>CM066031.1:949182243-949490159 GCA_033557465.1 Ichthyophis bannanicus
GAGGAGAAAGAAAGACAATCACAGAACTCAACAGAGATTTCCATCGTGCAGCAAGACAGGACAAGGAAAAGTACTACAATGACGCATGCAAGGAAATAGAAGCAGAAACTATAAGAGGAAGAACAAGATCAGCTTTCCTAAAGCTACGAGAGTTAAAGAAAAAGTTCCAGCCTCGAATTGGAATGTTACAAGATGCTCACGGTTCTATGTTGAATGATGCTGAGAAGATCAAGAAAAGATGGAAGGAATATACAGAGTTTTTATATGATAAAGATCAAGTGGACCAACAGTCGTTTCAACCTGTACCTTATGATCTGGAACCATTGGTGATGAAAGAAGAAGTTGAAGCAGCATTGAAAGTCTTATCAAAGAACAAAGCACCAGGCATTGATTGCATTCGCATAGAAGTATTACAGCAATCTGATGCAGCTCTTACCATACTTACAAGGCTCTGCCAAGAAATATGGAAGACAGCATCATGGCCAACTGACTGGAAAAGATCTGTGTTTATACCAATACTAAAGAAAGGTGATCCAACTGACTGTGGAAATTATCGCACAATCACTCTGATCCCACATGCCAGCAAGATTCTACTGAAGATTATTCAAAAGAGACTACAACCATACCTGGAACAAGAACTACCTGAAGTGCAAGCAGGGTTCAGAAAAGGGCGAGGAACGAGAGACATCATTGCGGATGTGAGATGGATCCTTGAAAAGATTAAAGAATACCAAAAGGATATCTATTTGTGCTTTATCGACTATAGCAAAGCTTTTGACTGTGTAAACCATGAGAAACTCTGGGCCACACTAAGAAGCATGGGTATACCAGAACACCTGATCGTTCTCTTGCACAATCTGTACATTGATCAAGAAGCAACAGTTCGAACAGAACAAGGAGAAACAGAATGGTTTAAAATAAGCAAAGGTGTAAGACAAGGCTGCATTCTTTCCCCCTACCTGTTTAATTTATATGCAGAACAAATCATCAGAGAAGCAGGATTGTATGAAGACAACAGAGGTGTGAAGATTGGTGGAAGACTCATCAACAACCTTCGCTATGCTGATGATACCACATTACTGGCGGAAAGTGAAGATGATCTGAAACATTTGCTTCTCACAATCAAAGAACATAGTCTCAAAATGGGCCTACACCTTAATGTAAAGAAGACAAAGATCATGACAACTGGCATAATCAACAGGTTCATCGTCGAAGGAGAAGAAATTGAAATCATGAATAACTTTAACCTACTTGGATCAACTATCAATAAAGAAGCAACAAGCAGTCAAGAAATCAGACGACGCATTGCTCTTGGCAGAATGGCTATGAAAGACCTAGATAAGATTCTCAAGAGCAGAGATGTCTCTCTCCATACAAAGATTCGACTTGTTCAAGCCATGGTATTTTCAATAACATCATATGGATGTGAAAGCTGGACAGTGAAAAAGATAGACAGGAAGAAAATTGATGCCTTTGAATTATGGTGCTGGCGGCGAATACTGTGTATACCATGGACTGCCCGAAGAACAAACCAGTCTGTACTAGAGGAGATCAAACCTAAGCTTTCTTTAGAAGCTCAGATGACAAGACTTCGACTTTCATACTTTGGACACATCATGCAGAGAGAGAGATCATTAGAGAAAGACATCATGCTTGGCAAGATAGAAGGTCAACGCAAAAGAGGAAGGCCAGCAATGAGATGGATCGATACAATAACAGCAGCTATGGGTACCAGTCTGTCAACAATAAGCCGCCTGACTGAAGACCGAACACAATTTAGGATAGCTATCCAGAGGGTCGCCATGAGTCGACTCCGACTCGACGGCACTTAACAACAACAACAACATCTGCATACCATGGGGGTGGTGCATAGATATGCAGCACAAGCATCTTTATTAGAGGCAGCATGGAACCTGAATGGTGTGTGGCCCTCCAGGACTGCATTTGGGAGACTCTGCTCTAGGTAATGCGCCTGTTTATGGTGTCTGTGCTCGGTGGGGTAAAATATAGGCGTATTAACCATGCGTATGTTCTCAGCAATAAAGGTTTGTCCTTACTATCACGGTTTAGTTGTGGGAAAAATATGTGGACTGGATTGGCAGTAGCCCCAGCTGGGCTTTGAGCCTGTGACCTTCTGTTTTTGCACACACTGTCTATGTGCACTGCACCACTGTGTTGCCACAGATAGGCTGTATTCCCTGGAGAGTCCATGACTGTACATCTGACAGAGCCTGTCTGTTGCAGTGGACGGTGCCAGCCTGCACACTGCTAGGCCACTGTCTGCTGTGGCTAGCAGCCACTGCCCCCTCCACCACCTGTACCCTTCCGCCAACATGCTGACATATCCTCATCTTGGAAAAAGCATATGACCTGATTGAGTTGTGGCACTCCAGGACTGGATTTGGGGGACTCGGCTGTAGGTAATGCCCATTGTTATGGTGTGTGTGCGGTGTAGGGTAAAATATAGGTGTTTGAACCATGCTTATGTTCTCTGCAATAAAGGAGTGTCTTTACTATCTCTGTTTAGTGGTGGGTAAAATATGGGGACTGGGTTGGCAGGAGCCCCAACTTGGATTTGAGCCTGTGACCCTCTGGTCCTACAGGAACTGGCTGTGTCTGCTGCACCACACTGTGGCCACAGAGACAGTGCAGTCCCTGGAGATAGGAAACCTGGCCGAACGAGTCAGAAACCCTGCTCTGCACAATTTTACTGTGGGCTCATTCACCTTGTATGGAGACAAAAGGGCAAATAAACCTTAAAAATGACCTCGAAAAAAGGGGAAAAAAACATAACCATGCTGGCCAATAGTGATATCAATGGGCAACATTAAAAAACACTCCCAGGAAAGCTCCAAAAAAAAAGAAATGATTTTTGGAAGGGTCTACGGAGCGTAGACCCTTCCAAAAATCATTTCTTTTTTTTGGAGCTTTCCTGGGAGTGTTTTTTAATGTTGCCCATTGATATCACTATTGGCCAGCTGGATTATAATTTTTTAGAATTTTGTTGTGGTCATTTTCAATTTTTATTTGCTATTTTGTTCTGTGCACATGTATCACACTGCTCACGTTTTGTTGGTTTCCCCGGTTTTGCTGTACATTGCTGACGGAAATGGTTTCTCTTCCCTTTAAATCGGCTCTAACGCGAGGTTTTCACTCGCGGTATTTTTTAGCTTGAATTTCAGCCCCGCTCCTGTGCGGGGAGCCTCTCCCCTCCCACTCTCCACCCATTGACCCCGTCCCTCCGCCCCTCGGGAGCCTTCCTCCGCCCTCAGAATGCCTTAGAAAAGCGCTTCCTCTCCAAAAAGAAAGGATACTATCAGTCCTTTGCTCAGCAAGGACAACCTGCAGTACAAGCTGCTAGAAAGGGTCTACTAAGCAGAGAAAGCTGAGAACTACTCTGCCTCAGCAGACCCAGCAGCCTCAGCCCCCACAGGGCCTTTGACTCTGTGATGGAGTAGCTGCCCTTCCTGGCCCTCCAGGGAAAGCAACCGTCAACAATCCCAGGAAGATTAGGTCACCTCATCCACAGATGGAGGCAAATAACATCAGAACCCTGGACTGTGTCCATCATTGAAGAGGGTACAGGCGTCATTCACATAGCCTGCCGCCTCCTACAATAGTAAGGACATTCAGTTTGCAAACGTCCCCCCAAATGAATCCAGAGGTAAAACATCTTCTAACTCAAGGAGCAATGGAAGAGGTACCTCATCTCGAACAGGGTTCTGGGTTCTCCCCCCCCCCCCCACACCAATTTCCTCATACCAAT
The DNA here is from genome assembly GCA_033557465.1 of Ichthyophis bannanicus. Classification (NCBI taxonomy): domain Eukaryota; kingdom Metazoa; phylum Chordata; class Amphibia; order Gymnophiona; family Ichthyophiidae; genus Ichthyophis; species Ichthyophis bannanicus. The sequence continues at coordinate 949,186,010 of CM066031.1, forward strand.
GGAAAAAGGAGATCACAGACACATCTGACATTTCAGAGAACTGAACAAGTTCCTGTTCCAAAAGACATTCAAAATGATTTCTCTAGGAAACCTACTTCCTGACCTACACAGGCAGAACTGCCTTTGTTCTCTAGAGCACAAGGATGCGTACACCCATCTTCTCTGCCAACAAGCACAGCAAAAGTTCCTTTGGTCCCCCCATCAAGGAAACCACTATCCAAAAAATGTTTTCCCTTCAGCCGTGCCTCAGCACCCAGAGTATTCACAAAGTGCATGTATGTGGTAGCCGGTTTGGTCTGTACCAGGGGAATATTTTTGTGCCCCTACTTGGAGGACTGCCTCATCCAGGCACAGTCACAAACACATGCCCAGGCCTCTCTCTCGTACACAATGTGTGGACTCCAATATCTAGGCCCTGTCAGAGATCTTGTGCAATCCTTTCTGACTCCCACATAAACGCTGGAGCTCATAGGAGCAAGGCTAGATACCAGACTGCCAAAAACCTACCTGACTCAGCCTCGCTTTCCTCACATTGTGCAACGTGTTTGGACAGCACTACAAAAAACTCACCTCTCGCCTCGAGAGATGCATCAGCTGCTCGGTCACATGGCATCTACGGTGCATGTGGTCCCCTACGCTTGTCTCCACATGAGACCAGCCCAATGGGCCCTCTCTTCCTAGTGGACACAAGCAACAGGCTGTCTCTCAGATGTGATAGTAAACTCAAACCGCCATACCCTGTCCCTGGACTGGTGGTGGTCAGCACAAACCCTTTTGGAGGGGTCACCTTTCCTGCAAACCCCTCCTCAGATCCCATTAACAACAGATGCCTCCAAAGTGGGATGGGCTGCATACTGGACACCTCCACCCAAGCCACCTGGAATTGTCAGGAGAGTCATTTCCACATCAATCTGTTTGAGCTCTGAGCAATTTGCCTGGCTCTTCATGTCTTCCATTCCCTTCTACAGGCCAATGGAATACTACTTTACGCAGACAATCAGGTAGCCATGGTCTATGTGAACAAACAAGGAGGAACAGGCTCTCTGTCCCTTTGCAACGAAGCTCTTCAACTGTGGTCGTTTGCCAGACAGCAGCAGATCCATCTCCTGCCAGTCTATCTCCCTGGCAATCAGAACTCTTAGCCATACAAACTCAGTCGTGTTCTGCTTCCGCACAAATGGTCTCTACACATGGACCAACTCTGTAGAGTATTGCAACTCTGGGGAACTCAAGATTCATACCTCTTCGCAAGTCCATCATATGCCAAACCTACCCGGTTCTGTTCACGAATCCCAGCTCAGAGCTACCAAGCGAGGGATGCTGTCCTCCTCAACTGGGGCAGGAATGCCTATATGCCTTTCCTCCCATTCCCTTGATTGCCAAGACCCTGTTGCAACTCCTGAGGGACAGAGGCAACATGATCCTCATAGCCCCATGCTGGCAACAACAGGTGTGATACCCTCTGCTTCTACATCTGTCCCATGTTCCACCCCTGTATGTAGGGTCAGCTCCAGACTTACTGTTGCAGGAGGAGGGGAATGTATGGCATACAAACCCCCCATCTCTGCACCTCAGAGCCTGGCTACTGACGGCTGTAACTGCTTTGGCCCTCCCCTCACTCAGGAAGTGCATGATGTCCGTTATGCTTCCAGGAAACCTTCCACAAGGCAGTCCTATGCCATCAGGTGGACGTGACATTTCATTTGGTGATAACAAAAGACCTGCAACCCTCTTGTCATCCATATATAAACATGTTTTTGATAAACTCCATTACTTATCAAACAATGGTCTCCAAACTGAGTCAGTCAGAGTCCATTTAAGTGCCATTGCTGCTCCTTCTGAACCCATCAATGGACAACCCATTTCATCCCATCCTCTCATATCTGGAATCATGAGAGGCCTGCATCTACCAAAACCTGCCCTTAGACCACCTCCAGAGGCATGGGATCCCAATCTGCTTCTAGGGCAGCGTATGCTGCCGCCTTCTGAGCCCTTAGACACTACTTCCTTATAGTCTCTGACCTGGAAAGTAAAATACCTTTTTGCAATCACATCAGCAAGCTGTATCAGTGAATTTCAAGCTCCAGTGGCTGATCCACCTTACACACCGTTTCACCATGATAAGGTAATCCTAAGGACACATCCACACTTCATGCCTAAGGTGGATTCCTCCTTTCATTTGAAACAAGAGGTGTAGTTACCTGTAATCTTTCAACAGCCACATGCTTCAAATGCAGAGAAGACTCTTCATACCTTGGACTGTGAAAGAGCTGTGGCTTTTCATCTGCAGAGGACCCAGCAACACAGAAGGTCCCCTCAGCTATTCTGAGTCTCTGATCCCTCGCATTTGGGTACAGCAGTTTCAAAAAGATCTCTATCCAACTGGATTGCTCAATGTATTACCTTTTATCTATCATAGCTAACACCATTCACTGGTGGCCCATGTTCCCGCTCACAATGTGAGAGTCATGGCAGCCTCATGGGCTCACCTCCATTCCGTCTATATTAACGACATTTGTGGAGCAGCTACCTGGTCCTCGGTTCACGGCCCACTACGGCTTGGATAAAGGCTCCCGCAGGCATGCTATGGTTGGTCAGGCTGCTCTCCAAAACCTCTTCCATACATAATCCACTCCTAGCCGCCTCTCTTACAGGATGCCAGAGATCCATGGGAGGAAGTGGAAGCCCTCCACAGGCCCTCACCACTCTGGGGATCCTTCCCTGGCATCTACATCTAGGGTTTCCTCACATGTGACGACCACATCCTGCTTGTTCGTGGTGATAGCATAGTTAATCACCTGTAACAGGTGATCTCCGGGAACAGCAGGATGAGGTAATCACAACCCACCCATCTCCCCTAGCGGGTTGTGTCTCTCTCTCTCTCTTTCCCTATCTCTCTCTCCTTCTGTCAGCTTTAAACTCAACTGGAGAGAGGCATTTGGGAAAGGCAAGAAGGCAGCACGCACGCACTGTGGGATGCTCCCAAAAGCTTTCATATAGGACACTGGGGAGCGTTCCCACACAGGCTCAGTTGGTACCGACGCTACCCACATGTGAAGACTTATTCCTGGTGTTCCTGGATATCACCTGTTATGCTGTACATGACACACACAGCAGTGGAGCAGGAGCAGCAAGATGCTGGCCACACAGATGTTTGTTTATGTTGCCCACCCACCAGAGATAAGCAGTCACTGATGCCCCCACACATTGTTTTCACATCCACAGGTAGAGGATCTCCGGAAGAAGGGGCGCGAGTTGCGGCTCCACCACAGTGACTACCTTGCCTGCCTCCAGAGGGCGATGCAGGCAGAGCGTGATGGTGAGTATTGACAACCTTGCTGTCCAGTAACAAATGTCACATTGGCCCACCAGCCTGTGTGGTGCCTGCATATGTACATGTGTTATGTGACACACTTGATAATGTGCTGATGACTGTCATCTTCCACAGAGGGTGATGACAACGATGAAGAGCCCACCACATCTGCGTATGCCCTGAGGCGCCCCCCTGCCCACCATGCCCCAGAGGTGGAGGTGGTGGTGGTGGAGGAGGAACCTGAGGTGGAGGCGGAGGACGAGGATGAAGAGCCGGTGGAGAGTGCAGCGGAGGAGGGGGCTAATGGGGGCATGGAAGGGGTGGGTAGCCGGGTGGCAGGGGAGGGAGAGGGTGTGTCTGATGTGGGTGTGGGGGGAGGGGTGGAGGAGGGTGTGGAGGGTGGGTGGGAGGTGGCAGGGGGGGAGGAGGGGGATGTGTGGGTGTGGGAGAGTGATGGGGAACACAGTGCAGCACAGGGCACTGTGGGCTCCTGCCAGCCATGCCATGTCGCTCCACCATCCAGGACAACACACAGGTCGCATGCACATGCCACCACCCAGACCCCTGGGACTATGTGTGTGTGTGTGGTGGCAGGTGTGTGGCAGACCTGTATGTGGCCCTGGATGCCTTGGAGCGGCGTGTGCACCTCCTAGTGCACTCGCACCAGTGGCTGGTGGGAGCCATTCAGCAGGTGGCCGCCGAGGTGGAGCGGCTGCCATGTCTGCGGCCATCCCCTGAAGGGCATCACAGGAGTCATTGATGGCGCCTGTGACGTCCACACATGTGCCCTGTGCTGTCCTGTGTTCCATCACTGGGCATGCAGCATGCAGGGAGAGGGTGTGGCTGATGTGGGGGTGGGGGAGGGGTGGAGGAGGGTGTATAGGGCGGGTGGGAGTGGCAGGGGGGAGGAGGGGGGTGTTTGGGGGGAGGGTGATGGGTATTGTCCCCATCCCTAACATTGTATTATATTCCCTATGTTTTTTACAATATACACACTGTTTGTTAATTTGAAATGGTCATGTGTCTCCCTTAGCAACACACTATGGATGCAAGCATGGGATATGTGTGTAGACAGGTATGTGTTGTAAAGGTAGACATAGGTATCATGCGTGGACTGGCTCCACATGTAGTCATGGGGGATGACCATGTGTGTAGGTGTGTGAGACCAGGGTGGACCCTGAGATGCAGAAATGTAGACGACGGCCCAGTATACTGAGGCACGTGCATGCTGTGTGCAATGTGTGGGAACCGTTTCTGATGCAACATGCCTGTGTGCCAATAGTACAACTTGCAAACCAGTACGTCTGTGCTGGCAGGGTAAGATGTACTGATGAGCCCAGGATCTACTCAGGGGTAAAGCTGTTGAGTGTGTCCTGGGACAATACATGTCACAGGGATGGTTGGTGAGTAACCGTATACATTTGTGGGGGGGGGGGGGGCAGGCACGTAGGCAGTGTTGCAGGCAGGGACAAGGGTCACACATGTGCTTCCAATGTAGGGGGTATGACAGGATTTTAACTGTGACGGCTCCCAACACTGGACATGTAGCTCAAGGACATTCCCCCTGTGCAACCCGGGAGGATATGTAAACCGCCACACTGCAGTCCAGGGGCTGGGATCTGACACAGTGCATGGCACACATGGCATGTGATGGTGTCTGTGCAGTGATACCTGCCAGTACAGACACCCCACCATCGAGGGGCCTGTGTGTGCGACACAACATGCATTTGCACACTACCTAAGGGGAGCACAGGGACACACATTGGAAAACACACGTATGTACTGGTTAACAGCTGTTTATTGGACCTGGAGTCACCTCCTGCGTGGCCGCCCACACCTCCCATGGCACACCACCCCCCGCGGAACTGCACCTTGTCCTGGTGCCTCAGGTGCCGGTGCCGGTGCTGGTGCTAGTGCTGGTGCTGGTACTGGTGCTGGTGCTTGCTGCCGCATTAGCCCCACAATGTCCTCCATGGCATCCGCAATACAGGCAAGCGCCCCCGACCGCATCTCCTCCCGGATCATCCTCAGCTCCCTGGTATTTTCTCCAATTGCCATGTACAGATGCTGGAGTGCCTGATTAGTGCCTGTGGGTGGGACAGAGGGTGAAATGTGAGCTTCCTCTCCATTACCAGCTATCACACATATACATGTCACGCATATCCCAGAAGAGCAGTCTGCAGAACAGTCATGCCTGCCAAACCTACCAACGTTTACATCTGTGTCTCCCATGAGCCATCCCCATGTCTGGAAGGGGTCTGTATGTGGAGTCATGAGAAACACAGATCTCACACATGGCACATTGCCACAGTTTAATATGACTATGCCAGGTCTGCACACTGCTTGTCTGGGATTGGTCAGATGATCTGAGGGGGCCTAAGACACACATACACATATCTGGGGTGCCCCAATTTCTATAATGCTGGCGCACACTGCAGATTATGTTGTCAAACGATACTGCGTGACAATACCCATGAGGAGGTCTCTGTCACATAGGGTGTCTGGGTGACCTGCGATCATTGCTCTTCTCTTTGGGCTTATGTGGGGTATATGGGCAAGCACAGTGTGCATGTGTGTGAGCCCCTCACAAATGCTGACACCTGACAAGACATGCTACAGGAGGTAGAATCACAGAGCACAGAAGACAACCCCCCAAAATCAGAACTCTATGCTATGTGGGCAATATGCAATAATTTTGGGGATGTTAGGACAACCCCGTCAGGATCGTGGGGTATGCTGTTACCCACCTTCTGCATTGCACCGTGCTGCAGCAGTGTGTGTGTGCAGATCTTCAATGATTGGGTCCATTTCTGGTGGAGGGTTTTCATCTGGCGCTGGTGCATGAATGGGGTGGTGTCTTCTGATCTCCTCGGAGCCCTCTGTGGCAGTGATGTCTGGGGTGTGGTCCTGTGGCTCAGGCTGTACGTGTGTGCTTGGTGTCCCATCACCATTGCTGGTGCTGCCCCCAGACATTGTGGGCTGGGGCTCTGCAACATCCTCGGCCAATTGCACCTCCTCCTCCTCAGCTGGGGCCATGGTTGTGTAGTCACCTGGGTTGTGGAAACTATACACAGCACAGATTGGTTTGCATGGTTCAACTACATACAACTGTTTAACACATCCACCCCACAATCAATGTGTGTTTGGCCGTGGCCTGTACATGTTCTAAATAGCTACCATTACAGCTCCTGCTACCACTATTAGGCATATATAGGCCAGTACCTAGCAGACACATCGATGTGTACATCAGGGGTCCTCAAACTACGGGACGAGGGCCACATGTGGGCCGCCAAGGAGATGTATGCAGCCCGATGGGTGTTTTTGCCGCCGCTGCCAGTCCTCAGGGGCAGCTCTACACAAGACCGCAGCATTAATTTAGCAGCAGCCCAGCTAAGTTAACACCTTACAAACCTGCTGCTGCCGCTGCCGCCATGCCAGCGGAATAATCCAGCATCCCGCGGGCCTCCCCCTGCTCTGCAGGGTCCTCCATGCAGCCTCAGTGTTGGCTGTCAGAGCCGCTCAAACAGAAAGAGCTTCTCCTCTCGTGGCTCTGTTAATCCCGCCATGGGCCTGATGGTATTTTCCATAAGGCCCGTGGCGGCATTGACATGGCTGTGAGAAAAGGATACTCTCCCTTCACGCGGCTCTGACAAGCCCACACTGAAGCCGCATGGAGGATGCTGCAGAGCAGGGGGGGACCCCACGGGATGCTTGAATCTCCTGCTGCCATGGTGGAAGCAGCAGCAGTAGGCGTGCTTGGGTTATTTCATACCCTATCGTGCCTGATGGGGGTGGAGGAGGTTTGGAGTGGTAATTGGCTATGGGGGGGAGAGGTAAGACTGGAAGTGTGCTGATGTGGGGGAGGGGTTTAGGACAGGTCATGGCCTATGGGTGGTGGTAAGATTGGAAGTGGGATGATGGGGGGCCTAGGATAGGGCTCAAAATGTGCTGTTGGGGGTGCTAAGATTGCAAATGGGATGATGGTGGGGCTAGGAGAGGGCTATCAATAAGCTTTTGGGGGGGGGCTGGGGTTTGGAAATGCACTTCTGGAGGAACTTGGATAGGACTCGACCTGGGTGTGGAGCTAGGACTGGTACTGGGCTGATGTTGGGCCAGGGATAGGATTGGAAATGGGCTGATGGGGGGCTAGGACTGCAAATGGGCTGATGCATGGAATAGAGGGGAGTGGATGCTGGGTGTGGGTGGAAATAGACGGGAGGTGAGGTTGTGCGAGGATCAGAATGGGATGGAGCTGGACAAATGAAATGGTGAGGGAAAAAAACATTTTGAGGGAGGTAAGAGATATCTACAATTGGACAGATAGTGGGGATTGAGGATGGGGGTCTAACATTTGAGTGGATGACCTAGGAATGCGGAAAGAGCACAAGGAGAAAGATTACTATGTTAAAGCAGATGTAGACAGAGAATGGAAACAATACTAGACGTGTGACGAAAGGTCAAATGGAAAGCAGATGATGGGAAATTATCAGAAGACCCAAAGAAACCAGACTAACGTGGCTAGAGCAATTGCCACTGGAAAAACAAAACCAAAATGTTTGGAAACATTCTCTGTTTTTTGTATTTCTGCAGTGTTCTTTGGGGTTTGTTCATAGTTTTTTTTACAACTATATTCCGGGCCTCCAATGGTCTGAGGAACAGTGAACTGGCCCCCTGTTTAGAATGTTAGAGGACCCCTGGTGTGCATTATCCCACAGAAGGACCATCCCTGCTCAGCAGTGCTTAGATTAGACACAGACATAACACGTACAGGTCTCAGAGGGGGCTTGTAGCAGACATGTAGCCACATGTGCAGGGCAGATATAAAAAGGGATGATGCTAATGAAACATATGTTTGGAGGGCAGCAAAACACAGAGTAAAAAGGGTGGAATGGGGGACAGCACACTAATGAGCCAAAGGCAGAGGGTGGGAGATGATCCAGGGGAGCAGGTATGAGGAGGTGTTAATAAGAAGCGTGCTGCACATCCAAAGGGCAGGTACTCAATGGGTTGAGAGCAGCAAGGTGTGATTTGGGTACCTACCTGCCTGGGGATGGGCAGTGTCCAGTGCCTCTGGAAGTCCATAGAGGTATATTGGCCCTAGCCGCTCTGCCAACTCCTGCTCCAGGGGTGTTAGGGAGGGTGTAAAGGGGCCTCCCCCTCCAGTGCCCACGGCATGCCGCCGCTCTGCCATCATGTGTGCACGCACACCCCTCTTTATGTTGTTGAACCTCTTCCTGAGGCTGTCAAGGTCTCTGCTTGGGCCCCCTGCTTGTGCCACCGCCTCCTGCACCTCCTCCCACACCTGGGTGCGTGTTGCAACAGTGGTGGTGTTGCTTAGTCGTCTGTATAGGACATCATAATTTTCTAGAACAGACGCCAGCAGAATGTGATTTTCCTGTGATGTGAATTTCTGGGGCCTCTTCCTTTGCAGAGCTGGCACCGGTATGCGTTTACGTTTTGTAGTGAGAGGACTCTGTGTGGGCTGGGCCGATGGCCCTGCAGCCTCCACCACACTCCCTGCCATATCTGTCTCCTCCCCAACAGGTGGCCCCATCTCCCTCTCCCTGTCCCTCTCCCTGTCCCTGTCCCTCTCCCTCTCCACTCCTGCCCTGTCCTGTGGCTCCATCTCCCTGTCCTCTCCCTCCCTGTCAGACATTCCTTCTCTTGCCCTTCTCAGCTCCACCTCACACCTCCCTCCTCTCCCTGCTATCTGCTCTTTACCTCACCTCCTTTCTCACTCACCTGCTCCTTGCCTCCCCTCCTCTCTGTATCCCCTGCTGTACCTCACACCTATCCTCCACAACCAAGCCTCTAACACTCTGACCCGCACCACAAAACCTTAGCTCTCCTAGACACCTGCTTCTCTCTCTCTCTCACTGACACCTTCTCTCTCCCTCGCCTACCAACAACCCCTCAACGTGCAGCACGTGTAGAGGTTTATTTATAGGGTTTTGTACGTTGCGCGTGCGCACGTTGGCTGCGTAGTTGCGCATGTGCAATTGGCTGCACGCATTGCGCATGCGCTGCCCAGAGGCAGGAAATGGGTGCTTGCGCCGCCGTGCACACTGCACATGTGCAGTTGGCTGTGCGCATTGCGCATGCGCCATGCAGCTGCAGAACATGGGTGCATGCATTAGTTTGCACGTGAGCCGTGGCGCATGTGCAGTGTTGCGTGTGCACAGCACACATGCCATGCGCACAGCCAACTGCACATGCGCAGAGGTCGCGCTCGCGCAAGTGCGCACGAGCAACACGCGCTACGTAAAAAACTCTATAAATTGTCCTGAGCACATGTTGCACGTTGAGGGGTTTTGTGTAGGAGAGGGAGAAAGAAGGTGTGCGTTGTCAGTGATGGAAGGAGCGAGTCTGAATCAGATGTATTGTGGAGCGTGACTGGGTTTGTGATTGTTGTTTGTTGTATTGTGTGGCTGTGTTTCTGTGTGGTGTGTAAGGTGTGTGTCTTGGTTAGGGAAGTGTTGTCTGTGTTTGACTGATTTAGAGGAGCAGGGCGGGTGGAGGTTATGGCGGCCTTTGCATTTGCTGCAGCTGCAGCACGAGGTGGGCAGGTGGTGCGGTTGCGTGACAGGGGAGATGGTGTCTATGGGGCTGAGGCACAGGGCATGGGTGTAGTCCCGCAGCAAATCAGACCTGCAGCTGTGGGGGCAGGTCAGGCATGGGCTGTGCCCGCACAGCGCAGGAAGCGTGCTGAGGTGCAGGCTCACCAGCCACACCTCTACAGGCCCAGGGCCAAGCTCCAGGGCATGCGAGAGGACCAGGTCATCTCCCTGTACAGACTGAGCACAGGGGCTATTAGAGAGCTCTATGAGGATCTAAGACCTGACCTTGAGCCCCTGACTGATCGGTCACATGCCATACCAGGTTTGGTCAAGCTCTTTGCTGCCCTACATTTCTTTGCCTCTGGCTGTTTCCAGTCATCTGTGGCCGCAGTGGGTGGCATGAGCCACCCCACCTTCTCACGTTGTCTCCACCAAGTACTGCGTGCCATGGTCAGCCGGGTGCGGAATTATATTGCCATTCAACACACTAGGCAACAGTGGTGGACACTGAACCAGGCCTTTGAGGCGTTAGCCGGGATACCACACGTGATGGGAGCTATTGATTGAACACATGTTGCCCTGGTCCCGCCTAGAGACAGGGAGGTAGTGTTCCGCAACCGCAAACACTATCATTCCCTGAATGTTCAGGTTGTATGTGATGCAAATATGCATATTCTGAATGTGGTCCCCAGGTTTGCAGGGTCCACCCATGACGCCTATATCCTGCATCACTCGGCACTATTCCAACAATTTGAGGCAGGACAGTATGAGGACTGCATATTGCTGGGTGGGTGTTTCCCATTTCTGACATGCACATGGTGCTCATGTGACTAGGCGTATGTGTAAATGTGTGTCTTGCAGTAGATCACTCATTGTGTGTGTGTCTCATCTGCCTGTTTGGGATATAGGAGGAAGGGGGGGGGTTGCCCTCCAAATGCGCCCTGCTATGGTGCTGTGTGATGCTGGTTGATTGGATGCAAGCATTTGTGTGGTTGTTACATATTATGTTGTTGCCAATCCATACACCTACCCCTTGTCTGGTGTTTCTTAGGTTCACCCACTCAATCTGTAATAGGGTAGACACCCAGGAAGCTCTAAAAAACATGAGGAGTGATCTAGCTAAGCTTGATGAATGGTCTTAAATTAGCCAGCTGGGATGTGATGGTAGGAAATGTGAGGTCAGGCTGTTGGCCTGAAGCAATCCAAGGGAGCACTATTGTATAGGGGGTGAAGTACTCTTGTGCACTACAGAAGAGCGGGACCTAGGTGTGGTTGTTTCTGCTGATGTCAAAGTAGCTAAACAGGTTGAATAGGCGAGGGAAAAAGCTAGAAGGCTGGCTGGGTGCATACAGAGATGAATGGCTAGCATAAAACAGGAAGGGAGAATGCCTCTGTATATGTCTTTTGTGAGACCTCATTTGGAGTAGAGTGTGCAATTCTGGAGACTGCACCTTCAAAAGGATGTGCACAGGATGGGGTCGGAGCAGAGGGTGGCTACTAAAATGATTAGTGGTCTTCATTATACAGCATATGAAGACAGACCGAAGGATCTTAGGATGTACGCCTTGGGGAAAGGAGGATTAGAGGTGATATGATGGAGATGTAGAAATACCTCCGTGGCATATATGTTGAGGGAGAGAGCCTCTGCAAATTGTACACAAGTTCAGCTATGAGGGAACATGGGATGAGGGTGGAGGGAGATAGATTCAGGGGTGATATACCACCATATTTCTTTACTGAATAGGTGGTGGATCCATGGAATACTCTCACAGTATAGGTGGTAGAGAGGAGGACAGTAACTGCATTCCAAACAGCATAGGACAAACACAGAGGATCTGTAAAGGTAAAAAGGGGACTGTTGTACCTGTTGATATGGACGGACAGACTAGATAGGCCATGTGGTCCTTTTGTGTCATCATATTTCAATGTTGCAATGCTGCATAGTTGTGATGTCATATGTTTCTTACAGAATGTGTAATGCATTTGTTTTGCACATATATACTTGTGTCCATTTGAGGGGACATGAGCTCATGCTTTAACTTACCTCATGTCTTTCTACAGGTGATGCAGGATATGGGTGTCGCCCCTGGTTGCTGACCCCTGTGCGTCAACCACGGACATGTGCAGAGCGGAGGTACGAGGCCCATGCCACCAGCCGCTCTGTCATAGAGCGCACCTTTGGCGTTTTGAAGAGTCACTTCAGGTGTCTGGATAGGACAGGCGGCTCCTTACAATATACTCCACAGACTGTGGCAGAGATCATCATAGCCTGTTGCATCCTGCACAACATTGCTCTCAGGCACAATATCCCTGCAGAGATTACTGAGGGTCTGGAGGATGATCTGACGTGCCCCCCTGTGCGTGCCCGTGAGGACACACGTGAGGGCACAGCAATCAGGCGGCAGGTGATTGCAAAGCTCTTCTCATGTACGTACTGCATATGTTCCCACATTTGTTGCTATATGTGTGTAGTGCTAATACAGATTAACATTTGTAGACCAATATCAGTAGGATGCAACACTGCACTGACATGTGACAGACACTGGCTGGCCATCCCAATGTCAAATATCAGCATGACTGGGAACCAAACGATGTGGGCAGGGCAGAACAGAGGGCTGAGGTGGATGATGTGGGTGGGTGGTTTTAGGCTTGTGGGAGGTTTTGGGGTGACATTCGTGGTTTGTGGATGATTGTGATAGCGGATGCTGTGCAACCACAGTTAGTTTGTGTTATGCTTTGGGTGCAGCAAGGTGAGAGGCATGTGGTGTGGGTTTCACACTGGGAGAGAGGACCATGTTTGGGGCCACTTGTGCAGCTGTGTGTGTTTTTCATTTGGTATTTTGAGCTGATTGTGTGTGTGGTATGCTCTTGTAAGCTGGATGTGTTGCTCTGTAATTTTTGTATAGCGCTACATGTGCTATGTAGCACTATATACATGCTCAGTACTATCTGTCATAATGGTAATTGAAACCCTTACAGGGAGTTAGTGGAACAACACAGTGTGGCAGACTGTATAAGTCATCGCGTAGCCCTAACATGGATGCAGAGAAGGATAGGGAAAGTGTGCATTGTCCAGCCAGGGTTTTTTTGTTTTTATTTTTCCATTGCAGAATAGACATGCAGTGCAGTGTTGCATATGTACACACAAACAGAAGTGATTCAGGCAAGATCAACAAGGTGTAGGTTACAGTAGGCAAAAAGAGAGATCAATGTGGGGGTGGATTGGGTTTTAGGGTTGTTTTCAGGGAAATGAAATAATTTTTTTCATCAAATTTTTTTAAGCAAATCTAGCTGATGATATGTCAACATAAACCCATGACTCAACTAAAGGCTGTATAAGTGCATAGAGGAGGAGAGTACATGCCAAGACACCAACTACATTGCATACCCTAGAGAAGGAACGTAATGGCCACATACACAAAGAGGCTCTGATGGGAGGGGGGTTATTAGGTGCACATATAGGCTATCCATGCTTTGCCATTATCACTTTCACACAGTGGGCTGACATGCAGCCATCAGGGTCAGGTCAAAAGCAGACATCGGGGTGTGGTTTAGCGGACATAACTCAGACATTGAGATATATGTTTAGCAACTCAGTAGCACACAGCTGTTAATGTTAGTCAAGGTATGAGATATACACACCAGGAAATGTGTTTGGACAGAGGATCCCGGAGGTGCCCCTGCATATTTCCATGTGTTACAGTAATTGACAGCGGGGTAGCAGACGACATTGGGACACCAGTACACACAGTGAAGGGCCATTGGGAGCAACATGGGGGACCCAGGATAATACTGCAGCCTTGGAGTGAGTTGGGAACACGGTAGGGAAAAAAACACTTATGTTCACCAGTGTGTGCGACAACAGGGAGGTGAGGGAGGGGACAGACAGAGTACGGACCCCTGTAGTTTGGCAAAGACATGTCCTTGATGCCTCTCACATGGGAGAGATGTGTACAGTGTGATGGTGAACAGTCAGTCTGTAAAGGATGTTGGGGGGTGTGGAAGCTGGAGGCAGGAATGTGCATTGTGTGTTGCACAGCTAGAACATGACATATGTATATTTCCCTTGTGTTTCCCAATGCACAGGACATAGTTGTTGAAGCTCCTGGTGCTGTGGTGCATTGGCAGGGGACTGTACATCAGCCAACATGCTGTGGGCTGGGGTAGGTGGACCTACAGCTATATTGTCTGTGCCAGCAGTCAGGGGGAACACATGTCCTCGGTGATCTTTCCTATTGTCCAGATGTTGTGGTTCACCTCTTTTCCCTGCACCTGCCTAAACTATATTTTGCTGTTGACACACATATCCCCATGTGTTCCTATTCCAGTATGTCTTCAGCAACACTGTCTCTGGGACATGTCCAACAGAGCTGCATGTGTGTGGAGGTTGTAGGTTTATGGGTGGTGGCCTACACGTGCACCCTTCCCCGACGTTGTACCATGGGCCAACACCAGAGTATCATTGCATTTCACAGGGCCTTTATGTGTACAAATCTCCACTTGTGGACATACAGGCCATATGCTACTGCTGGCACGCTGCCCTTTGCATACTGTGTGTGTGTGTTCTTGTGTTGGCTGTGTGATGATACAGTGTTCAGGCTTTTTACATTATCATGTGTTGTGAGGGGTCTGTACACCTGGGGGGCGGTGGTGACTGTGCTATCTACCTTACTGGTGTTTACCGTGTAACCATTGTAGACATGTGTTGTGTGTTGGGAACAGAACTGTGTCTTGTGTTCTGACATACCACTGCTGACCTGCTTTTTGTATCCCAGATATCGGCGTGATATGGTGACATGGAGATTCTACATATTTCGCTGACATTGTGTCCCTTCACTGTGACCTGTTATGGCCTTTGAGTGGCTCCGAGGATCCAAGACATACACCTGATGCAAGCACAAGGTAGTTTGCACCTTTGTTCTTTTGGTAATGGCATCAGCCTTTACATGTTAATGATTTACTGTTTGTGTCATATACATTTCATGTTGGCTCTGTGTTCACGAATGCTGATGCACATAGGATGGAGCTCTGAAACGCCTGTGTCACATGGGCATGGATAGAAACATATCCATGTGACACCCGTGCGTATGCTTCCAATTCTAAATGTCCCCAACATGCAATCTTTATTGTGTTGTGATCATGTTATGTTTGCCTGTGTGTCCCTTCATTATGTGCTTCTTAATGATTGACTCTCTGCAATTTGTGCTGATGTTGCAAGGCGCATACCAATACAATATTTCTCCTCTTCTGACACAGGGCAGAGAACAAACCAGACACATCTATTACAGTGCATGTGGCATCGCCATCACCCACCTGTTAGGGGACACAACACCATGGAACTTTCCCTGGAAAATGGTGCCATAGGATGTTTGACCTGTGCGAGTGCGACACATGCCTAGGATGGACAGTATTATTTTTTGATTGCTACTTTGCCCATGACAGACCTGTCCAACACACTGTTGCTGCCGTGCTCTGGTTGGGAGTCATGCTCATCACAGGAGACACACAGGGCCTTTCATGTACTGTGGCATATTGGGATGTGACACTTGACTATGCATGCCCAGGGTTGCAAGGATAGTCTTAACCTGACGTGTTGGATTGCAGATACGCTTTGGACTTTGCACACTGTGTACTGGTCCCCACGTGTGAATCAGGGACTGCCATTGTCACTGTATGTTGCACATTCCTCCACAGTTGTTTCTTTTGGCCATGTGTGTGACATGGAACACAGGATATGCTCATCTGTTTGTTTCAACACAAGCATACAGCCATACGTGTGGCATAGGGGTAGCGATGAAGAGGTCCTGTTGTCTATGTCCACCTAATCTCCACCTGGACATGATGCAGGTTTTGCAACAACATCGCTTTATTGCACGCCAGCATCCTGGATTGATGTTTTCAATCAACAAGGGTCTTTGCGTGCATGTGTGGCATCACTGAATCATGTTGAAATATCAATGGTGCATGTGCATATGACTGACTATGTTGGCAAAACACAGCACGTGGCAATATGGCTTCTGTGTGGTTTACTGTAACATGTTTGCCCTTAATTTCCCTCTCTATATACTGTTTCTTGTGTTGGTTTACTGTACAGACTTGACGCTCTGCATTGATTTACAAACCTTGCATTGCATGTCTGCACAGTCCTATTTATCCCCTGAGGTAACGACACTCACATTGCCACGTTATATTTGGAGTGTCGCAGTGTGAGTGTCCGTTGTCTTCCTTCAATTGTGCATTCCATGTACGGTGATATATGTGTACAGACACTGTCTACACACCAACCGGTGCAGGGGGACCTCCTGCATGGTGTTATCTCTGCATGTTTCTGCAGGTAGTTTTCATTTGAATTCTGTCTGTGTTCATGTGCCTCTGCTACCTGTTAGCATATCCTCATTGTGCATTTGATGATTGTTTAGGGTTACATTGTTGCACCTTGGATTCCTATATCAGGCATTATGTGATAGCTGTAACATTATTTTCAATCTGTGGTTCTAAAGTTACAACGTTTCAACAACATATGCTGTTTTCATTTGTGTGCCTCCTATGTTGCCAGATAGATATATTTTAGGGAACAGATCAGGATTGATGTGTGTTGGTTCCTCATCATGCACCGCCTACTGTCTACATGCACTCATATGTGAGTAACACATTTGAGGCGTGCGTTAGCATGTGGGGGGTGGGGGCCTAATGCATAGTGCTGCACATTATGTTTCCTGCCCTTCATTTGTAGACGGTCCAGTGACCTTTCTGTCTTTCACCTTGGATCCACTCACCTTGATATTATGATGGCAGGATCTACACTATCTGTGAAGATGAACCCAAATAAACATATGTGTTTGATATACATTTGTCTCTGCTGCTGCTTGATCATGGTGACAAACTTGCAATACAATGTGTGCCTTTGAGTCAGTCCTGACTCCTTGTGACCCAGAGACTCCAGGGTTTTCTTGTCAGTGTCACTGGAAGTAGATTGTCAGGTCTTTCTTCCAAGGTAATGGAGGGTTACGTGACTTGCCCAAGGCCACATGGAGTGCTAGTGTGAATTGAGCCCTGGTTGCTTGGTGTCCAAGCCAGTTTTCTAAACACTTGGCTACTCCTCCACCCTTTGATCACATTGACACTTGTATCTACTGATTTGCTGGTCATGTACATGGCCCACCTGTGCTCAAATCCTTGTACGGTGGCAGCTGTGTATCTGCCAGCCATTTGCCACATCACTGGGTATTACAGGTTCCCATACACACCCTCCCTTTGGGGTATTTTTTTTGTGTTGTGTTCAGTGTGCTGTTTGGGATAGTGGTTAGAGGCATGTGTTATAACTCCCTAGTTTGCAGGTTTGATCCGCACATGTGGTTTATCTTTTTCTTTTCTGTTGTGCTAACTGGACCATTAGGTACCAGCAGGTTCATCACCTCTACACACACCCTTCCCTCTCTTCACTGTACACCAAGGTGTGCCCTCTGTGCTGCCTAGCCATCAGATATTATCTGTTACATAGGTCTCTTTCTTTATGGTGTTTACATGGCAGTGCACTTGGGGATTTTGTATTGCTGTGGTTCAGCTGGTGTGTGGTACACCTGTTTGCATGTTGAATTCTCTCCTGTCCTGTTCCAGATTTTGCACCAGCTCCACAGAGCATCCTCTGCTGCCCTTGGGGTTTAGTTTCTTTCCTCTTTTGCATGCTGTATCCACTGCATAACATTTCATTGTGCATGTGCATGTGTCTCTGGTCCCAATTACAGACTGTGATCTGATCTGTACACAGCAGATCTGCATGTGCATTTGGTCATGGTTACTGTTGGGGGTTTGCCTGTCCTGACAGCCAGCAGGCGTCTTGTATAATGCCCTGCACTATTTTTGTATACAGCCTTTGCTATCGAGCTCACGTTGGTGGTGTGGCCTACCAGTTTGTGCATTTCCATTTGTGGTAGTGGTCATAGGTGTGATTCCTCTCTGTTTATTTTATTTTATTTACATTCTCTTATATACCGCGCTATTCTGCATCAGTGCGGTTTACATTGAACAAACTGAAATTAAATTGAACAGGACATTATAACTTGGAGATAACTATTTTACAGGGAACATGGGCTATGGAGGGTTAAGTGGCTTGCCCAAGACCACAAGGAGCACCTGTGGGACTAGAAGCCCCAGTCCTTCCGGCCCAAGGTTGCTGTCCTCTAGTGGGATTTGAACCCCCGACCTTCCGGCCTGAAGTACCTTGCCCCAACCACTAGGCCACTCCTCCACTCCAGTGTTCTCTTTCATTTGTATGCTTGTCCTGCAGAACTAGTTTTCATTCGTGTGACAGTCATATCTGTGCAGATCTGTGCTGTAAGCACATTGTACCCTCATCAGCATTGTGAACCATCCTTCTGTCCATCTACGTGTGTCTGGCAGCTGTGTGCCATCCTACCCTGATGTGCATGTTGCTACCCCACGTCCTGCACTCCTACACATTCCTGCATTGCAGCTCTCCCTGGTTGCCTCTCCTGTGTGTGCTCTACATAGCACTGCTACTCCACTGTCATCCTGATATTTCACCTATCCTGCCATTTCTGGCTCCTCTGCTGCACACATCTTCCCATCCTCTGTCACACACTGTCATTATAGCATGGTACATTACCATCACTCTGTGCATAGCTACAGCTGCCCCTGATATGTTTGTCCATTTTTCTAGCTGCCACATGGGTTGCAGCTGATTTGTGTGGTCCATCAGCTCTGATCTACGTCCTTCTTTTACTTATGCATTGTCTTTCCTTTCTGCTCTGTGCAGTGTTTGGGTTACATGTGTGTTTGCCACATACCTCTCTTGCCCTTCAAATTGGGGGACCTTACTGCTCTTGGCCAATGTTTTTGGGTTCACCTATACATCCTTGGGGCATCTTACGCCACACCTTCTATTCAGGCAGCTTATGGGGTGCCTACTATGGTGCCTTGGGAGTTGGCAACCTTTCAACATGGCCTCTGGGGAACATTATAACTCGCCTTTGCTGATGTGGTTGTTTAGGATGTGCCTTCTGGTGCACCCTAAAGGGTGCATTAATTTATGGCACTGGGGTGGGGTTCTTTTTAGATGGAGGCACAGATTGTTGTACAGTTGCAAGCAGAAAACAGAATTACCTCAGCCAACCTTATTCATTAGGTACACTGGGGATTTGAATTCATGGCCCCTGCACCATCAGTCAGTGTCTTAACCATTGTGCTACACTGTTGTTCCTCCTTGCATGTCAGTGCACCTACTTAAGATTTTCATGCATTAAAATGCACAGTGCTGCCATCAAAAACAGTGCTATGACCTTTGCGGGGCCTCATACGGCACCCTATAAAGTGCACTATAAGGAACATTCTAGAGTGCCTGGGCAGACAGTGCACTTTATAGTATGCCCTCTGGAGTGCCTTATAGGGCGGCTGATGTGGCACCTTATGTTACAGCACTTTGAGAGTGTGTTTGCTAGCAGCACTAATTAAAACAATATTAAATTGCCTCATAATGCAATATTACACATAACAGGTAGTGCCCTGTATATCTGGGGAGATTATCTGACCTCACTCCACCCTTGTTCCACCCTGTCTAAGGCTCCCCGTAACTCTGATGTTCATACGGGAGCCTTTTGCCGGCAGTCACATTTGTACAAATAGCAGAGATATATATCCGGGCTGGATATACATACCCATTATTCATGTCACAGAATGACCCCTCCCCCCTTGAGAGAATGAGAGAGTAATCATCCTACATATAATTGGGGCTAACTCTGTTCTTGCCATTTTGAACCAACTTACTAGGCAGGGGTCCAGTGAGAATGTAGGGTGTTGAGGTTACCAATGATGTTTTCTACGTTTTTGGGAGATACTGTGCTGAATGAATGAAGTGTGTTGCCAAACCAGGTTTGGTTGCAGATTTTGAGGGTTCCAGGAGGAGAATTGAGGAGTTTGGATTGGAAGAGGATAGCAAGGGCCTGCTGTCCAGGAATGGTCAGAGATGCTGCTTCTTTGTTCTCTTTTAGTAAAGATTTAACAATATCAAACAATTCCCTAGGCTTCTTTAGTGATTTCATAATTATTCTAGTATGGTATTCTTTTTTTGCCTCATTAGTCTCAATGGGGTAGGAATGTAGGATATGTAGGCAATTATTTCTGACTTGGTCATCGTGGGTATATCTCCATTTATGTTCAACTTTTCTGAGTTCATGTTAAAGCCATTTTAGGTTTGCAGTGTTCCAGACGATATGATTGTGATGTCATGTTCCCTTAGATTTGGGGGGGAGATGCAATGGCATCTATGCTAATAGTCTTGTGGACAGGAAACAAAGGAGTTGGTGCACAGGGTGGCGGTCAAGAGACTTTATTAAACCTTAACACGTTTCAGCCATCTTGGCCTTCCTCAGGGGCATCAAGACTCAAAACATTAAGAACAAAAGGTAATAAAAACAAAAAATTCTAATAAATAATAAATATATAAAACCTGCATAAAATGTAAACATAAAAATATCAAAATATAACAATATTAATATCAAGCAAAAAACATACAAATGATCAATATTAAACCTTAAAGGCTGACAAGCTTTTGCTATCTTTTTATCTTTGTGATGCTGGTGCCAAACAAATAATCAAGAACAATAAAATTAGATGAAACCATAAAAGTGTGATCATCACAAAGTAAACCAAATATAGAAGTTTCAGTGAGGGACGAGGAGAACATGAAGAATAGTGGAGCAAAACCTATTTCCACATATAGAGAATACAATGGATAGCCAGTTGTTCTATCACTTCATATAATGTGAGGTAATGTGCAGTGTGCCATCAGCCAGAGAAAGAGAGAACATTTTAGGAGCAGCAAAAACCTGTTTTCAAGTTCCACCTCTAGAGCGCTGCAACCCAAACTAAGGATGAACAGAAAATGAAATTAGATTGTCCATGTACAGAGAGGGAAAAACCCAAAGCCAAAGCCAAACACAAAGCCAATATTTAAACATCGAGAAAGTGAACTTACCTGATGTGCTTGCGTGCAGTCACAGAGCAATCTGTTTCAGAAGGAATTCATGCACAACTGGCAGTTCTTTTAAACGCCAAGCCCATTAAATCCAAAGGTCAAAGTGCACTTTTAAAAGACAAGCGGAGGAAACCTATACAGTTTTAATACCAAGGGAAATGGCAAATAGTTCTATATTGGGGAACTTGATTTTCAGTGCCATCCTTCAAATCTAATATCGGGAACTGATAAATCATTGAGCCAGCTGTTAACAGAGTTTATACCCATGCCATTACTACATACTGAAAAACTCCCTATACGTAAGAAAGCATGACTATAAAATGTCATTTATGTATTTCACATAAAAGAAAGTGTGAGATTTTTTATTATAAGCTCTTCTACTCTATGGGAGACAACTTTTTGGAATGCCTCTATCAATACATTGCTTGAAGGATTCCTAATAACTGACTGATTGTAATTAATGTGCGGCCTATTGTCAAAAAAATTCTCTTATTTTTAATTTCCAGAAAAACCTAAACAACTCTACTTGAGTGCTCAAAGGATTGTGCTTCCTGGTGGGCACAAAAGACAAACTTCTTTGTAAAACCTTAATCTCTTCTGGTGTTAAAATATGACTGGATAATTTAAAAATCCCCTCTACCTCTCCCAATCTGAGGTATTCCGATATCTGTCATTCCTCCCTCTTCCCCTGCCCCTCTGAGGATAATGTGACTGATGAGATTCCCATGTCTTTTGAGGAAGAGGATCTATCCCTCATTTTGACCCCCCTCCCCTCCAAAGGGAATCCTTTTAAAAATCCCGTTGCTGTTGCTGGTTCTGGTTTGGTGGGGGGGGGGGGGGGAAGAAGAAAATTGATGCAGAAGATTCTGGTTGTTCATCCTTTTTCTAATCGGTTCTGGGCTTCCATTGAATAATGTCATGATTTTGTTTGATTAAACCTTTCATTTTTAAAATCAGGTTTACATTTACTAGATTCACTCCTGGATGAAACTGATTTGCACATCCAGGAGTAAACATTCACTCTTCTGTAGTCCTCTTTTATTTCTTTAACAATTTTCTTATATTCTCAGATGTCCCTATCATAGTCATTCTTAGAGACCTCAAAATGTGCATTTTCTTCTTTAAGCGCTATAAGTTTCGAGTCAATATCCGATCTTAAAGAGTCAGCTTTATATCATGATATATTGCGCAACAAGATCATAAGATCTAGGGAACATTTGTTTCTAATTTTGGTCCAATCTGCCAAAAATTCATTATACATGCCAGGTGCTTTGTTAATTCGTAGTCCTCTAGGGATACTCTTATGTTTACAGTTCTCTAATACAGATGAGGCATGCAATTCTTCCCTAATAAGTTTTTGAGTTAACTGCACAGTGGTCCCCCATTCTTCCTCAGTTCCACAAACAATTTCATCCTGGGCAAAAAAGGGATCCTCAGGGAGCATCCTCTGTAGATCATTCTCGTTGTAACTCAGGACATCTTTCCAGAGCTCAACAATCACAAAGATCCAAAAGGAGAGCAAATGGCACCCGCAGCAAGGTAAACAGGACAGGGTGGCGGTCAACAGACTTTATAAAACCCCAACATGTTTCGGCCATCTTGGCCTTCCTCAGGGTAATCAAGCCTCAAAACACTAAGAACAAAAGATATTAAAAACAAAACGTATAATAAATAATATATAAAACATGCATAAAAGCCTAAACATACAAATATCACAAGAACAATCTTGACTTGCCAGTCCAGTGAAGATGGCCACACCTTAGACCTGCTCTCCCTACCTTCAAACCAGAATAGGGCCATTACCCTTATTTTGGTTCACTTTGGGGTATGTTTACTAAACCGCGCTCATGTGCGCGGCACAAATTAGCATGCGCTAAGGTACCTTAGCACACGCTAATGATGCATATTTGTGCCCCGCACACGTGCGCGCCGCACTAAAGTGCCGGCTCATGTGAACGGCGTGCTGATGTGCGATAGAGGCGTGGAAAGGCTCCCGGAGGGCGGAGGAAGGCTCCCCAGGGGCATAGAGAAGGGGTCAATGGGTGGAGAGTGGGAGGGGAGAGGCTCCCCGCACACGAGTGGGGCTGAAATTCAAGCCAAAAAATACCACGAGTGAAAACCTCGCGGTAGAGCCGATTTAAAGGGAAGAGAAACAATTTCTGTCAGCAATGTACAGCAAAACTGGGGAAACCCACAAAACAGTGATAAGTGTGATACATGTGCATGGTACAAAAGTGCAAATAAACATTGAAAATGCCCCCAATGTAAGGCCCTGTTACTTACAAGAGACCGATTACTAATTATCACTAATTTTCTGTATAGTCCAGATCCAAAAGTCAGTACAGGTGCAATCAGAATCTCTGTTTATTAGATTACTGATGAACAATACAGGCAGGAGAGGAGAATTTCTGTCAGTCATCAGACATCAGACTCCCTCCTCCCACTGAGTACAATAGTCATGTTACATATATACGTTTTTTGCTTCCGTGTATGCAGTCTCCACATTCATCCCTCTGTGAGGCCTCTCTGTGTCTTTTCTCCCCCCTCCCTTTGTTTCCTGCTGCTGACCTCTCTGACCCCTCTGTTCCTGTTTCAACATCCCTAAGGCCTCTGTCTTGGTTATACTCACCACCTGTCAACCGTCTACTGTCTTCAGGACTAACGGCCCAGTTTTGCATGGTTTCCTGTGTATGTGCCTTCTGCAAAAAGTCTGCATGGATCCTTCAATCCAAGCATACACTTTGCTAAGGCTTATAATATATGATATTTCCTTATATGGTTCTTTATGCTGGCCTGTTTCTCCTTGCCCACTGTATAGTAGTTTGGTTGACATATTTTTATTAGAGCAGAATAAAGGCCATAGAGCGATTATGAACCAGTAACATATCCTTATAATCCCTACAATTCTCCCATTTTTTTTTTTTTATTGTGGAGGAGACAAGACCAAGTCAGAGAATTCAGAAGTGGGGACCGTGGCATAGGAAGCATTCACATGTGTATGGCATGTTAACCAATTACCTACATTCAGTCCTCCCTTAAAGTCATCAATATGTAAATCTGACAGGTGGCATATTTTATCCATAGCATTAAGCACAAACACTGAATGATTCGCTATGACTATACAACAAATAGTGGCATTGGTAAAAGATCAAAAGGCCTCCTTCAGATGCAAGGAGCAAATCTAGCACTTGTCTATTTTGTAGAGTCATTTGTGTATTTTTCTCTAATGACTCTGACAACTTACTAATAGAATCAATAACAGCTTTCATTTGAACATACAGTAAGCATTGCAGACGGCATATAGCCATACCAAGTTCAGCAGTTATGGCAGGGGTCTGGAAAGGTATCAAGGAAGTCCAGCATATAACCTACGTGTAATAGCAATGGAGAACACAAGGGTATCAAAAAGTTCAGCAGAATGTTCCAATAAGAATTCAGTTCAAGGCAGGGTTTGATTGAGAACTTCTTTGGAGATGTGGGTTGTACTGTGAACATGCAGAAGTAAAACTAATTGTCCATCAGGATGAAGGAAACAGATGGTGTCCCAAGGAGCAGGTTTGGCAGCAATTATCTTGGTCAGCAACAGTTCATACAGGAAGGAAGTAGATCAAACAGAGGTGACAGTTGGAGAAACCTTCAACTGACTGACATGAGTCCAAGTGTCAGTATCATTCAAGTGGGCAGCAAAGGGGGAAGCAACGGTGACAATGGTGGGCTGGATACAGACTGTGTAGTAGCCACCCGATAAAAAGGATTAAGTACAACAGCAGTGAAACCCTGATATTGTTGGATACATGACAGCATTTAAAACATAATGCAGCAGACACCCGCCACTCTCCAGAGAGAGAGCAGAAGGAGAGAACACACAATACTGTTTATACCATTATACCATTCTATATAAATTGTAAACAAGCTTGAACCAGTTCAAAAGGTCACACAAAAGTCAGCATTATGTAGTTGCAGTAGGGGTCGCTGTTCTCCACAGGTGTGTTGCATCAGATCTGAAATAACTTCTTATCAGAATGTCCTTCACTCGCTCCACCAATTCAGTTGCCTGAAATTCTACAAGTACAAACAAAAAGAATGCTATTTCCCTCCCCCCTTCTTCTTCTTGGATTGCGTTCTGGGATTGCTGCTCACACACAACAGCAAATCCTGCTTCTAAAACAATTGTTAAAAGTCAAACAAATGGGAGGCAGAAAATATAAATTTAGATTCTTAAACAGTGTCCCAGTCCCACTAACTTAATTGGTGTAGTTTTGAATGGATATATGTGCTCATTCTAAACAGCAACTAAAGACAGAACTCCTGGAACTGAAATTTAAAAGACTTCCAAAAAAGTACAAAGTACACTTTTGCTCTGGACACTAACACATAACTTTAAAAACAGGTGAATTTATCCTAAAATCCAATATCGTAGCAAATAAAAACTGGGAAGATGAGGGAACGCCCATGGTGGCACTGGCCTGTAACAACACACACAGTAATTTACCCTGAATCTTACAGTTCAGGGAAGCAGACATTTAAAACTGATACTTTTTTCATGAAAAGACTGGTGGACATCTAGAATGCAAACACTTCCCTTTTTAAGTTATTTCAATCACTGAGAGTTACAGCTAACCTCGACCTCCATGAGGTGCTTGCCATAATATATAAAATCCCTGTTTAACTTTTAATTTTGCTTAATAGCATATACAATCAGAACAAAATCCAAACATGATTAACTTCTTATTCACTCAGGATTTAAATCATTCTCAAGTTGCAATCTGCTCCGAATACCACATTATCCTGCAGGGATCTTAACCTCTACTTTGAAGGACAACGGAAAAACGGAAACAGTTTTCCCCTGTTGTATCAGTAGCAAAGAATTCTAAGCAGTTCAATTTCAGAGATCATAAAATCTAATTAAGAAAGCATTGATTGCGTGAGTGTTATACTAAACCAGGCACTTCCAGAAGGGAAACGGAGAAGGGAAATGGCTGCACTGGTAATTTTTGCTTCAAAAGCAAAGTAACTTTTTGAATCACACTCTGCAGGTATCATAGCTGTTATTCTTCCTCTATTACCAATTTTGTTTCCAGAATATCTATTACCACAAAAACAATAATCATATATCAAAACATGGAAGATCTTCCCATTCATTCATTCATTCATAACAATTTATAACTAAAAATACATCATACATAGAATGGCTAAACAGGTTTTTTTTTCTTTCTCTCGGCGTCATTTCCGTACCTAGAAAGCTAGCAAGCTAATTACAGAGAAAAAAATACTTCACCAAAAGAGTTCTGAACTTCATCTCCTGTTTCGACTGAATAAATCCTTTATTTAAACAAACAAGAAAGACTGCTCAATCGAGAGTTTCCTCTAGGTAATGCATCCATTCCCTTAGCAGCCTTTCTCCCCCTCTCTAGTTGAAACAGGCAACCATCTTATCCTGCTGCAGACAATTAGCTATCTTTCATCAGGCGACATATAGGAGCAATTATTCATTAAACACAGCCAGGCACTGGCCAGGTGACTGGCAATGTTCAAAGAACAAACCTCAAAGTTCAGAACTCCATAATTACAATTGATGTGTACACTGTTATGTAACTAGACTAGTTCTTTTCAATTGATCTAATTGTCGCCCTCTCTGGTCTGTGAGCATCCCAGATAAGGAGATTTCTTCCATTGTTCTAAAACAAAAAAAAAGAAAACAATCTTTTATTCTCCTTCACTGTCCCTCAGCCTATAATCAGTAAACCTGGTGTTTTCACTGTATGGGGGTGAAAATAGACAAAACTTTCTCTATTTCCTTTCCTAATAAGGGATTATCTCTCATCATCCGTTCGACCGGAGTCACTGGGGAAACTTGATTTACCATTATGTCCTGATTGCCATCTTTCTCTCTCCTAAACAGAGACATGATTCCTACGTGCAACCTTTTATTTAAGGGTCTCAATACCCACCCTCTTTATTTACAGAGGAAGGAAGTGCACGAAATGTCCAGGACACCTTTCAAACAAGAATTTGCTTTGTTCAAGCCCAGCCAATCTCCTCGCGGAGGTATGGAACCGTGAGCAAGAACACACACACGCTTCGTGTCAGACGACACATACTGTCTCAATCACTTATCACTCAGTCCCAGTTTATAACAGCAAATTATTCTTACACTTTATTCATATAACAAAAACAAAAATTAAACAACACTTACCAAGCTTGGTTAAAAATACTTATACTCACGACGCCATCATTACAGCCGCCGTCATCCTAGGGAATCCGTCACTCACTTCTTCTCCGGTCTCTACTATGTACCGGGAACGTACCTCCCTCTTCTTTCTTGAAGGGAATCCAAATCTTTACGTACCTCCCTCTTTTTTCTTGAGGGGAATCCAAATCTTTAAATTTGTATCTTGGTCATAAAGACCCACCCATAGCCCAATCCCGGTTTTCGTCACAAATTGTAAGGCCCTGTTACTTACAAGAGACCGATTACTAATTATCACTAATTTCCTGTATAGTCCAGATCCAAAAGTCAGTACAGGTGCAATCAGAATATCTGTTTATTAGATTACTGATGAACAATACAGGCAGGAGAGGAGAATTTCTGTCAATCATCAGACATCAGAATCCCTCCTCCCACTGAGTACAATAGTCATGTTACATATATACGTTTTTTGCTTCCGTGTATGCAGTCTCCAAATTCATCCCTCTGTGAGGCCTCTCTGTGTCTTTTCTCCCCCCTCCCTTCATTTCCTGCTGCTGACCTCTCTGACCCCTCTGTTCCTGTTTCAACATCCCTAAGGCCTCTGTCTTGGTTATACTCACCACCTGTCAACCGTCTACTGTCTTCAGGACTAACGGCCCAGCTTTGCATGGTTTCCTGTGTATGTGCCTTCTGCAAAAAGTCTCTGCATGGATTCTTCAATCCAAGCATACACTTTGCTAAGGCTTATAATATATATGATATTTCCTTATATGGTTCTTTATGCTGGCCTGTTTCTCCTTGCCCACTGTATAGTAGTTTGGTTGACATATTTTTATTAGAGCAGAATAAAGGCCATAGAGCGATTATGAACCAGGAACATATCCTTATAATCCCTACACCAACAAAATCTAAAAAAATTATAATCAAGCTGGGCAGAGGGGGGCGGAGCCTGATGTCCAGCGGGATGGTCGCATAACGCTGAGGCTCCCGAGAGGCCTACTCAGAATCCTGAATTAACACCGTACATACCTGGAACTTCTACTCTGATCTTACCGGGGCACATTGGTGAGATGGCGGGGACCAAACCCACGCGCTTGGAATTTGGATCTCCAGCGGCTTCTCATGGCAAACGTTCCAAAACTGAACCTCCGTCCCCGCAGAAGGGGCTGGCCTTGCGCGAGGGCCCCGAAATGCAGCAGGAAATCCTCGCAGAGATTAGAGGGGTCAAAAACCTCGTGCAGTCAAACGGTGAAGCACTCCGAGCGCTGCGGGAAGATTTTGGTGTGCTGCAAAGCAAGCTAGAAGGGCTTTCTTCGCGTCAGGACAAAATAGAGAGCATATTGGACTCCCATGCGGCCCGGTTGTCCAAACTCGACAAAGTTGAACATCAGGTGCGGGCCTTGCAGAAAGAAGTGGAAGATGGCAATAATAGAGCGCGCCGCAACAACATACGACTCGTGGGCATACCGGAGGGAGCGGAATCGGGAGACATGAAAGAGTTTTTATGCAAAATCCTCCCTTTCCTGCTCCAACTCACCTTTACCAAAGATTTGGAGATCGATCGCGCTCATCGTGTACCCACAAGCATAACGCTCAACAGGAAGACCCCGCGGCCTATCATTTTTCGACTTTTGCGATATCAACACGTTGAGCAAATTCTAAGTGCCTCTCGGGCAAAGGGCCATATGGAGTTTGAAAGCCACAAGATCTCCTTCTTTTTTTTTTTTTTTTTTTTTATTTATATTTTATTAAGTTCCTATATTTTACATATAGAACAATAAATGCAATATGAAGGAAAATAACTAAAAAAATATACAATCAAAGGATAGGACAACTCAAGACCATCACTACCCATCACATCATACATACTAGCCCACATTACGGGAGAGTGGAATTCAAAATTTACAAAAAAAGGAAAATCATCCATTAATCACATTAAACCTTAGCAGAGCTAGAACTAAAACGTATTTATTACCCTTAATACTAATTCGTCACTGGAACCAAGGACTCCTGAGCAATCAAAAAAGCCAATAAGTGGTCAGGTTCCAGAAAGCTATAAGTCTTCCCTGAAAAGCCCACTACACATTTGCAGGGGAACTTGAGAAAAAAACGAAGCTCCCACTGCCAAAACCCGATCTTTCAATTCCAGAAATGCCTTACGGCGCATCTGGGTTATTCGTGAGACATCAGGGAAGAGTAAAACCTTCTGGCCACAAAATAAAATGTTCTTTTTAGGAAAATAAGATTTCAATATAACATTCTTGTCCATCTCGGATAAAAAAGTAACTACTAAAGTTGCACGAGCCTCAATAATATCCAGAGAGGACTCAAGAAAATCAGAAACATCTAGGGTAGGAGGAGAGATTTCCGGATCAGGCCCACCACTTCCCACAGTATTTACTCTTTTATTTTTGGGAATATAATAAATATTTGCAACTTTAAACACATCTGGTTGATCAAAAAGTAATACCTCCTTTAAATACTTATGGAATAAGATAAGTGGGGAGAGATAATGCGTTATAGGAAAGTTCAAAAACCTCAAATTTCTTGCACGCAACATATTCTCACAGACCTCAAATTGCTTATGAAAATATAAACTCTCCTTTACCGAAGCGACAGAGACTGCTTGCACAGTTCCCACCTTCGCTTCTATCTGACCTAGGCGCTCTCCTATCTGCCCTAATTGCACATCATTATCCAAAAATTTAGCAACAGAGTCCTTAGTAAACTCTTCAAGTTGTCTCATAGTTCCTGTAAGAACTGCCTCAGTACGAGAGACTACCGTCCAAATATCCTGAAGTGTCACATCCTGAGAAGTAGCTGAGGAAGACCTTTCACCCCCCACCAAAGACGGGAGGTGAATCACTTTAGGTACAGGGACCCTCACAGCTGATAAAGGTACATCTCCTGAAGACAGTCCCAACTCTAGCGCCGGCGAAACTACTGACGGTGCTCCCAGCTCTCCGTCGTTCGGCGGCACTCTCTGCACTTGTGACGAATGGGGAAGGGTAGAAACCCCTATTGGGGAGGAGGCAGACAATGAGGGAGTACTCACCGAGGACGAGGCCTCAAAGCTACTATTTTCTTCCGGGACCCGTTTCACAAGATGCCTATCCATAGGGCCTTCGTTCTTTTGAGCTTTCATATTTGAAGCAACTACAAAGTTCTTCTTTCTTCTCTTCCCCATTGCCGTTCACACCGCCTTAACTCCTCAATCTCCGTAGCTCTCCGAAGGGGCTCCAAAGGGGCGTGGCCTGCCCCTTTGGTCACTCCCCTTCGGGCACGCGCCCAAAGGACGCGCCCGCGGCCGCGTCCCGCGGTTCAAGGCTGGATCAAATACACAGACGCAGGACGTCACTCACAGCGTCTACAGCCTGCAGGTGTTCTCCTCTGCCCGATCAGCTGAGCTCCACTCTCCGGCGTCCCGCGGTTCAAGGCTGGATCAAATACACAGACGCAGGACGTCACTCACAGCGTCTACAGCCTGCAGGTGTTCTCCTCTGCCCGATCAGCTGAGCTCCACTCTCCGGCGTCCCGCGGTTCAAGGCTGGATCAAATACACAGACGCAGGACGTCACTCACAGCGTCTACAGCCTGCAGGTGTTCTCCTCTGCCCGATCAGCTGAGCTCCACTCTCCGCACAAGATCTCCTTCTATCCCGACTTGGCTAAACCCACGGTCGACCGCCGAAAGCGCTTTCTGGAATTCCGGCCGAGGCTTCAACAACTACAAGCACGCTATGGCCTGATGTACCCGGCCAAGCTCCGAGTCACGCTTCACAATCAGACAAGAACATTTGAGGACCCTGATCTACTAGCGGAGTTTTTGGATTCCAAAGAAGCCGACTTGATGCGCTGACTTCCAGAATATTCCTGCAAGTATTCTCATATCCGCTGTACCCGCCATATTGGATCTGCCGCAGCCCAGCAAAGAGTCTGGCGAGGGCAGTTTGTTGCCTTACTTTTGATGATATCTGTGACCCGACTCCATCTACCCACAGTAGCCTCGATGAGTATCAGAGACAGTGTTAATTATGGACTCTGGTGTTTCTTTTCTTTTTTTCATGTCTTTCTATTTCCTCTCTAGGGCCTCCTCCCGCAGACATATGGTCGCCATATTCTTTGGGGGTTTTGCTTCTTCTCTAAGATACTTTGGTACATACTTTTCAATATGGGGTGTATTAGCCAGAATACTCGGTGATTATGTCATTGTTGCACAGATTCTGATTATGTTGTATGTTTTCAAGCGCCCTTACCTCAAATGTCTATTACCGATTGATGGCACCATGTAAGATTTTCTCATTGAACGTAAAAGGAATCAATAATCCGATAAAACGGAAGAAAATCCTAAGCTACCTAAGTCAGGAAGCTGCGGATCTGATTTTTCTCCAAGAAACGCATTTGAATTCGAAGGAAACTCTTAAACTCAATATTAAACCTTACATGGTGGCCGCCTATTCCCCAGCCGTTTCTAAGAAATGTGGGGTCGCCATACTGGTTAGGAAATCTTTGCATGCTACTATTATTGCGACTAGCTCAGATACAGAAGGTAGATGGTCCAGAGTTCACCTCAAGATAGGTAGCCTTGAAGTTACATGTATATGCCTTTACGCTCCTAATGTGGATGACCCTGCCTTTTTTGCTACCATTGCTCAGGTTGCGCAGGCCTCTGCTAATACTTCATTGATAATTGGGGGGGATTTCAATCTAGTCCTTGATCCCCTGATTGACAAACGGCCGCCTAGGACAAGCGGTCCCCCCAAGAGTCACTCCACGCTCACCTCCCTGATCAAAGATCTTGCTTTAGTTGATCTATGGAGGCTACTACACCCCAATGAGCTTGACTTCACCTTCTTCTCTTCCCCTCATAAATCCCAGTCTCGCATAGACTTCTTTCTAATATCAAAACTGTTAGTTCCTCAGGTGGACACTGCAAAGATTCACTCCCAACATATTTCAGATCATGCTGCCATTTCCTTTCAATTACACACTACTGCACCCCAAGGGAATTCGGGGGCCTGGTTCTTTGATAGAGCCCTGTTAACTCAGCCAGAGTTCCAGTTAGAAATTCGAGCAGCCATACAGGATTACTTCCATTTTAATCTACCCCAGGATACTGCGAATTGGGCCTGGTGGGAGGGCTTCAAAGCGGCCATTCGAGCAACGATCACTAGCTATCAAATCCGCCTGCGGAAACAACGCAAACAGCAGCTACTCATACTAGACCAACAAATAAAAGCAGGCGAACGAGTTCTAACTTCACGTACTGATCCATGTGTATTAATTCGATTACAGCGTCTCCGTTTTCAATATAATTCAATCCTCTCAACTGCAGCTTCTAAGAGTATTGAGCTTCAGCGAGGGACATATTATCGTGAAAATAACCGAGGCGGTCGACTCTTAGCCAACGCCTTGAAAGGTCAAAAAGAAGCCAAACGCGTAGCGGCCCTTCGAGCTCCACAGGGAGGGGGCATAGTGACCACAGACTCCGACATTGTAGAGCTCTTTCGGGATTTCTATACCCGCCTATATCAATCTGAATGTGAGTTCTCGTCAGAGACATTCGAGCGATTGCTTTCTGGCATTCAGCGGCCGACCCTCTCTGAAGATGATAGGGATGCGATGGATGAACCCTTCTCTACTTCAGAGATCCAATCTGCCCTAAAACGAACAGCCTCGGGCCGTGCCGCAGGGCCCGATGGTCTCCCAACCGAATTCTACAGAACGTTCAGTGCAGATTTAGTTCCCTATTTAAAACTCTATTTTACTGCCCTTGCGGTAGATACATCCTCTTTGGGATCCTTTTCTGCAGCTAATGTGGTAGTATTTGAGAAAGAAGTCAGAGACCCGCTACTAACCGCCAACTACCGTCCAATCTCCCTACTTAATGCCGACTATAAGATCTTCGCAACGATCTTGGCCACCCGGCTATCTGACAGGATGGTCACCCTAATTCACCCCGACCAATGCGGTTTTATACCCGGCAGATCAACTGCTGACAACGCTCGGACCTTGTGCCATGTGCTATCCAGTGCTGCCAATCTAGATCTTCCATGGGTGGGTCTTTCCCTGGATGCCGAAAAAGCCTTTGATCGCCTAGAATGGCCTTTCTTATTTGAAGTTCTCCGATGGTATGGCTTTGGGGAGGGCTTCCTCCGATATCTCCAAGTCATGTATACTCAACCCGTCGCCAGTATTTGTGTAAATGCCATCAAGTCTCAGCCATTTAATCTCCAAAGAGGCACGCGTCAAGGTTGCCCCCTATCACCAATGCTCTTTGATCTAGCTCTTGAACCCCTAGCCCTCCTTATTAGACAGTCAGCACGTATTCGAGGTGTCCCCTTCAGTCATAGGGAGATTAAACTCTCTGCATATGCAGATGACCTTATGCTTTTCGTATCCCTCGATTCGGTTCCAGCTGTCTTGGATCTGATTGATGGATACTCACAATTATCGGGCTATAAAATTAACTGGACCAAATCTGTAGCATTCCCACTGAACCGCTGGGTACATGAGGCTGACATGCAAGCCTTTCCCTTCCTTTGGCAACCCCGCATGGTGAAGTATCTCGGGGTCCATTACTGTTCTCCTTTAGAAGACACTATCAGTTTTAATGTCAAAGAGGTAGTCTCCAAAGTCCGTGAGCTCACGAATCGTTGGTCTCCCTTATCTCTTACATGGTGGGGCCGCTTAGAAACTGTGAAAATGATGATAGTCCCCAAAGTGAACTACATTTTAGAAATGCTGCCGTGCTTACTTCCGCTACATACTTATAAAGATATTGAGGGCCTTCTCGTCCGTTATCTCTGGCAGGGCAAGCCACCAAGGATAGCTAAACAAAAACTACAGTCTGTAAAGGAAAGAGGGGGTACCAGATTTCCTGATTTTCTTAGATATCATCAAGCCTTCCTACTTAAGCAAGGTGCCCGATGGCTAGATGCCTCAACAGACAGCAGACCAGTTTGGCTTGACATAGAAGAGGAGCTTAGTAGCCCAATTCCGTTGATCCATCTCCCCGGTATGTCCTATCAAGTAGACACCCGCCATCCACCAATGATTGTCGATACTCTTGCGGCCTTTAACACTCTCATTCTATCACTGGGCCCGAACGTATGTCCTCAGGGCGGACTCCCGCTATGGAATAACCCCAGAATTCAAGTCCTACATAGAACGATAGCATGGAAACCCTGGTACTCAAGGGGGATCTGGACACCCCAACAGCTTTTCTCTGCAGCTCGTTGGAAAACCTTTTCTGATTTACAAAGGGAATTTGCGTTACCAGCGAAACACTACTTTCAATTGATGCAGCTTCAACACTGCCTCAAAAGTGCTCGAATCATGCCGCCCTCTGCCCCTACTGAGGACGGGCTATTAGAGATAGTTCACTCTATTAGTAGTACACATGGGGTAGCCTCTAACTTTTATAAAATATTATGTCAGGGTACAGACACGGCCACTTTTAGAGCCCAACAAGCCTGGGAGCGCGAACTGCAAACCACTTTAACCCCTGTGCAATGAAGCGTTTTCTGGAGCAAAGTAGTGCGGGTTTCCCGGTCTGCCTCTGTTACCCAAACTCTCTTCTTCTTTGCACACAGATGCTTTTATACCCCAGAAAAAATAGCCAAATGGAACACAAATGCTAGGGACCAGTGTTGGTCTTGCCATACTGCTGTGGGAACCCTCGCTCATGTTATTTATGAATGTCCTCAACTACAGGTTTATTGGGGGCGGGTCTGGGGTCGTATTCAATTTATCTTACACCTTCACGAACCTCTCTCTTGGAAGATCGTGGGACTCCGCTCTGTGGCGGAGATCCCCTCTCTTCCTAAGAAGGGTCACTTTCTCCTTGATTTCATGCTGGGTATAGCCATATGCTTAATCACGAGGAATTGGAAGGATAGCTCTCGACTTACTGTCAATGAATGGTGGTACCTCGTCTGCTTATATAGTAAATATGAGCAGATACCTCGGAGAGCTATTCCCCATGCCCAACCTCACTCTCGCTTGTCTAAATGGCAGATGCTTAATGATTATGTACAATATGCTCATTGCTCCACCATGCCTGTATAATGTGCACTCATCATGTTTCAGATCACCGTTAGGTTTTGTAACACAATAATGTAAGTACACGCCCGCTTCAGGAATGATTAGTTCTCTAGAGAAGAAGCAGGGGGGAGGGGGGTGGCAGGGGTTTACTTTGGTGTATGTATAACACTTTATGTATCTGTCTTTTATCTGTATGTCTTCCTTTTCCTTTGTTGTTATAAAACGAAAATAAAGAATTAAAAAAAAAAATAATCAAGCTGGGCAATAGTGATAGTAATGGGAAGCATCAAAAAACACTCCCAAGAAAGCCGCAAAAAATAAATATGAATTTTAGAAGGGTCTACGCTCCGTCCCCATACAAGGTGAATGATCCCACAGTGAAAGAGCACTGATCAGGGTTTCCCTCTCCATTGGACAGGTTACCTATGGCATGTACATTTCCACAACAGCAGGGTGGGCAGGTCGGAATGGGCAATTGGACAGATGCTGGGAAAGGGGATACAGAGGGTTGCAGGCGGCACATGCTGTGGTACAGCTGGGGCACAGTGCGGACTAGGCAGATGCCTAGGTGGCACCTAGGAATGCTGAAACTGTACAGCAGCCAGACAGCAACTGATGAGGGCCCAACATGGGCATGAGAGTGTTTATCACAGTGTCACAGGGGATAGTACCCAGCAGGTACCCCCAAGGGCACAGAACATTGGCAGGCGGTGATTGGGGGACTTGCAGAGAAATTTGCAGGCACCCCTACCCCAGTACCTTCAAAATAGGCAGCCGCCTACCCGCACACAGGATGGCCTGAGACTGCGTACCACCAGCACCACCAGCAGAAGGGCATGTCAGCAGGGTGGCACAGGGGTACTGGAGGTGGAGGGGGGCAGTGGAAGCTGCCCAGAGAAGACCATGGCCTAGCCCTGTGTAGGTGGGTGCAATGCACTGCAACAGACAGGCCCTGCCGGACAAACAGTCATGGTATCATCAGGGAATGCACTGTCTCTGTGGCATCACGGTGGTGCAGTGCACACAACCAGCGTGTTTGGAGACAGAAAGTCACAGGTTCAAGCCCCAGCTGGTCCTCCTGCCAATCCAGTCCCCATATTTCACCCACAACTAACTAGTGATAGTAAAGACGAACCTTTATTGCAGAGAACATAAGCATGGCTCAAACACCTCTATTTTACCCTACAGAGCACAGACACCAGAAACATGCACATTACCTAGATCAGATTCCCCCAAATGCAGTCCTGGAGGGCCACAAAACCTTCAGGGTTTATGCTGTCTCCAATCTAAGGATGGAGCGGTACTGGTGGTGGAGATGGCAGCAGCTGGTGGCCACAGCAGACCATGGCCTAGCCCTGTCCAGGTGGGTGCCATGTACTGCAACAAACAGGCCCTGTCGGATGTACAGTCATGGACTCCCCAGGGAATGCAGCATATCTGTGGCAACATGGTGGTGCAATGCACACAGACAGTGTGTGCAAAAACAGAAATTCACAGGTTCAAAGCCAAGCTGGGGCTACTGCCAATCCAGTCCACATATTTTTCCCACAACTAAACCATGATAGTAGGGACAAACCTTTATTGCAGAGAACATACGCATGGTTAATACGCCTATATTTTACCCTACAGAGCACAGACACCATAAACAAGCGCATTACCTAGAGCAGAGTCTCCCAAATGCAGTCCTGGAGGGCCAAACACCATTCAGGTTCCATGCTGCCTCAAATAAAGATGCCTGTGCTGCATATCTATGCACCACCCCCATGGTATGCAGGTGTAGCTCATGCATATTCATGAGGGACAGCATGAAAACCCGAACAGTGTTTGTCACACCAGGACTGGAGTTGGGAACCTCTGCCGTAAAGCAGCAGCCAACAGGGGCAGACACACCCACACCCACAACCACAGGCCCCATTAGCCAATGCCTCCTGGAGAGGCAGGACATTGGGCTCTGCGTGCATCTCCCAATACTAGCACTTGCATACCTTATCAATGCCACCCTACACTTGGGTATATGGTACACAGCTATCAAACGTTTCCTATGATTACTGGAAGATAGCAATTCTTACGTTAAGCACAGTTTGCTCATTGAGCTCCATCATAACAATCTTTCTGATGTCTGTGGTGTGTGCTGCAGGTCTGGTCTCTGACAGTGTTTACCACCCTGGGGAGTGACCCCCAACAGTATTGCGTACCATATCCATGGCTGTACTGTGCCCAGGACTGCTGTGGTGGCCAGGGCTGCTAAACTCCTCTATAGTAGCACAATGCTGGCATATGTGTGGGGGTGTCTGTCTGTCTATCCAGTTTGTGGTGGCTGCAAACACCCTCCGCAGCCCACACTGCCAGCACTGTTGCCAGTATTGGCCTGCCAATGTGCATAATGAGGAGCAAGGTACCATGGGTATAGCCCGGACAGGGTGGCCTGGCCAGGATGCATCTGCACAGGGCATAGGGCATTGGCTGGGACATTTTAGTGCCCTGCCACCACCTACACAGACAGGGTGGCCTCAGCATGTCCTGCTGGGAGATCACTCTCACCCTGACTGTGCAGTGACCACAGCATGGTTAGGCACCCCCATAGTGCTATATAGCATTTCTTTCATGTGATATTTATGGTTTTCCTTTTGGAGCCCAGTCACTGATGTATCTGCTTGTTGTGTATGCTGACATCCCAGTTCTGGGTGCATGCATTTCCACCAGGGACATGCACTATGGACTAGCTAGCAGATTGTTTGCAGCTGGTATGTGTCTTGATGGAGTGCCTTGCAGGGTGCAGTGGCTGAAGGCTTGCTGCAGGAGAATGTCAGATAGTGGTGGGGTGCAGCTTAGCATATCCAGGCCTAATGTCTGTCTGCTATTGTGTTATGGATGTGCACAGAGCTGCATTGACTGTCCTGTAGGGTGTCTGTTCCCCAGGACAGGGGTTGATGGTCCCCTCTACTGCCATCATTGCAGGGAGGTAGAATGTGCATCTGTTGATGGGAGACCATGTTTACCACTCTCAGCCCTGGAGGAGGAGGGTGGTGGTACATAATCCTCCTAGGGGTCCTTACCTGACTGAGACAGACAGATATATCCTAGGTGTTTCTACAGAAACTACCTATCTCACACATTAGCACTGCTGAGGACCTGCAGCATGGCCTATTTCTGCCATGGAAGGTGCTGTGGGCCCCACCGCACACTAAGGGTGAGCACAGTACCCGCACAATGTGACGGTGTGTAGCTACTCTGTGCCAGTAACACACACGGTCAGTACCCCCTACCAGGCCAAGTTGCTGTGGGGGTGCATACCCCATCTTGTGTTTATCTGTGCACAGCTGATTTGCATGTGCAGTGCATCATGGGTACGGGTGGCCTAACCCTATCCTGGTGACCACAGCAGACTGTCTGTGTGGTGACGTGCAGTCCCTCTACAGCCAGCAAGGGGCTTGCTAGCCGCTATAGAGCTGTAGCCCACTTGTTACGTCACTGCCTGTGGAGCCAGAGGTCATTTATTTATTTATTTAGCTGTATTTATATCCCGCTTTTCACTGGGTCAAAGCGGTCAATTGGGGGATACATTTAACACGAGGGGATATGAGACACATACACTAATACTTACAGGGAACATGGGCAGTGGAGGGTTAAGTGGCTTGCCCAAGACCACAAGGAGTGCCTATAGGACTAGAAATCCCAGTCCCTCCGGCCTGAGATTGCTGTCCCCAGGTGGGACTTGAACCCCAGGCCCTCCGTCCTGAAGTACCTTGTCCTAACCACTAGACCACTCCTCCCTTTTGGTCATGGGTTCAAACCCACAGTGGGGTTATTTGATAGGGCTGCCCAAAGCATTATCTCTTTTTAATGTACATTATTGCTGCCAGCAAAAACACTCTCTGCGTACTGTACCCATAAGGTGCCTCAGAGGGCGCTTTATAGGGCGCCCTATAGGGCACCTTATGGTTACTGTCCATATAAGGTGCACTATACGTTATCCTGTGGAGCGACTTATAGGGTGCCCTATAGGGGACATTTTAGGGTGCCATGGCGGACAGTGCACTTTATAATGTGCCCTATGGAGTGCCTTATATGGTGCCTTATGCGGCACCTTCAGTTATGGCACGTGAGGGCATGTTTGCTGGCAGCAATTAATAAAATACAAATAAAGTGCTGCAGGAAACAATACATACATTGCAAAGCTGATACCTCAGCCAGCCTTACGTATTAGGCACACTGGGGAGCAAACTCATGACCGCTGTATCAGCAGTCAGTGCCTTAACCATTGTGCTACACTGCTGTTCCTCTTTGCATGTCAGCGCACCTACTTCAGATTTCCATGCGTTTAAATGCACAGTGCTGCCATCAAACACAGTGCTATGACCTTGCTGTGCCTCATAGGGCACCCTATATGGCGCCCTATAGGCCACCCTTTCAGCAACACTGTAGGGTGCCGTGGCGGACAGTTTGTTTATGTTTATTGGAATTT
This sequence comes from Ichthyophis bannanicus, assembly GCA_033557465.1. Classification (NCBI taxonomy): domain Eukaryota; kingdom Metazoa; phylum Chordata; class Amphibia; order Gymnophiona; family Ichthyophiidae; genus Ichthyophis; species Ichthyophis bannanicus. The sequence goes on from CM066031.1 coordinate 949,225,573, forward strand.
GATATACCGCTCAGACCCGAAGGCATAGAGCGGTTTACAATATTACATCATTTAGGGAAACAAGAAAGGAACGCCATTTATAAGATAGGACAGAGTAGAGGACAGAGACAGTCAAACAGACAAGAGGAAGAGAAGGACATGGCACAGCACATTACCCTGATACATGGAAGGGCATCCATACTTCATCAAGGACTCCAGGAACAGATGCCACGGACCAACGCCTAAGGGCCACGCCAAAGGGCCCTCTGGCGAGGCCCTCAGGCGCGGGCCCGCAAGGCGCGGGCGCGCCCTGGTAACGGCGGTTTTTATGCCGTTGGGCCCCGATGGAAAGAGGCGGGCTCTGGGAGGAAGGGGGAGCTCCTGCTCACACCCCCGTCGAAAGCGCTGCTGCTCCTGGGCCCTGGTAACGGCGGTTTTTATGCCGTTGGGCCCCGATGGAAAGAGGCGGGCTCTGGGAGGAAGGGGGAGCTCCTGCTCACACCCCCGTCGAAAGCGCTGCTGCTCCTGGGCCCTGGTAACGGCGGTTTTTATGCCTTATGCAGCACCTTATGTTACAATACTTTGAGGGTGTGTTTGCTGGCAGCACTAATTAAAATAAAAATAAAATGCCCCCTACAGCAATATTACCTATAACAGGTAATGCCTCAGCCAGCCTTCTTCATTAGGCACAGTGGGGGATTGAACCCATGACTCCTGCATCATTGGTCAGTGTCTTAACCATTGTGCTACACTGCTGCTCCTCCTTGCATGTCAGCGCATCTAATTATGATTTTCATTCCTTAAACTGCACAGTGCTGCCATCAACAACAGTGCTGTGACCTTGCGGTACCTCATGCGGCACCCTATAAAGCGCCCTATAAGCAACATTCTAGGGTGCCTTGGCGGACAGTGCACTTTAAAATGTGTCTTATGGGGCGCCTTATGTTAACACGCTTTGAGAGTGCGTTTGCTAGTAGACGTAATTAAAATATAAATAAAATGCCTCCTAAAGCAATCTTCCCCATAATAGGTGATGCCTCAGCCAGCCTTCTTCAATTGGCACAGTGGGGATTGAACCCATGATCCCTGCACCATCAGTCAGTGTCTTAACCATTGTACTGTGGCTCTGTTCCTGTGCTTGCACATCAGCGCGCCACTTATGCTTCCCGCGCAAGTTTCTCATGTGCTAATGTGCACGGAGCACATGAGCGCAGCGCACATTAGCGCATGATTAATCCCGGTTTTGCTTTTTTTCTGACTGAAACGTCCACTCCTTATATGGCAACCGCACACTAGCGCGGCGCGCACCCTAACGGGGTTTTAGTAAACATACCCCTTTGTGTTTAAAACTAACAAGATTCAATGGCTGTTTTGCCGGTAAGATCCATGATGTAAAAACCTCCTGTACAACCTGCTTAGCTTTCCTGTGCACCTCCGATGTCGGGCTCTGGCTGCTTAGGTTTCTCAGCTGTAGTGCATGCTGATGGTGCCTTCTTTGTTTTTCTTTTTCCACCCTCAAAAATTTTGCCACATCCCGTTGAAGAAGCACAATGCCTGCAACTGAGGTCCGGCTGTGGAGGTGAGGTAACGCCTGCTCTGATGATTGCCATCAGGTGCACGATGTCAGCTCCTTTTGCCTGATCTGTAGAGCTGCCAGGTCAATGCACCTCCTCTCCTTTGTGAGACACTTGTGCTCCGGTGGCTGAATAAAATCCTCCCCAGAGATTCAATATGTATTCTGGGCTGTTGGATTGCTGACTGCTCGGCTATGTATGATTGTTGTGTTTTTTCTTATGCAGTGCCATTCTGGAATGCACACTTGACATGCAGAAAGGTAGTGACTTGGCAGGAAAATAAGTGGTGCATAGCCATCTTCTGCCCTGTGAGACCTGCATCACTAGGCTCCTGAGCAGGCCCACCTGTCTTTAGAGTGACTTGGAGCGAGTTCAAGGTGAGCAGCATTCAGAGAAGTATGGGGACTCGCTGCTTACCTACACTGACCAAAGTTGTGGTGTGCCTCTCTTTCACCAGACTGCTGTTACAGGAATGACAAGTACCAGTGTAGGAAAGGCATAAAAGAAGGAGAACAAAGAGGGCGTGAACCCATGACCACTAGCCTGAAAAACACTGCACAAACCAGTAGGCCACACCACGACTGTGAGGTCCACAGCAATGGCTGCATACAAGAACACTGCAGGGCACCACACAAAATGCCTGCTGTGTGCCAGGAGAGGGCAACCCAAACAGTCACCATGATGCAACGCACATGCATAACAGGTGTCCACAGCTCATCTCACAGTCTGTAAGTGGGATGGGAGCTACATAGAAACACATGCACACACACCATGAGATGTAATGCAGTGTAAACAGTATGCAAAAGAGCATGGGAGCGATACACAAAGGGTGTCGGGGCCAGCTTATGGGGCAGCTATGTGGATGGCCTGTGGATCAGGGCAACGGAATGAAAATGGAGCATGTGAGAATCCAACCTGCACAGTGACATGGCACAGACCAGCCAACAACAGCAGTACCAATCCACCAAGCCGACTGGTCACATGGACACTACAAAGATATAGCCATATGTAACACACAATATGTGACAGATAGGCTGCAGAGAGGGCACACTGTGGCACACAACGCAGAGATGGAAGGGTGTGTGGAGAGGTGACGAGGCTGCAGCCATTGCATGGGCAGGTTAGCAGAACACAGGAAAGGGAAAGGAATAGAACATGTGGGAATCAAACTGGCAACCTATGGACTGCCAATGGGTTTCTGTGACCACTATCCCAAACAACCCCAACAAGCACAAGGGAAGCAAGTTACCACAAAAGGCACACACTGGAGAACAGTGCTGAAACGGACGGCCCCTCTGCTCCACTGCGAACAGCAGACATCGTGTCCCCAGGTGGGATATGAAGCCATGATCCCCTGGCCTGAGGTCCCTTGTCCTAACTAACAGGCCATGTCTCCCACTGTGCAGGTGCAGTAGGTGTGGTAGTAATGAAAGAAGTGAGATAATACTTTGTGATGTAACTATACCCATACACGGCACACCGTAACAATACCTGTATACCTACCCCCTCCCCCACAACTCCGCACCCGGATGGTGTACCCCCAAGGATCTGGCGTGGATCCCTCATTACCCTCTCCATACACAGTCCCCTGGTGTAGCCATCACCATCCATGGCTGGCTGTACCAACTAGATACTGATGGCTCACAGAGCCACCTACTCACACCTGAACCCTTCCCGGCTAACCAAACCCTGATCCACGCCTGTTGTGATGACATTGCTGCCTGGATGTCTCACCATGGCCTGAAAGTGAACATGTCCATGACCGTACCTCCCATCCATCATCGTAACACCTCCCTGCCCATGGAAACATGATTCCCCTGACCCCCCCCCCCCCCGTCCCCAGCAGTATCCCTCCCACCCCATCTGTGTCTGTGCTGACTAGATAGTAAGCTCTGATACGCAGAATATGGCTCCCACCTGTCTGCACAGCGCCGCATACACCATATAGCACTGCATAAATGCTCAGTAGTAGTAGTAGTACATGTCTGTACCATCACGGCCACAGCACCAGAACACACAGCTGACAGGGGGCACGTGTCAGGCAGGCACACCAGGTTGACAACACACACAATGCAAGAAGGTCTGAAGGGAAGATAGAGAGATGTAATGTCATGCTGCCACACAGTGAAGTGCATATGCAGTGCAAAGGCAAATGCACAAACATGCCAATGATGTCATGTCCCAATGGCCCAGCACCACCCCTCAGATGTGTAGACCTAATGTGTGGGTATCAGTGGGCCATACAGCAGTGTAGATGCCCCTATAACAGCATGTGATGTGCTGAGAAATACCAGGTAGTCATGTAAATAAACACCTTTAATGCACACATGGCATCAAAAACAGTGACACAATGCAACATGAGGACACGGTATCAGGTACAAGAGTCACATGTGGGCAAAACGCAAAGAAGATGGGATCCCACTGACATACAGATGTAGCACTATGTGGAAGGTCCTCTGCAATGGGTGCCATGGAAACAGGAGCAGTCATAATATGGCAATGTACAGGGACTGCACAAATGAAGCCTGGAAATGGACAACCCGCTGCCACAGTGCAAAGGTACTGGCACAATGTGAGTGGCGCAATGTCATATCAGAAAGAGGACTGTGCACACATGCAAAGATAAGCCTGCAAATCAATGTTTATTGCCACATCTGTCCAGTAAACACACCCAATAACATGTATGTAGAGGTACAAAGAGACGTCCACAACGGTGCATGTACCCACACAAATCCCACCCCAGCACATGCACCAGTGTAAGAGATGAGTCAGGCACATGCGCATGCATCATGTACATTGAAACACGACAGAGTGATGTCCCATATCCACTGTAGCACCCCCTGTGATGGTCAAACAGCAATCAGAGATGGTGACATGCATCAAAGTGTTCTGGAGGCAAATAGTGTGTCATGTACAATTGGAAGTCATCCACACAAATAAGCAGGACCTACAGAATGTATCTTTTGTGCCACATACGTGGCTGCATGTACCTGTGTAGCCAAATACTGGTGCAATGCCTGCGATGCGAGTCCCACACATTGGCCACACACAGCTACACAATGTCAGATGGATGTACAACATCTGCGCGCATGTGAGTTCCTGCTGTAGATGCGCGGACAAGTGTCCACAGTGCAAATGCCACCTGTGACCCAACAAAGGCTCCAGTACCCTGCCCTGTTGAGAAAAAGTCTCCAGTGCCCTGCCCTGTTGAGACTTTCCTAACAAGGGCTCTACAGATCAACCAACAGTAAGGATTTGAGGGATTATTTTATTATATTAAATTGCTAGCTCTCTGACTGAGAGCTCTTAAAAGGGTTTTTTGTATATTTTTAAAGAAAGGTTACTTTCTTTTTGGTGCTTTAGTGGAACTTTCCTTGAGCACAGTAGGTTGCTGAACTCTAGTAACCTCCTCAGTTTTAGAAACTGCTAACACCTAATCAGGTGTTAGTTCCCTCCCTACCCATCCCGACTCCCACCCACTCCTAGTGAGCAGTCCTGCTTTATAGGGCACCTCTCCATTTAACAAATCACAGAGAATTGGACCAGCACATATTGAATATAATTAAAGAGATTTAACTGCTTTTTCTCTGAAAGGACAGCTGGGAAACCGGCTGGTACTTGGTAGATCTCTCACTTTTGCTTTAACAGATACCTAAGCTCCACAAACAGAACAATGTCTGGGAAAAATCATATCACTAAAGCTGTTGACCCCTTTACAACCTCTGCTTTGGTCCAGACAGAGGTCCTAATGCCAGTTGAAGGACCGGTTCCATGTGCAGGGTGCCTGCATGCTGAAGCTCTGAGGAAACAAGTGTAGGAACTCAGAGAGGAGGTGGCGAGGCTGAGGAGCATTCAAGACAGTAAGAAGTACATTGATGAGATGCTTCCTGCAGCAACCAAGCTCTCCAGCAGAAGAGAAGATGGGTGCCAACAGAATGTCGATGGTTGGACACAAGTCACCAGGGCCTGCAAAATCACCAATCCAACTTCTCCAGCCCTTGAATTGAAGAACCATTATGCATCCCTGGAAGTGGAGGAGGTGAAAGCATCCGTGGAAAGGGAAGAACCAGAGCTCAAGTACCCCAAATTTGCAGAATCAGTGACTAGAAGGAAACAAAGGGTAGTGGTGGTTGGAGACTCTCTTCTGAGGGGTACTGAGGCGTCCATCTGCCAACCAGACTTGATGTCCAGAGAGGTATGCAGACTGCCTGGTGCCAAAATTCAAGATGTTACGGAGAGTTTGCCGAGACTCATCAAGCCCACTATTACCCAATGTTGCTAATCCATGTTGGAACAAATGATACTGCCAGGTATACCTCGGAACATATCAAAAGTGACTTCATGGCTCTGGGACAGAGGGTGAAGCAGTTAGGTGCACTGGTGGTGTTCTCTTCAATCCTCCCTGTTGAGGGTAAAGGCCAAGGCAGAGAGGCTCGCATCCTGGAGATGAATGCATGGCTGCGTGGATGGTGTCATCGAGAGCGTTTTGGTTTCCTAGACCATGGCATGCTGTTCCAGTGGTTGCAGAGCAGAGATGGCATCCATCTGTCCAAGAAAGGTCAACACATCTTTGGTAGTAGACTGGCTAATCTACTGAACAGGGATTTAAACTAGATTTGTTGGGGATGGGTGAAGAAAGCCCCCAAGTAAGTGAAAGCCCCCAGGTAGGTGATACATTAAATACCTTTATGGAAATGGGTAACAGGGGTAGCATATGGAAAGCAGTGTGTATAAATGCCCGCAGCATGGGAAATAAGATCCCTGATATTGAAGCTTTGGTGGGAGTGGCTGACTTGGATTTAGTGGCAGTTACAGAAACATGGTTCACAGAAAACCATGATTGGAATGTAACTATACCTGGCTATACTTTATTCAGAAAGGACAGGGAAGGAAGAAGGAGAGGATGAGTGGCGCTATATGTAAAAACTACTATTAAAGCTTTGGGATTACAGAGCTTAAAAGGGAGAGAGGAGGCATTGTGGGTTAAAATAGAAAGAGGGAAAGAAAAATGTATTTGCATTGGTGTGATATACAGACCTCCCTCACAAGAGGAAGGGGTGGACAAAGAGTTAATTGAAGACATACGCAGCATTGCTAGGAAAGGGGAAGTGCTACTGATAGGAGATTTCAATATGCCAGATGTTGATTGGCACATTCCTGCTGCAGTATCATCTAGAAGTAAGGAGATCCTGGATTCTCTACAGGGAGAACTATTCAGGCAATTGGTAACAGACCCCACAAGTGAAGGGGCCATACTGGGCTTGGTGCTTACCAATGGTGAAAGTGTTTCTGATGTTGTAGTGGGAGATCATTTTACATCCAGTGATCACCAGATGGTGTGGTTCAGTATTAGGACTAGGGCTGTAGAATCCATTCAAAGGTGAGGATCTTAGACTTTAGGAAGACTAACTTTGCGAAGATGGGCCAATACCTCAGGGAGTCGTTAGTGGGATGGGAACAGCTGGGGGATGTAGAAAAACAGTGGGCAAAACTGAAAGGGGATATTTTAAGGGCAACCAACCTTTTTATTAAAATGGTAAATAAAGGTAAAAGGAAAAGGAGACCGCTATGGTTTTTGAAAGAAGTAGCTGAAAAAGTGAAGAAAAAGAGGGAGGCCTTCATGAAATACAAGAGATCACAGAGAGAGGAAGACAGGCATCTGTATTTGGAAAAACTTAGAGAAGCTAGCAAAGTAGACAAGAAGGCAAAGATTCAGAAGGAGGAGGAAATGGCCAATGCAATAAAATGAGGGGATAATACATTTTTCAGATATATTAGTGAGAAGAGGAAGGGAAAAAGTGGTATTGTCAGACTCAAGGGTGCAGGGGAGGAATATGTAGAAGCTGATACGGATAAAGCGGAATTGCTTAACAAATATTTTTGTTCTGTGTTCACAGATGAAGAACCAGGAGCAGGACCTCAGAAAACAGCCACAAACAGGAACAGAAGCGAGGGACATCTTGAACAATTTTCAGAAGATTGTATTCGTGAGAAACTAGCTCAACTTAAAGTAGACAAAGCGATTGGACCGGATGGGATACACCCTAGAATACTGAGGGAACTTGGGGACGTTCTAGCAGCTCCACTGACTGACCTTTTCAATGCCTCATTGGAGTCGGGAGTGGTGCCAAAGGACTGGAGAGAGGCTCATGTGGTGCCTTTACACAAAAGCTGAAGTAAGGATGTGGTTGAAAACTACAGGCCGGTTAAACTTCGGTGGTGAGCAAATTATTGGAAACGCTGCTGAAAGAGAAAATAGTGAGGTTTCTGGAGTCCAGCAGATTACAGGATCCGAGGCAGCATGGATTCACCAGAGGCAAGTCTTGTCAGACAAATCTGATTGATTTCTTTGACTGGGTGACCAGGGAGTTGGACTGAGGGAGAACCCTAGATGTGGTGTATTTGGATTTCAGTAAAGCCTTTGACACTGTTCCTCACAGGCGACTTATAAACAAACTGAGCACCCTAGGGATGGACCCTAAAGTTACTGCTTGGGTTAAAAAATTGGTTGGGTGGGAGGCGACAAAGAGTACAAGTAAATGGAGCTCACTTTGAGGAGAAGGATGTTGCCAGTGGTGTGCCCCAGGGATATGTCCTTGGTCCGATTCTTTTTAACATCTTTGTTAGTGATAAAGCGGAAGGGCTGTCGGGTAAGGTTTGCCTCTTTGCAGATGACACAGAAATCTGCAATAGAGTAGACACCCAGGAAGGTGTAGATAACATGAGGAGGGATCTAGCTAAGCTTGAAGAATGGTCTAGAATTTGGCAGCTGGGATTTAATGTTAAAAAATGTAAGGTCATGCATTTGGGCTGCAGCAATCCAAGGGAGCTATATAGTATAAGGTGTGAAGTACTTTTGTCCACTAAAGAAGAGCAGGACCTAGGAGTGGTTGTGTCTGATGATCTTAAAGTAGCTAAATAGGTAGAAAAGGCGACAGCAAAAGCTAGAAGGATGCTTGGGTGCATACGGAGAGGAATGGCTAGCATAAGAAAGGAGGCGATAATGCCTGTGTATAAGTCTTTGGTGGGACCTCATTTGAAGTATAGTGTGCAATTCTGGAGACTGCACCTTCAAAAGGATGTGAACAGGATGGAGTTAGTGCAGAGGGTGGCTAGTAAAATGATTAGTGGGCTTCATTATAAAGCATATGAGGACAGACTGAAGGATCTTAATATATACACCTAAGAGGAAAGGCAGGATAGAGGTGATATGATTGAAATGTTTAAATACCTCCATGGCATAAATGTTCAGGGAGAGAGCCTCTTTCAATTGAAAGCAAGTTCTGCTATGAGGGGACATGGGATGAGGGTGAAGGGAGATAGATTCAGGAGTGATATGCGGAAATATTTCTTTACGAAAAGAGTAGTGGATCCATGGAATAGTCTCCCAGTGGAGGTGGTAGAGATGAGGACAGTAACTGAATTCAAAAAAGCATGGGACAAACACAGAGGATCTCTAAAGGTAAAAAGGGGACTGTTGTAGTTGTTAATATGGAAGGACAGACTAGATAGGCCATGTGGTCTTTTTCTGTCATCATATTTCTTTTTTTTTTTTTTTAAATATTTATTTAGCAGTTTTCAAAAACACAACATAAAAACATAATACATTAGGGAAAAGGCAAACAGAGCAAAGGCTAATACAGACAGGTTCCTACACATTCTCAACTAGATCAATCATCAGTGGTTAGAGAAGAAGGAGGGGGGGGGGGGGCGCTGACCACGAGTAACCGTCCTCCACTGGAAGTGCAATTTATCTAGTATTGGCACCGAGGCGCAAAGGTGTCCCACTTGCCCAATAATCTCTTATAAGAAGGATTCTGCTTCACATATGCCATCTCACAGGCTCGGTGATAACATACAAGATTCCACCAGTATTCCACAGTCAAGGTACTGAACGATTTCCAGTGGCTCAAAATCGCTTTTAGCGCCAAACTCAATAGCAGATCAAACAGTGCGTGATATTGCTTTTGTAAGCACGGCACATCTGCCAGGGACTTGTATACAATAATATGGAAAGTTAAGGGCGCTTCAATCCTGAACATCCGCTGCATTCGCCGCCATATCCCGTGCCAATAGGCCGCTAATTGCGGACAGCTGTATAACATGTGCGTTAGAGTCCCAACACCAGAACCGCATGACCAACAGAGACCATCCTTCTGCTCTTGCCACCGGGCGATCTTAACTGGGGTCAGGTAAGCACGATGTGCTAGGAAGAACAACATCTGCGTGAGTGAGGCAGACCGCGTAATCCGTATCTGGGATCCCCAAAAGGAAGCCCACAGTTCTTGGACTGCCAGTGGTCCGGCTTCACTCTCCCATCGTACTCGAGCACTGTTCGGGTTGCGTTCGTCCGCCGATCTAAGTAACGTCACCAACTTTGAGATTTGCCCTGATCCCATCCGGAGTTCTTGAAACAGAAGGAAGGGTGAGCGGCCACTGGCCAGGTTTAAAGGTGTTACCCCAACGTGACTCAGACAGTGACGCAACTGCCCCCACTGAAAAAAGCACTGATACGGGAGTTGGAATTCCTGTTGGAGTTCTGCAAAGGATTTATATCTCTGCCCACAAATAAGGTGTCCCAGGCAGAATATACCATGGTGTATCCAAGTGGACCATGCGATACACGTCCCGCCGATTTTAAAGCGTTGGTTAAGCCAAAGCGGAGTGGCTGCAGTGTAGGGTTGCTCGTCCCCCATAAGCGGCAATACTAAGTTGAAGGCTTGCTGAGTGGCATAGAGGATCACATTTTGCGTCTGCAGGTGTGGTGGCGGGGCAGCTTTCCCGATGCGATACCGCAGTGGGAGAGGATCACTTATTGCTGTTTCCACTGAAAGCCAACTGGGGGCACCTGGGGTATCCAGCTCCTCCGCCCACCAGGCGCCTTGCTTGGACATGGCAGCTACGTGATAGCGATAGAAATCCGGAAAATGCACCCCTCCCTGGTTCTTGGGGAGCTTTAGTTTCCAGGCGGCAATGCGAGGCGTTTTCTTTGCCCAAAGAAAAACAAGTAGTTTTTTTTCTAAGTCTCGGTAAAATTTCTTATCAAAAAATACCGGGATCATACTTAAGACATATGTAATCTTAGGGACAGCAATCATTTTAATGGTTTCTAAACGGCCCCACCATGTCAGATTTAGTGGCGACCATCTACCCACACATTCTTGCAGGATCGCAGTACATCGACCCATATTAAGGGAGACTGTGTCCGCGATGGTAGGACCATAGACGACTCCCAAGTATTTGAAAGATGATTTTTCAACTTGGAAGGGGTATCGCCGGAGTTTGTCTTCCGGGACTGCAGGTGTGAGCGGTATACTGGTAGTCTTCTCCAGGTTTAACTTGTAGCCCGAAATACAGGCATAGTTATCAATAGTCTTTAAGACGACATCCACCGACTTCATATCCAGGAAGAGCAGGAGGTCGTCTGCATAGGCTGACAGCTTACAATGATACCCTTCAAGTTGGATTCCCACTATGTTGGATGCCTGTCGAATTTTAAGCATCAGTGGTTCTAAGGCTAGGTTAAACAATAGGGGAGAAAGAGGACATCCTTGCCTAGTACCCCTGGTGAGCTGGAACTCTCGTGAAGTCGTATGATTCGCCGCTACCCGGGCGACCGGCTTGGTATACAGCAGTTGGATGCTGTTCAGAAAACTATCCGGGATGCCCATCCAGCGCATGGTTTGAAACAGATAGGGGAATTCGACTCTGTCGAACGCCTTTTCAGCGTCCAACGCAAGGCCCACAATTGGCTGGTCCACCTGCTGCGCCTTTCGGAGGACATGGGCCAACATACGGCCATTATCTGCCGTGGATCTCCCTGGCATGAATCCACATTGGTCAGGATGGATAAGGGACCCCATCACCTTAGACAATCCGCGTTTAGCAAAGAGATAGGTCTATAATTCTCCACCTTCTCCGGATCTCTACCGGGCTTGGGGTGTATTACTATCGTCGCCGCTGCAATCGCTCCCACCGCCGGACACTCCTCCCTTATTCCAGCGTAGTATAGCAACAATTCCGGTGTCAGCTGATCTGCAAAGGCTTCATAGAATTCAACTGGCAGCCCATCCGGGCCACTGGCTTTACCCTTTGCCAGTTGTTGGAGAGCCGTGCGCAGCTCCTTACTAGTGACATCCGCTGCAAGAAGCCGTTGCTGTGATTCCGCAAGCTGTGGACCCGTTATGGAGGATACAAAATCTGTAAACGCCGATTTATCCCACAAAACTTCGGATTGGTAAAGATTAGAGTAGAAGGTTTCACAAATAGCTAAGATCTCTTCATCCGTGACTTTTAACACTCCTGTAGAGTCTCTCAGTCCCGCAATCCGGTTCACAGCACGTTTCACCTTTAGCGTGTTTGCAAGCAGCGTACCAGCCCGATTGCTATCATGATAGTATCTCCCTTGCTGTACTTTAATCGACTCGCCGACTTCGGCCTGCAGAAGTGCATTGTATTGAAACCGGAGCTTCTGCAATCGCAGTAGGATTGTCGGATCTGCCCAGCGAGCCAGGAGCCGCTCCCCCGCTCGAATTTCGATCTCCAGCTCCGCCTTTTCCTTTACCTCCGCCTTGTACTTACGGATCTTATAGGCGGTCATACTGCCACGTACACTAGCCTTGAAGGCCTCCCACCAGGCCCATGTGGAGGTATCCCCGTAGTGATTTCCATCAAAGTAGTCTGTGATAGCTGCCTTCATTGTGGTGCGGAAGTCCTCATCCATTAACCAGCGCTTCTCAAAGAAAAAACGCCCCGCGGATGTCTTTTCATGGCCCAAACTGAGGTCCAGCAAAATCGCTGAGTGATCGGAGACTGTTCTTGGAAGCATACTTGTAGCCACTATCTTAGGTAATAGCATCTTAGAAGTAAGGAAATAGTCAATTCGAGTTTGTGAATTGTGGGGCAGAGAGTAAAAGGAATATTCTTTCCCGTTGGGGGAGAGCAGCCTCCAGGGGTCTAGCAGCCCAAGCAGATCCTTCATATTTTGTAATTCGGCAGACGAATGAGGCTTATGTTGCGGCCTGTATGGAGTTCTATCAAGGAGAGGGTCAGGTATAAGATTAAAATCTCCCCCCAGTATGATACTTGATGAGCCAGTTTCTAGAAGTTCCTGGGCGACCTGAATAAAGAACTGTGGATCATCCATGTTGGGACCGTATACCGTCATAAAGGTGTATGAATCACTATTAAGTACTGCTGTCATCCTGGCCCAACGACCTGCGGGGTCAGTTTTAGTCTCCTTAACTTCTACCAGCAGGGTTCTCCGAATCAGCATAATAACTCCCCCTTTTTTCCTGAGGGCAGGCGCTGAAAGAACATTCCGATAGGTCTTATCCGTCACCTTATATGACTCGGAGAGAGATAGATGGGTCTCTTGTAGGTAAATAATATCTGCATTTTGATGTTTGCAGTAGGTCAGGATTTTCTGCCTTTTGGCCGGATTAGAGATACCTTTGACATTTAGGGACATTACCCGCACTCGGCGATTAGCCATACTGGACCTTACTAGGGGATGGGAGGAGGGTATTCGTGGTCAGCTGCCCTCGAATTAGGGTCCCATTACCTTTGCAATTTGAAAACAAATAACCTGGCTGCAACTTGCCACAAACTATTACTCCTTGTATGGTGGAGCACCAACCGTCCATCCAACCCAACTACCCCCTTCCCAATATCAAGAGAGCAGAGATAAACACATTTAATGAGCTAAGCTCGACAAACAGCAATCCATAATAACAGCATGTATCTATTATACAATTTTCACCGGTATGTGAGTAGTCATTCTACTGAACATGTTAACCTTACTATACTACCTTATCAGATATCAGACATGTTAATGAAAACATTGCTCACGTTCAGCTTCACAGCGCAGTGTAAAGCAGAGCTATCACTGTACCGCTAACACGCAGAGTCTCATCTTTCTCTAGGGCCCAACCTCCATCTGGGCCCGCTCCTGGAGAAATGCGCGGAGTACTGGACCCTCCGTGAAAGTGTGGGTGCGATTGTCCAGCGTCACCCGCATGTTCGCGGGGTAAAAGAGACCAAAGCGTGCTTGTGCTTGCTGGAGCAACGGTCTGCAGGCTAAGAGTTCTTTCCGACGCTGGGCCGTCTGTTTGCTAAGGTCAGGGAAGAAAGTAATCCTCTGTCCATCCAGAAATACATTTTGCCGCCGCTGCGCCGCTTGCAGGATTTGTAGAGCGTGTTGGTAACGCAGGGCTTTCACCACAAAAGGCCGCGGTCGTTGGGTCTGAGAAGTAGGATGAGATGGGACACGATGGGCCCGTTCCAGCTCTAGGGGTCTCTCAAAAGTAAGTCCCAGTGTCTCTGGTATGAGTTTTTCAAGATAATTTATGGGATCGGAACTCTCCCGGCCTTCGGGCACTCCCAAGATTCTGATATTGCTTCTCCTAGCCCTGTTGGATTGGTCTTCCAGAAGCCCTTCGAGCGCTGTAACCCTCTTAGCCAGCGGGCCAATCTGCGCTATTTCTGAGGACTGCCTATCGACCTCTTCCTCAACCTCCGCCATGCGCCTAGTCATGTCGCCGAGACTCTCTTTCACCTCCCGCAGATCCTCTTGAACCTTCGTTAACGTCCCGGTATTGGTAGTAAGGAGTTCTTTAACTGACCGAAGCTCTAGTAGGATCTCTTGTACCCCTTCCGCAGTTGCTTTGTCGGGCGCCATTTTCTGCGGGGATGAGAGCTCTTGCTTTGCCCTCTTGTTGGATTGCCCCGCCGCCTGCTGAAAATCTAATTTCGCCGGTTTTAGATTAGACATCGCTCCGGGATCTCAGCCAAGCTCAAAGCTGCGTTTTAGACGGTCTGTTATCGTTCTTAGCTCCGGATTCTAAAGTATTGGGAAGGAGCAAACGATCTATGCGGCCATTTCCTACCGCGGCAGACTCCGCCCCCCTGTCATCATATTTCTATGTTTCTATGTTTCTAAGTCCGGCTATGACCATCCCAGATTACATGGCCATGCAAAGTCACGAGTGATGTCTCAATGTTCTACAGCAATGCAAAGGTGATACATCTCTGCTGTGATAAACGCAATACCCAGACAGAGCATGGCAGCAACAGTGTGTCAGTCCCCCTTGTGATTCTCAAATTATCAGGCCAACAATGATGTCCAACATAGGCATGTGTCCGACTCGCATAGATCCATCTCCCACTGGCACCATCACCCAGGGACTGTTGCATGGAGGTGTCCTGTCCACCCACAGTTGGGTGATGGGGACTCCAGATGCAGCATAGTATATGTGCTTTGTGTGTTGGCTGCGCCCTGTGTTAAAAGGAGTAGAGAAAAAGTAAAGGTATGCTACACACACCATCAAGTCACAATGCAGACAGTGACACCACAATATGTGCATAATGAATCTCAAGATATTAAAACATAACATGACCACAACACACAGCACAGTGCATGTTGACCACAGCGGGAGATGGCACTGCAGACCAGGTTGCCATATCGACATGGTCATGTCAATGCCCATGTCACACAAGCATCCTAGAGGTCCACAGCATGTCCAGCAGTGGTGGTGCACAAAGATCCTACAGAAAGGCACGATGATACAAACAGGCCAAAAGAAACATCTACATGTGGATGTCAATCAAAGAAGATCTAAGGTGCAACCTACCTTCAGTGTGCAGCAGGTGTCTGATGGGGACTGTCTGAGCCAGGCAAAGGGCACAAGGGGCCACAGTGGAGGCATAGGATGTCAATGAAATGCATCCAATCACCACCTCGTCATGGTCAGCCATCAGTGGCACTTGTCCAAGGTATGGTGAGATGCGTCTAACCGTAACATTGATGCATAGTGTCCTGTCAGCAAACATGAGACACGTCAGGCTACAATACATGACACATGCATAGACACATGTGCACTATGTACACAAGGGCAACAGCAGAAGGTCATAGAGAGATGGGTGATCACCACTGCACAGGTGCCCAGACACATCCCTGCACCAGACAATGCCAGAGGGCATCAGAAGGTACCGTCCTCTAAACACGCCCCAAAGACACAGAGACATACACCGTGAGACAAGGTGAGCATGCCACAAGTAGCATACAGCATGTCTGTGCACAATCAGTGACCAGTGGAGACAATTATTACAGTCCATGCAATGATACACTGATGTTGTGTAATGCCACAATGCCAGGGAAGGCTGTATGTGCTATCCACCAACCCCACACCCTGTGCCTGGAGACACACACAGCCCGGTCACATGTGCCCTAAATACAGTGTGTAAACACCCGAAATGTGCACAGGTTAATGGCCACATGCGTGTCAACCGGAACATATGGGGGATGGAGCCACAGGCCAAACACGTGTACAACAACATAGGTGCAGTGGAAAGGGAAACACAGACATGTGTAATGCTGCACTGCCCCCACAGTACATTTACCTTTATGTCCACCCACCTCAGTCACCTGCAAGTCTGAATGATGTACATACAGTTCCCATATGCACCACAGCACTGGGCAGGGTCTGCAGCCTGTTCTGGGGAGTCAAAAACACAAGTGACATATATATATGTCATGATAGTGCCATGAAACACATAGGGCAGCACGTAGATGCAGAACTTAAAGGAGAAAAGCTCCTCGATCAGATGTTGTCTGACTGCCATCCCCTCACGTGTGTCACCATGGCCACGTACAGGACGGCACACAGTATCCTTCTCCAGATCCTCATTAATTTTGACTGAGACACTGTGCCTGAGAGCAATGTTGTGCAGGATGCAACAGGCCAGAATGATATGTGCCACAGTCATGGGTCTGTATTGTAAGGCACCGCCGGTCCGATCCAGACACCTGAAGCGACTCTTCAGAACGCCAAAGGTGCGCTCAATGACTGAGTGGCTGGAGGCATGGGCCTCATTGTACCTCATCTCTGCACCTGGCTGTGGGAGACGCACAGGGGTCAGCAACCAGCCACAACAGCCATATCCCGCATCACCTGCAGAAAGAAATGTGGTATGGTCAAGAGGGAGATGATGGACACACAAAAGCACAGAAGTAACAATGTATAACTGGACAACAGATAAACAGGGACACAAACATACAATGTCATAGAATGGCACACAATGGCACTGCACCAGCGTCTGGAGCTGGGAGACCCATAACCCTGGGGAAGACTAATGAGGGCAACACACATCAACTGTATACAGGCCAAACACACGGCCAAAAACCTGTACCCAAACAGCAGTAGTGGCAGGTGTGAAGGCATCTGGCTGACAGTGGCAAAGCATGCTGGAAGGGGCAGAGATGCGCATGTGTGCAACCATGTGACACCCATGATACAGTGCACACACAGCAGATGTCACCGAAACACATACCTGAGGGGTCAGGTCGAAATGGCAGTATAGACAAGATAATGTAGACAGACATACAGCATACATGTTTGATGTAAAGTGCATCCACAGCTCCACCCACATGTTGTCGCACACATGGACAATGGAGAATAGCCCCCACACCTGCTGTACAGCATGAGGATGGTTCTGGGTGCATACATACCCCCCCCCCGGACCGCACACACACACGTTGCATACAGACTCCACGATGGATACACCACAAAGGCACACACATGTACATCTGCATGTGTGTTATGTCCAAGGCCATGTGCTGGAGTCGTTGTCAACCAAGAGGTGTTGCACCCAGCCATAGAAAGGACACACCATATGTGCCCAGAGTGTCCCTGTACATAAGACCTTACAACAGAACAGCAATAGCAGATGCCAGTGTTATCCACATGTGTGCCGAGACACCCAGATGAGCAATGAGACACACATGGTATACATAGAGATGTTTAAAATCACACAGAGGTACATGACCACATCCCCGGTGATGGTGACAGGGTGTGACGGTGTACAAAGCCCCATACAAGACAGCACCATACAACCACAATGCAAGGAAAGGAATACAGAGGACACAGGTGACAATGGGACCCCAGATATAATACACTGTACACACATGTGAAATATGGCAAATACCCACCCAGCAGGAAACAGTCCCCATATTGTCCAGCCTCAAAACAGTGCCGAGTACTGTTATAGGAGTCATGGGCTGACCCTGGGAGCCATGGAACCAAATTCAGAATATGCATATTTGCATCACAAAAAACCTGCACATTCAGGGATTGGTAGTGTTTGCATTTGCGGAACACAACCTCCCTGTCATGTGGTGGGATCAGGGCAACATGTGTGCAATCAATAGCTCCCATCACGTGTGATATTGCTGCAATCCATTGGAATGCCTGGCCCAGGGCCCCTCAGTGTTGCCTACTGTTAGGAATCGCAATGTAATTCCCAACCCGGCTGACCATGGCCCACAGTACCTGGTGGAGACAGCATGAGAAGGTTGGCCTGCTCATCCCGCCCACTGCGGCCACCGAGGATTAGAAACAGCCAGAGGCAAAGAAATGTAGGGCAGCCAGGAGCTTGGCCAATCATGGTATGGCATGTGACCGGGCAGTCCGGGGCTCGAGGTCAGGTCGTAGATCCTCATAGAGCTCCCTAATAGCCCCTGTGTCCAGACGGTAGAGGGAGATGACCTGGTCCTCACATATGTTCTGGAGCATGGGCCTGGGCCTATAGAGGCATGGCAGGCAGGTCCGTGCCTCAGCACGCCTATGGCGCTGTGCTGGTATCACCTCCACCTGTGGAGCCCCTCCAGATGCAGGTCTGAGTTGCAGTGGGACTGCACCCATGCCCAGTGCTACAGCCAACAGGCAACTGCAGCTCCACCAGCTCCACCAATGCCACAACCGCACAACTCACACTCCCGATCTGAGCCATGATAGACATGAGATGGAGTACAGGTAGATGTTAAATAGGGTGTGGGGTGTGGAAAATGATCAGAGCAAACCTAACACACCTGGTGATGCTGGGATGTACACCAGCAACAGCATGAGAGAATGTCCTGCAAGTACGGAAGTGTAACGTAGTAGCATGCGCAGAAACGCGCGTTCCCCAAAATGCATGTTCCGTGATTGGCTACACTGAATGAGGGTAGGAGGAGCATGCGGCATGTCCCCGCACCCCAGCATCGCACAAATGTATGGCATGTCACACTGTGTGCCCCACCCAGACAAGTAGGTGAGGGCAGAACGTAAGGCGTGTTCCAACGCATGCAGGCAGGGTAGGCATGTGTATATCTGATGCAGACTAGCATGTGGGGACATGCCGCATGACCAACCTACAGGCACCAGAATGCGCCGTATGTAACAGACAGCACTCAAAGCAATGACAAATAGCAGAGTGTGCATGCACGCACCATGAACCATGGCAGAGGATAAACCACCCGAGTATGCAGCGGTGCACACCAATAGCAATGCTGAGGATAGATCTGATGGCAGAGAGTTGAGGGAAAGGGTGTAGCGTGCCTAGGAACTTGCCTTATGCACACACAGTGCAGGACGCAATACATTATCCATAAGTGCCTACCTGCGCGTGGGGTGGGAGCAGTGCCTGTGTGGGGCAGACAAGGTGTCCCCACACACTGGCATCCGCAGATGTGTGCGTGAAGACACCGTGGATCCAATCTCAGCGGAGTGCACGCAAATGCAACACGCGCTACTGCCCATGCATGCAATGCCCATGCGGAACGTGCATAGGACCATGCCCTAGGTACATAACTGGACACAGCATGCCCGCTAAGGGTGTATGATACACAGTAAGTACCAGATCATGGAGCATGAGAGACACCCTGAGGCAGGAGGGGAGTGCAGCCAGCAGCCACCAGCAGTCCACACCACTTCAGATCCAGAGGGTGAGAGGGAAGGCCCATCTGGGGCCTTACACCACCCACCTGACCAGCCTGGAGGTGCACCAGGCCCTAAGCACCACCGGATGCCCGTAGCCGATGAAGCCATGAGGAGGGCAGTCCGCTTCACCCAGGAGGAGAATGACCTCCTCTTGGCTAGCATCCTTGACAGGTTTGAAGTGCTCTTTGGCTGGCTGAGCTCCACCACCACCATCGGGACATGCACAAGGGCACGGGCAGAGGTCCAGGCAGTGGTGGCGGCAGCAGGCGGCCCACACCGCTACATCTAGAGCCTCCGCAAGCGGTACTGTGACATCAAGAGCAATATCCATGCCCAACTATCATGGGAGAGGCACAATGTGCAGGGCACAGGTGGGGGTCCAGTGCAGGGGGCCACCCTGACCTCCTTGGAGCAGCACCTAGCAGACTGACTGGGGCTCATCTACATACATGGCCTGCCCCCCTACACTGGATACATCGCACCCACGTGCAGGTAAGACGGAGAGAGGTGTTCCGGTGACAGACCATAAACAAGCGAGTGCAGAGACTGACACAGGGGGGTGAGGGGCCATGTCAGGAGTCCCATAGAGACACATGTACTCAGCCAGTACCATGCAACATATGGCATAACCCACACCTGGTGCACCATCCCCACACTGCCCCTTGACCACAGCCCCCTGTCAGCCATGCACAGTGTAACCCACCACCCGCAGACCCCACACATGTATACAGCCAAAATCTGGCCCAATGGGGGTCACCATCCCACCCACATGCCCCCCTCAAGCCATGTCCCGAGCCCCACACCATGTGGCCCTGACACACCACCGGTCACCATGCATTGCCATCCCAGGGCACCTGCCAATCCCAGCAGGGCCCTGCAAAGGCCCAAGGTCAGGTCCCGGGATAGCCCTCAGAACCGCAGACAGGTGTGCGGACAGCATGCAGCAACCTGCCATGCATGGCCCTGTGCCAAGAATAGTCCTGCGAGGTGCACAGACTGCCACTGCACACATGGGCAGGGGTAGTGCACAATGGGACTGTGTACACAGGGTGAAATGAGCAGGCCATGAACAGAGCCATGGGGTACAACCCCTGGGTACGGCATAGCAGTGGGGGTGCATCGACAGGTACACACACAGAGGTTGTGTTGCATAGGGTGGGTGGCCATTGAGGACAGTACAGAGCCATACACCCAACCGAGAACACAGAAACAAGGATGTACCCAGCAGTGGCCAGCCAGCAGGGGAGGGGGTGGAGGGGGACCATGGTTCGATGGACCAGTCAATGGAGGAGGTGGCAGGACCAGGTTAGAATGGGGGGGCCAGCCTGGTATGCGTGGGGGTGCTGGGCCCAACACCATCACCCCAGCCAGAGGGATGAGGCATGTGGGTGAATGCAGGGACCCCAGGACAGAGCACAGATCCAGATGCTGTCCCATCAGGGAGTCGGCAGGTGTCAGGCAGCACATGCCAGG
This sequence comes from Ichthyophis bannanicus, assembly GCA_033557465.1. Classification (NCBI taxonomy): domain Eukaryota; kingdom Metazoa; phylum Chordata; class Amphibia; order Gymnophiona; family Ichthyophiidae; genus Ichthyophis; species Ichthyophis bannanicus. The sequence goes on from CM066031.1 coordinate 949,246,355, forward strand.
GCAGGCCAGAAGAGATGGGGGGATCATGTCCGGAAGCTGGGGCAGGAGGGGCAGAGCGTACACCCCACATGGCACTGGAAAGCACGTGGGTTGCGGGGCAGGTGGGGACCATGGACGAACATCAGGCGCGTTGCGTGCCAATACCCCCCCCCAGGGAGTGACAGCAGTCCATGGGGGCAGGTGCCTGAGGTGACAGCACTGGCTGAGAGAGGGTGCAGAGGGGATGGGGTGGCAGGCAGAGAGAGGTCAGAACAGCAGAAGCAGGGAATGATTGCCATAGATCGAGGGGAGGGGACCAACACAGAGGCAGTGAGTGGGGCAGCACAGGTGCTGCTGAAGGTGCAGGGGCCAGAATGGAGGTGGATGTGGTGACATTGAATGGGTGTTGGCACAGTGCGGTGTAAGGGTGCAGGGGCGGGGGTTGACAGGTCCATGGTAGCAGCGTTGGGCGACAATTTGTTGTGGGGACACAGTTCAGAAGTGGCGAGGACAGCAAGGCCACATGGGTCGGTACATGGGGGAGACAGAGGTGGACCGCACCTGTGTGTGCCATAGGCACTGGGTGCATGGATGCAGGTGGTGATGGGTGGCACAGGGTGGGTGGCTGCATGGTGGCATTGGAGGGGAATGGCCATGGTAGCATTGGATGCCAGACACAGGAGGCACCAATATACAAGGGGCGGCATGGGTGGGGAGCATAGTGGCCCCAACACAGACCCATGCGGCTCATACCCACACATGCACCTGCTCCACGTAGCCACCCACAGCCCACCACCAGTCGCACCACCACGGGCCTGCCCCGCCCCAGACCTTGCACCAATGCACGCATATCCACGCTATCACAGGGCATACCTGTCCCCAGATACACTGGCATAGCACCCCACCCCCACCCCAACAGACATACCTGGCCATGTGGGGTATTCCCAGTCACATGCACATGCAGTCACCAGTGACCCATCACAGGTACCTGGGACACAGACATGGGATGGTACCACACACATCCCTGCATTGGTAACATCCCTGTCCACATGTATGCAGCCTGGGTACCCACACACTGACCAGGGTGCCCTGTGTCCCACACAGTCCATAGGTATAGGATGTGACAAGGGCAGGCAGCCAGCCATGCCCCACCTGAGCTGTGTACCCTGTTACCCCACAGGTGACATACACGCTATAGAGGAGGTGGAGGAGGGGGCGGAGGACCCAGACCCCAGACTGTGGCCCCTTTATGATGTGGGGCTGGAGGTGGGGCCAACAGGAGGGGCAGCTGTGACACAGGCGGAGGTGGGGGGTCCAGCACCACCTCTGGAGAGCGACGGTGGGCTGAGCCAGGGGATGGCCGAATACAGTACGCCACCTGCCGCTGCAGCCACCGGGGTGGCAGAGCCTGCTGCACCGCAACACCCCACGTGGGACATGCAGTCTGCCCTGGCGGAGGTGATCAGGGAGATGCGAGCGCACTCTGAAGCGGCGCATGGCAATGCACAGGGTGAGTGTCCTACCGTGTGTATATGATGTTGCATGTGTACAGGTGGCAGGTGAAAACCATGTCTCACAGTACACAACTTTTCTCCCCCACAGGCATACAGCTGGCATTGTGTGCAGTCCTTCATGAGGAGCACCAGCAGTGGCAGGAGGTGTGTCGCATGCACCATGTGGTGGAGCACCAGGGGCTGGCGGTGGAGGGGATCCTCACTGAGATGAGGGGCCTTGCTGCATCAGCACAGGCCATAGCTGCCAGCGTAGAGTGTATGGCAGCTCCCTGGGGGACCCCTCATAACATCAAGGACAGCCAGCAGCAGCAGCAGCAGTGGCAGCTGTGCCACCCACACCATGGGGTGGGAGGGGCCGCTCATAGCGCGGCAGGCCACGCGGAAAATAAATGGCCACACATGCGGTACTGCCTGAGGTCACATATCCTGTCTTTATTCTGACAGCCCCATGTACGTCCTGCCCATGCCACCCCTCAGGCAATTTGTGTCCCCCCTAGCTGGGAATACAATGGATCGCGGCAGCAGCAATGCCACCCCCACCAACCCACTGCCTCCACAACACCCCTATCACCCCCCTGCCCTGCCAGTGTCTGAAACACCCCTCACTCCCCTCTGTTTCTCTGCTCCCCTCACCACCTGTCCCCACAGTTACTTGCTGAGGGCATGTTGGTGTGGCGCCGTATACGTCTTTGTGCAGTGCTGTCCATATCTCATCGGTTGGACATCGAACCCTGTACACCCTGTGACATATGCACGCTGTCTGTCCTGTCCACACGTCCACCTCTGGTAGCACACTGCTGGTGTCCCATTCTCTGCCCTGTCCTGGTTAGTGTGATATGTGCCGTGGAGGTGCCCCCCCATCATGGGCCCATCTTCTGAGAAGTATACACACTGCTGCTGTATGTAGTCAGATGCATGCTGCATGGCCTGGTCACATCTCCCCCTTCCCATGGGGCCTGCAACGGTTCCCAAGTGTTTGCTGTGTACAATGTGGATCTCCCATAGTTGTCTACAGGGCAGGTCGGTCCAGTACCCTGAACCACCTCATTGCCCAGGTACATCCCCACCCCCTCCCAGTATGCCCGTGTCCAGCCACAGTGGTGCAAGTTAGACCCCACCCCCGGACCCCTGACCGCCACCCATCCCTCGGCATCCTGCATCCCTGGTCATGGTCTCTGGGGCCCCCCTGCCCTCTGCTTGGAGGCACTATGACCCCCCACAACTGACCAATGGCACATCCCATCTGCTCCACGTATGCGCACCCCTGCCCATCCCTACCCGTGCCCCTCACACACCATGATTGGAGCACCTCTCTATCCCTCCCGGCACACTACCCTGCTTGCCCTTATGTCTGCCATTCCCACACCCACATGCATTTCACTGTCCACCCTGTGTCGTAACCCTCACCACTAGTGGCCGTACCCTTGCACATCCCACCACTACTGCTCCATGCCGTCCCTGTCCTGTGTGTGATGGTGTTCATGGTGACCCCCTTCCGCCATCATATGCAACACCATGGCTGTGTCTGTTGTTACCACACCGGCCAGTTGCAACTAGGTATGGCCGGTATGTGCAGTTACGGTGGGACATGGACATACATATAGACATGGTACACAGACCCACTGGCACGCCATCTACTGTCCGCAACATGCACCTCAGGGGGGTGTATGCACTGTCCAGGCTTTATCCCGTGCATGTGGGTACTGTGTGCCACCCATGCCAGGCGCCATGCCATATGTGCACCGATATAGGTCACTGGGCCCATTGGTGGGATACTGGCAGGCCGACACCCTGGAAACACCCCTCATACCCATCCCCTCATATAGGGGTTCCCCACTATTCAGTGTTGGATATGTCACCATAGGGGGATCTCCCTCCCATGGTGTGGCATACTTTTATACAAGCTTTAGACGAGCAAGACCTACCAGCTCAACATGCCTACCTATCAGTATTGCGCCTTCCTCAGGGGACATGCATCATTGGGCCACCCTTCCAATTACATACCTGCAGGTGTGGCGGCCATCAACACGGTTTGGGGGCCACTGCACCTATATGCCTGATCCGTTTCCCTCCTACAGCATCCTATGTCATCCGTTTGTAGTCGCAGTGATGTGCCCCCACCTCTGCTCCCATCGTAGAGGCTGTACAGGGCTCAACCACTCTCCGTCCGGTCTACATATGCAACATTGTGCCATGTTAGCGGCGTGCTATCTGTCGTGGCCCACCATCGAGGCAGAGCCCGACTGCATCCAGCACTGGGTATGTTTGAGTTGGGAACTGGCCTGACGATTATGATGCCGGACACATGGCACTATGTTGCATATGTGGTCTGGCTGGGGGGTGGTGGAGCTGTTGGGTGCCCCTGCAATGTGAGCATTGTTGGGGCCTCCTCATGTGGGTATTGCCGGTACATGGTGAACATAGTTTGGGGCAGAAAGTTTGGGCATGTAGGTGGTTTGTCTCCCACAGGTGGTGCCATTCCCCATACCTGCAGGTATCAGGTATGCTGGGGGGGAGTTGTGTATTCTTATGCCATGGGGTACGTGCTGTACCTTTTGTGGCATGTTGAGCTGGTGCCTCTGGATTGTATCACACGTGCATATCGGGTATCTTCCATGTGAGGGGGGTCCCCTCATGGTGGCACATCCAAAGCAATATGGTTCTGGACGTAGATATTGGGGTCAGGGCCTGGAGGTTGTGTCTCATGTGCAGATTTGTGTGCACCGGTGGCATGTGCATGACACCATGCCTCTCACCATGGTGGTGGTTCTTAGTGACCCACCAGTACATGTGTTCGTCTGTGGTGCTACATTGGGTGCCACCCATGCCCATCCCCTGCCCTTGCCACGGGTACGTTACCATGTACGGTACCATTGTCATGCACACAGACACACATATATGCTCACACCTGTCATTCTCAACCCACTGACATGTTGCAATAAGGGACAGCTGACCATCATGAGTACATCAAACATATGTACAATATTTATTGGGGGGGAACAAAGCTGTGAGACCCTGTGCAGGCATGGGCCCTACCTTTCCCATTCCCCGGCAGTGGTGGCAGTCCCAGGGCATGGGCCGGCACAGGGCAGGGGTTGCATGTGTGGTGCCCACAATCACACCCCCTGGGGGTCCTTATCGTCGGGTGGCTGGCCAGCTGCGCTTGCCATGCATCTGTCGTTCAGCATGTGCAGTCGGTCAGCCACCATGGCCATGGTCTCCAGCACCTGCCCTAGAATGCAGGCGTGCTGCAGCTGGGCATGGGCCTGGGCACGCACCATCACAGCCAGGAGGAGGCCGCACATGCACCCGCACAGACACACATCTCCCCTTGTATGTGTGGCTGCATGTACAGCGCGCCTGTCTGTGGCTATGTGTGGCAGACTCGCGGCCAGATGGGGGCCATCACTGCGTCCAGATGGCTGGGGCCCCCAGTGGGGCACTGTGGGGGCAGATGGCTGGGGCCCCCAGTGCCCTGTGGCGGCCTGTGCTGCTCATGACTGGCCATGCCCTCACCCCCACCCCCACCCCCTCCCCATCCTCCACCACCCCTGCCCCTTCCCAGGCCTCCCGCCCCCTCCCTGCCTCACCCACCACCCCCTCCTCCTCCCCAGCCTCACCCTGCACCTCCTCCCTCCTCCCTCCTCCCCCTCTTCCCCCCACCTGCTCCCTCTTCCTCCTCCCCCCTCCCCTTCCCCAGGTTCCCAGACACCCTCCCCATCCACCCCTCCCCCCTCCTCCCCTCCCCTTTCTGATTCTGGTATCCCCCTCCTCCTCGTCTCCCCGCCGTCAGCAGCCTCCATGCCCTCTGGTCTTCTTCAGCTGGCACTGGTTGCCCGGCTCCAATGTTCAGCCTTGCTGGGCCCTTGTCTGCACATGCAGCCGCTGTGGGGGAGAGGTACATTCATTACCACCATGGTCAAACATCTTGCACATCATTCAAACATGTCCTGTGGCCCCGCAAGCCGTTGGCCCACAGGGACGTGTCGCATCACTCATCGTCCCGTTGGGCCTGCTGTTCCCGCTGCACCTGTGCCACGAAGCAGGGGTATCTGGCTCGCAGCGCATGGGCCTTCTTGTGCAGGTCCTCGACCTGTGGGTGAAGCAACATGTGGGGACATTAGGGAATAGACATCCATGGCCAGCCGGTGCTGCACCACACACATACATGGGTGCAGCAGGTGGCTGCCCCTACTTTGTGCTGCATGTTGACTGCTAGCTGTTGCCCCTGCCACACACATGTGTGCGTTGTGGCTGCACATGCCCAGGTTGGCCCCTACATGCCCTGCGTGCAGAGCCCGTGGCACCCATTGCTGCCCTGGCAGCCTATCCATGCTTGGGCCTACAACACTGCACCATATGTGCCTTTGCCATGCTGTGGGTCACGAGCACCATGCATGGGGGGCTGCATGGTGTTGGCATACATGCATGGTGTGCCACGGGGGGGCAGGGCACTTCCCGCACATATGCACCACTGTGTCAGCATGTCTGCTACACCCATCGACCTGTCTGCAACCCTTGTCCGACATATGCTCAGATTGCATAGGCATGTGCCACTGGACGCACTGGCGGGGGTGATGATCATGTGTCTCACCAGTGGCCCTTGCACATAGCAACAGCCACACCTGAGTGTGTCCTGGGGATGTGCCGCTATATACCCTCCAGGCTCCAGCCACAACATGGCGATATGTGTGGCCTGCACACATCAGCCAGGGAACTTACCATAACACCAGGATGGACAATTAACCTCTGTACTGAGGCCTGGGGCATCCTGGGGAATTGGCAGACCTGTGAAACTTAAACAAGAGCAGGTACCATATCACCCGGACGAATAGTAGGCCTCTGTAGTGAGGCCTGGAGCATCCTGGGGATTTGGCAGACCTGTGAAACGTAAACAGGGGCAGGTATCATAACACCAGGATGGACAGTGGACCTCTGTACTGAGGCCTGGGGCATCCTGGGGATTTGGCAGACCTATGAAACTTAAACAAGAGCAGGTACCATAACACCAGGATGGACAATGGACCTCTGTACTGAGGCCTGGGGCATCCTTGGGATTTGGCAGACCTGTGAAACTTAAACAACAGAAGGTACCATAACACCAGGAAGAATAGTAGGCCTCTGTAGTGAGGCCTGGAGCATCCTGGGGATTTGGCAGACCTATGAAACCTAAACAAGAGCAGGTACGATATCACCAGGACGGATAGTAGGCCTCTGTAGTGTGGCCTGGAACATCCTGGGGATTTGGAAGACCACTGAGACTTAAACAAGAGCAGGTACCATATTACTAGGACAAATAGTAGGGCTCTGTAGTGAGGTCTGGGGCATCCTGGAGATTTGGCAGACCTGTGAAACCTAAACAACAGCAGGTACCATAACACCAGGAAGAATAGCAGGCTTCTGTAGTGAGGCCTGGAGCATCCTTGGGATTTGGCAGACCTGTGAGACTTAAACAGTGGCAGGTATCATAACACCAGGATGGACAATGGACCTCTGTACTGAGGCCTGGGGCATCCTGGGGATTTGGCAGACCTGTGAAACTTAAACAACAGAAGGTACCATAACACCAGGAAGAATAGTAGGCCTCTGTAGTGAGTCCTGGAGCATCCTGGGGATTTGGCAGACCTGTGAGACTTAAACAGTGGCAGGTATCATAACACCAGGATGGACAATGGACCTCTGTACTGAGGCCTGGGGCATCCTGGGGATTTGGCAGACCTGTGAAACTTAAACAACAGAAGGTACCATAACACCAGGAAGAATAGTAGGCCTCTGTAGTGAGTCCTGGAGCATCCTGGGGATTTGGCAGACCTGTGAGACTTAAACAGGGGCAGGTACCATATCACCAGGATTGATAGTAGGCCTCTGTAGTGTGGCCTGGAGCATCCTGGGGAATTGGCAGACCTCTGAGACTTAAACAAGAGCAGGTACCATATCACCAGGACGAAAAGTATGGCTCTGTAGTGAGGCCTGGAGCATGCTGGCGATTTGGCAGACCCGTGAAACGTAAACAGGGGCAGGTACCATAACACCAGGATGGACAATGGACCTCTGTACTGAGGCCTGGGGCATCCTGGAGATTTGTCAGACCTGTGAAACTTACAACAGAAGGTACCATAACACCAGGAAGAATAGTAGGCCTCTGTAGTGAGGCCTGGAGCATCCTGGGGGATTTGGCAGACCTGTGAGACTTAAACAGGGGCAGGTACCATATCACCAGGACGGATAGTAGGCCTCTGTAGTGTGGCCTGCAGCATCCTGGGGATTTGGCAGACATGTGAAACTTAAACAACAGCAGTTACCATAACACCAGGAAGAATAGTAGGCCTCTCTAGTGAGGCCTGGAGCATCCTGGTGATTTGGCAGACATGTGAAACGTAAACAGGTGCAGGTAACATAACACCAGGATAGACAATGGACCTCTGTACTGAGGCCTGGGGCATCCTGGGTATTTGGCAGACCTGTGAAACCTAAACAAGAACAGGTACCATATCACCAGGATGGATAGTAGGCCTCTGTAGTGTGGCCTGGAGCATCCTGGGGATTTGGCAGACCTGTGAAACTTAAACAGGAGCAAGTACCATAACACCAGGATGGATAATAGACCTCTGTGATGAGGCCTGGGGCATCCTGGGGATTTGGCACATCTGTGACACTTAAAGAGGAGCAGTTACCTTAGCAACAGGTTGGATATTATACCTCTGTAATGTGGCCTGGGGCATCCTGGGGATAGAGCACATCAGTGAAACTGCAACAGGCGCAGATTCCATAACACTGGGATGGATAATAAATCTATGTAATGGGTTCTGCAGTCCCCTGGGGATGGGGCAGATCTGCAAACATCTTCAGGGAGGCCTACATTGATCCCATTTGGACACATAGCCACCTGCTTTTCCCTTGCTGTGCGTGTCTGATATGTGTGTTGGTTACCAGGTATTTTTTTAAAGTCCTAGGTTTGGGTGCTTGTCCCCATGCACTTACCTCACGTGGGTAGTCTGAGCCTCTATTATATCACCTGGTAAGGTGCACCCAGACCCTCCTCACTCTGGTGAGGTCCTGCCTATGGGAGGAGCCTGGAAACAGGCTCTCCTGGCGGAGGCATATTAGCTCTGCAAGCAGGTACAGTACTGCATGGGTAAATGCAGGCTTTCTCGACCTGGCAGCCATCTTGTCTGCTGTATGTGATTAGACCTCGTATGATGCAGTAAAAATATGCCTGCACAGTGTGTGCTTTGCAACCCACATACCCATGCATGTACCTCTGTTTGCGAAGCATGTTGGTCTATTTGATTATGTTACTGGTATCCTTTTCTATATCTGACTACAACTGGTCTTTCTGTTTGTGACATGCCCTATACCCATCTTCTTCCCATTGTGGTATCCCTTTCTCGGTTTTGAACTACCAATACATTGTACTCTGACAGATTGCCTAACCACCGCGCTACACATTTATTTACTTATTTATTTATTTATTTAACTTCTCTTATATACCACGCTATTGGAGTGGAGGAGTGGCCTAGTGGTTGGGGCAAGGTACTTCAGGCCGGAAGGTCGGGGGTTCAAATCCCACTAGAGGACAACAACCTTGGGCCGGAAGGACTGGGGTTTCTAGTCCCACAGGTGTTCCTTGTGGTCTTGGGCAAGCCACTTAACCCTCCATAGCCCATGTTCCCTGTAAAATAGTTATCTCCAAGTTATAATGCCCTGTTCAATGTAATTTCAGTTTGTTCAATGTAAACCGCACTGATGCAGAATAGCGTGGTATATAAGAGAATATAAATAAATAAATATCACATATCAGTGCGGTTTACAATAAACAAACACATTACTATGCGGACGGGCCACAGAATATTTACATTGAACAAGGGTTAAAACTTGGATTCAACTGGGAGTAACATATCTACAATATTATTTACAGTACAGCTTATGTATCGGGTTGAGGCCGTATGTTATTCAGTATGGGCCAACTTGAACCGGCTATTCCTTTCTATGCTGGGATGATCTGGATATATAGTGTGGTTTAATGTTATTTGGATTCCGTTGTTGGATTCAGGGTAGTGTCTCACGAATAGGTAATGCTTGAGGGCCTTCCGGAATTGGGATTGGCTAGTAATGGTACGCATGACTGTGGGGAGGGCATTCCATACCATGTTATATTGCTCTGACGGACCATGTTATTGTGGGCATTGAGGCCTGATGTTACAGCGTGTCAGGCTTTCAGCCATCTGGGCCTCAGGCGCGTGTTAGGCTAGCGTTGATTATGGAGCCTTGGAGCGTGCCTTATGCAACGGTACACTAAGGAGCACGTCCTGAGACTCCTCAGCCCTAATAGCTTGTGGTACATCGCCCAATACCACGCTTCAGAACATGGCACGTTCGTGGGTTCCTTCTATGGTATATTGTGCTACCGCGCCTTACTGGGCGCCATATTATACAGTGCCGTATAGGATGCTCGTCAGGTGCCTTGTGAGGCGCCTTCTACGGCACCTTATCGGGGTCCCTAGGCAGGGCACCATACTGGGCACAACTGGACAGGTCATCTTCGTGGGCTCCCAAGGATATTTTGTCATTGTTCACAGTGGCATAACAATATGCATTGTGGCATAACAATATGCATTGTTCACAATGGCATAACAATATGCATTACCTATGTCCAGAGATACTAATGTCACCCTAACACTGGATTGGCCACGGGTTACTTCCACTGCACAGGTGATTGGGGGTGAGGGCTGAAGGCTCCTGGACATGCCATATCTGCAGCCAGACCATGTGGCTGCCAGTACTGTTGACAAACATGTTGTGGGCAAATGTACCACAGCACTGGGTGTGGGCAATGCAAAGTACTGGGAGTTCAGTGGGTGGCCAATGGTGGGCATACGTGTACCCCAGGGGAGGCGGGGGTGCCAGGATGGTTACAATGATGGGTGGACAGAGGTGTGGTGGTACCATGCAGCTGAGGTATAGGTGAGGCAGGCAACGTAGAGGTACAATGCAGGACAGGGTCACAGTGCATGACCTGTGGTGGCAACCTGCACAGGCAGTCAGGATTCTACACAGCTGACAGACGCAGATAAATGGACCAGAGGAATGTCGCCCACTGTGGCGAGTCTATTATGGGCTGGCAGCACATATCTGAAAAAATATGAGTGTTAGAGGCATGCAAGATATCTGAGTTTGGCACGCATGGGAGGGGAGAACAATAAGTGATCGAACCCATGGACACAGTTTGGAATGTCATTGTATGAACCAGTGGGCTATACCTTTATGGCCTGCTGGACAGCAATGCCTGGGGTACAGAGGGACTGCAGGTCAACGCATGGACTGTCTTCTCTGTGTGCCAGGTTAGGGCAACCGCACCAGCACCCATGATGCATTGCACATGCGGAACTGTGGTCCACAGCGGATCAACAAATGGGAGCTGCACCTCTCTGTTACCGCAGCCTGGTAAGATAGACTGTCATGTGTGATACTGGCACAGAGTAGCTACGGACCCTGCCATTGTTCAGGTTCTGTATTCACCCTGAGGGTATGGATGGCTGCCCAGCACTAGGTCCACAGTACATGTGGTGCTACATATAGGTCCTGCTGCACATCTCCATCACTGGCAGTGTGTGGCAAGTATCCCAGGCAGTGCGACCAAAGGCACCTATGTGCCCATCTGTGTTCCACAGTCACAGGTGTCCTCATGGGACCAGAGACCACCCAGATCAGTGTGTACCCAGTGTTAACATCTGGCTGCCATGGCCACCTGTTAGCAGGGTGGAGGGGTGTCCAGTGTCTTATGAGGGTTAGGTACCATGGCCCCCTACTGTTCAGAATCGTAAATACTATGTGCCCCCAAGGGCCCCATAACACCCATCTTGTAGGTGGTGGGCATGGAGGAACAGGTGCCTGAGGCCACGTGACTGGCTGCAGGACCAGCAACCCAATTCCTGATGGCAAAGGACATCTCTCTAGGGCTAGTGAGCATGAGACATACCTGTGACTGGGGCATTGGCAGACCAGCATTATTGTGGGGTTGCCACATAACACAGTCTGCCATGCATCATCAGACAACACTGGCAGACTACACCTGCAGCAGCATACATGGTGCTCTCACCATGCACAGACTAACTGTAGATATGTCACTGGTCAGTCCATGGTACATGGTCAGTAAGAAAACATATGCACCCAGACATAGGATGGGCAGCACACACACAACAAGCAGGTATGTCAGTGATTGGGTCCCAGAACAGGTACCACTGGCGACGGATAGTATCGAACACTGTGGGGGAACCTGGACATGCCATGGTCACTGCTGAGTCAGGGTGAGACTGCACTCCCAGTAGGACATGCTGTGGCCACCCTGTCCATGCAGGTGGTGTTCAGACACTACAGTGTACCAGTCATTGCAATACTCCCTGTGCAGATGCAGCCTGCCCAATTCACCCTATCTGGCCCACACCCACACTACCTTGCTCCTCATTATGCACATTTGCAGGCTAACGCTGGTAACAGTTGGACAATGCGGGCCGAGAGCGGGGTGGGCAGCCACAAAACAATGGATAAGAACATAAGAACATAAGATATGCCATACTGGGTCAAACCAAGGTCCATCAAGCCCAGTATCCTGTTTCCAACAGTGGCCAATCTATGTCATACGTACCTAGCAGTTTCCCTAAAAGACACAGGTTTCACAATGCTTGTACTGGGTCAAGCATTGATATCCTGGGTCCCTTCTTAATAATGGTTTATGGACCTTTCCTCCAGGAACTTGTCCAAACCTTTTTTAAACCCAGCAACACTAACAGCCTTTACTAAATTCTCCGGTAACAAATTCCAGAGTTTGATTACACGTTGAGTGAAAAAATATTTTCTTTTATTAGTCTGAAATAGTTTACCCTGTAGCTTCATTGCATGTCCCCTAGTCTTTCTATATTCTGATCATTTAAACAATCGATCTATGTTTACCAGTTCCACTCCATTCATTAATTTATAAACTTCTATCATATCTCCCCTCAGCTGTCTCTTTTCCAGGTTAAAGAGCCCTAACCTTTTTAGCCTTTCTTCATAGGAGTGTCCTTCCATCCCTTTTACCATTTTGGTGGCTCTTCTCTGAACCTTTTCTAATAACACTATATACTTTTTAAGATACGACGACCAGAATTGCACACAATATTCAAGGTGCGGTTTCACCATGGAACGATATAGAGGCATTATAATATCTTTTGTTTTATTTTCCATTCCTTTCCTTATGATACCTAGCATTCTATTTGCTCTCTTGGCCGCCGCTGCACACTGGGCCGAGGGCTTTAACATGTTGTCCACAATGACTCCTAAATCTTTTTCCTGGGTGGTGGTTCCTAATGTGGAACCTTGCATTGTGTAACCATAGTTTGGGCTGTTCTTCTCTAGGTGCATAACTTTGCACTTGTCCACATTAAATTTCATCTGCCATTTTGATGCCCAGTCTTCCAATTTATCAAGATCCTCTTGCAATTTTCCACAATCCTCTTGGGTTTTAACAACTTTAAATAGTTTTGTGTCATCTGCAAATTTGATAACCTCACTCGTTATTCCCTTTTCCAGGTCATTTATGAATATGTCAAAAAGCAGCAGATGCAGCACAGATCCCTGGGGTACACCACTATTCACTTTTCTCTGTTGGGAAAATTGGCCATTTAGCCCTACCCTCTGCTTTCTATCTTTTAACCAGTTCCTGATCCACAATAGTACACTGACTCCTATCCCATGACTCTTTAGTTTTGCCAAACGTCTCTGATGAGGGACCTTGTCAAAGGCTTTCTGAAAGTCCAGATACACTATATCAACTGACTCACCTTTGTCCACCTGTTTATTCACACCTTCAATAAAACAGATTAGTAAGACAAGATTTTCCTTGTCTAAAGCCATGTTGGCTGTCTCCCATTAGGCCATGACTATTTACATGCTGAGTAATTTTGTTCTTTATGATGGTTTCTACCATTTTTCCCAGTACTGACGTCAGGCTCTCCGGTCTGTAGTTTTCCGGATCACTCCCTGGAACCCTTTTTAAAAATTGGCTTTACATTGACAATCCTCCAATCTTCAGGTATTACAGATGCTTTTAATGAAAATTCACAGATTACTAATAGCAGGTCTGCAATCTCATATTTCAGTTCTTTCAATACCCTCGGATGTATACTGAGGGTATTGAAAGAGAGTCAGTTGGTCAGTGGTATTTAAAGAAAAGTGGAAGGAAGTCCAAAAAACTGCCAGCATGGTTTAAAGGTGAGGTCAGAGAGGCTGTTGTTGCCAAAAAGGCATCTTTCAGGAAATGGAAAAAAGAGCCAAACAACGAAACCTGGAAACAGCACAAGCACTGTCAAGTCAAATGTAAGGCACTGATAAGGCAGGCAAAGGGAGAATTTGAGAAGAAGCTTGCTGCGGAAGCAAAAACGTGATATAAAGACTTTTTCAAGTACATTCATAGCAAAAAACCTGTGAGGGAGTCAGTTGGTCCATTATATGATAGAGGGGTTAAAGGGGCACTAAGAGGCGACAAGGCGATAGTGGAGAGACTGAATGAATTCTTTGCTTCAGTCTTTACTGAGGAAGATGTAGGGATGTTACCCATGACTGAAGTGGTATTTAAAGGTGTGGAAGAATTGAAGGAAATATCCGATACATTGGGAAGATATATTACAACTATTAGATAAACTGAAGAGTAGCAAATCACCGTATGCTTCTTCCCAAATTCTCCCTTTGCCTGCCTTATTAATGCCTTGCATGCTTTTTGGCAACAACAGCCTCTCTGACCTCACCTTTAAACCATGCTGGCAGTTTTTTGGACTTCTTTCCACTTTTCTTAAAGTGTGGAATACAGCTGGTCTGGGCTTCCAAGATAGTATTTTTCAACAACACCCAAGTTGATGTAAGTTTTAACCTTTGCAACTTGGGCACTATGGTGTTGCTGCAAATGGTTTTCATTCGCAGTAGAATTCAGCCCTTCAGTTCAGCGCATTAGTGTGCAGGGAGCCTCTCCCCGCCCAGTCCCCACCCATTGACCCCTGCTCCCGCCCTCTCTCCTCCCTCTGCAGTGTGTACCCTTCCGCGCGGTTTGTAACGTTACTGCGCGTTAACGTTACATACCACATGTTAATATTACCTAACAAGTGTTAACGTTACCTAACGTGCGGTCTGTAACGTTACCGCAGTTTAGTAAACATACCCCAAAATGATATCAATATTGGTGAACAAATTAATGCCGCAGCTCTCTTTCAGTCTAAATTGAAAAAACTGAACCAACTCACCAAGGATCTACAGGAAAATCATGATGATCTTGAGAAATGCCAAACAAGATGTAATATTTGTGTTCTTGGTATACCAGAGCAAACTGATGGTCAGGAAGATGTTGGTTCGATCATTTAGGAGCTGTATGTATTTTGTGGGCCTGGTGCTCCTGGATCCGTCAAACTGGAATATGCAAAACTCAGGAGCTTGGATAGACCCCAGATCTCGTCCCTGGTCTATAATAGCATGTTTTCATTTTTTTGAAGACAAAGTGCACTCTCCTCTTTCATGGTCAGAATATCCAGGTCTTTCAAGACCTGTCCCAAAATACAATGGAGCGATAGAAAAGTTTCAGACTCCTGACTCAGATGTCGTAAAAGTTATCAGTGAGATATTGCTGGGGTTTTCCCTTTTCTCTTATTTTTGAGTGGAACAACAAGACACAGTGCATCTCAGAGTTATTGGATTGTATGGACTCTCTTCAGGCCGATGAGGACTACTTCTCCAGATCACAGAACACCCATGGAGATTGGGAGGTCTCGACACCCAAGAGGTGTAAAGTTCCTGGCTCGCAATGAAGATCAGGTAGTGATCAGGACAGTATTTTTAATAAAGATATGGATACAACTGTGCCACAGTAATAGATTGGCTCCTGTGTGCCTTGCTTGTATAGGCCGGGTTTTTATGCCTGGGGAGTGCCGTCCTTTGTATGACCTCCAAGTTTAAAGTTTTTCTATGTGGGGCTGTGAGTTTAGAAAATAATGTTACATTTTCTCTAAGTTGGTAGGGGTGGGTCGGTAGAGTGATTCAGATGTTTCAGGGAAGATTGGGGTTTAATGGGGATCACATTAATCCTTTTATTTTTGTTTTCATCCTGGAGAGATAGGATGGTTTGGGGTATGGGTGAAGGGGGGTGGGTGGGTGGAGGGGGATTAGGTGTTGGATGCTTGGAGCAGTGGGATGCTTAGAGGGTGGGCATAATGGGTCTACTATGATGGGGTCTGGTGGAATATGAGAGAGGAACCTTTGTCCAGAATTGGTCATCAAGGGGAGCCCTAGATCATACCAGGCTTCACGGGTTCCAGTATGTTTCTAAATGGCCCTTCAATAACTATTGTGGTGGCGAAGCAGGATTAAACCCTGGAAAAAGTAGGAGAAATCAGTCTTTTTCCCCTGAAGCAAAGAGCAGTTCAGGAAGGGAAAGGGTTAAACCTCCAACAAATGTGAAAAACTCTACGCACCGAAAGCCAGAGAGGGAGCCACACCTCAGCTCCATGGTGACCAAGGGAGCTGACGTGGGAAGCAGAGGTGCAGAGTCAAAGCCCATAGGACAGCCCCAAACACTTAAGCAGGAAGAAACAGTTAGTGAGAGAGACATGGAGAGAGACAGAAAAAAACACGGGAGGAGCAGCAAAGAGAAGTGGGAGAGAAGACGAAATAATCCTCGGGAGGAAAGTCTGGAAAGCTTGTCCAGAAGTCAGAGGAGTTCTTCTCATGAGTCTTCTGTAGAAGCTGTCCTGGAAGGTGGGAGAATAGGCAGAAGCAAAGGCCCTATTGGAAAGCTGCATAAGGATTCTTATTGCAGGCAGTGTGTCTGTAGCTCCAGTTCCGAGAGAAGCTCAGCCGATAGAAAGCAATTAGCTGACCAGAAGCTTGGGAGACAGGAGTCCGAGCCAGACCCTGCTGGGAAGCATGGTACAAGAGTCCAGGTGAAGCAGTCTGGGGACAAGTGGTTGCCTTTAGCACTACCAGAGAAGTCAAGGAGTGCTAGGAAAAAGGTGAGCCCTTTTGAAACCTTTAAATCTGTGTTAAAGGAGAGTGGTCTCCTTGGTTTTCCCCCTATACCTCAGTTTAATGAAGAGTCTCGCTGGAAACAGCTTAAAAACCTGTTAGAGCAATGGAAGCCTACTGTTGAGAGCCCTGAGAGTAGGCAAGTTGTATCAGACTCGGAGGAAGAGGCTATGCAGGTTGAAGAAGCCCCTTTAGAGAGTGAATGTTCTGATATGGAAACAGACTGTGCTTATTGCCAAAGGGAGTAAAGCTGCTAACGTTTTATGCTGATGTTATAAGTGCTGGAAGAAGCCTGAAACTTGGCTTGAGGGATTAACACTGGGAAAGGCAATAAGATGCTAGAAGTGTGAAGCCTAGCCAGTTGGGCAACTTCGAATGAAGAGAATGCTATGGTTTTACTGATTGTTATACAAATGCAACAGTTGGTCTAATGAAGAGAAAGAGCTGTTGATGATTTTGATTGGATGCCTCAACTAACCCAAGGATAAGTAAAGTGAATTTGCAACTGGAAGAAGGTTTTGGGAAAGTTGTTTGAAGCAATCGTATGTGGAAGTATAACGCATGGACTTTGCTGTATCAGTTGACTTTATTTCTGTATGGAGAAGAATCCTTTATTCTTTATGTCCAGTAGGGGTAGTAGAAAAATACCTGTGCAACAAAAAAACTTATTGTTACCATTAAATCCTTGGCTGTTTTCGTCTTGACCACAACTACATGGAACATAAGACCCGCAGCACTTATAGGGATACACAAATGTTGTCCGTCCTCTTCTATTAGGCATCCGCCTATACAAAGGAGAGGGCGTGACAGCTGGCATAGTTTTTAGGATAAATCTACTACCTCATAGATATAAGAGAGACTCGCTCTACTGTACGGAAGAAGTTTCTGTGGAAAAGAAAAAAGAGAAAAAAAAAAAACCACACACACACACCTCTGGAGAGCTGATCCAGTTCTGCAAAGAAAACCCGGAGTGGAGTAACGGCGGAGGCGGACCAGACCAGATGTTCCCATGGGTGCTGCTGTGCTGTTAAGCGAGACTCACCACTTGTAGCAGGTAACCCATAGATGAGAGAGGGTAAACCTGGATTCTGCTACAAGGGGGTGGGGGTGTTGCAGAGCCGGATAGAGAGCAGAGAGAGGGGGCGATTTTGTGAGAGCCACACTTGGTTTTGTTTTCTGTTTTTGTTTCAGCTAACAACGATGGAGACGGCAGAGCTGTTAAGCTGGATGGCGGATAGATTCCGGCAGCAACAAGAAATAGCGGCCAAGACGCAAGAAAGAACTGCGTAGATGCTGAAGGCCCAACAAAAACCGCTGTTGGATCTGCTAGGCGCTTGGATTGGCGAGCAGAAACAGACTGCAGATGCACTGAGGACTGTGTCAGGTTCTCTAGGAACCATATCTGGACTGGGAGCCCTAGGGAGAGGGGTATTGTCTTTGGGTCAGTTGACCAAAGACGATGATGTTGACGACTATCTGGAGGTATTTGAGCGTATTGCTCTCATAAGTGGTTGGCAAAAAGATCAATGGGCCATTAGATTTGCTACATCCCTCACGGGAGAGGCTCTCGCGGCCTACCGAGCCATGCCCAATGATCTCGCCTCCAACTATGAGGAAGTGAAAAAGGCCATAAGAGACCGGATGGGCTTAACCCCAGTGGTCTACCGCCGCCTTTTGCGGGGGTGCAAATTGAAGCCAGGCAAAACCCCACAGGCCTTATGCCACCGAATTAAGACAATGGTGTACAAGTGGTTAACTCCAGAGGGAAAAAGTATTGATAACATTCTTGATAACATTGTTTTGGAACAATTTGTAGAGGCTGTACCAGGTAAATTACAATCTTTCCTGATTCTTCAGGACTGCAGAAACACAAGAGATGCCATCTCATTGGCCGAGCGTTTCCTGGAAGCTGGAGCAGTCGGCCAAAGAAAGGTGGGTGTTTCGGGTCAAGCAGTCCCAGGAATTTCAGAAAAGAAAGACAAGGCAATGTTAGGGGAATTTGCACAAAAAAGACCCTTAGGAAGAACTGGTTGGGAACAACGAAAATGTTTTTCTTCTGGAGAAAGAGGTCACATAAAGAGGGATTGCAGAGCCAAAGTAGTGCTAGTGACCACCCAATCCAAGGAGGCTGGGGAGGGATTTTTACTAGCTGTAGAGGTCGAAAATATCCCTGTCGAAGCCCTCTTAGACTCAGGGGCTGACCAATCAATGGTTTCTGAAAAGCTGTGGAGGGATATTGAAGCCCAGGGTGAAGGTTCTTTAAACCACTCTGAGGGAAAAATAAAAATAGGATGTGTGCACGGCGCTGCCTTGTCTTATCCCCTACACACAGTCACAGTGAAAGGCCTAGGGTTAAGGAAGAAAATTCCTGTGGCAGTAGTACCCAAACTCCCGCATTCCCTGGTTTTAGGAAAGGATTGTCCTCAGTTTAGGAAAGGCCTAGTTAAAGGGTTGACGTCCACTATAACTGAAACAGGAACCTTAAAGCCAGCAGAAGCGGAAAAGGGACCCCTAGGAGGTGAAACAAAGGGAAAACGGGTGACATCCTCTCATAGGGAAAAACCTAGGTTAAGGACAATGCCCGCCCCTCTGTTTGAAACATGACAGGAGAGGCCAGGTAGGGAAACAACCCCAAACCATGACCCTGCCAGTAAGGCAAAATTTATATTAAAATGTCGTCTCACCCCGGATGCTCGAATTCCCAAGTGGGCATCAGAACAAGCGGCAGGGTTTGACCTCTATAGCGTGGAAGATACTATTATCCCGTGGCAAGGGAGAGCACTGGTAGAAACAGGCATACAGCTGGAGATACCACCCGGATGCTATGGCCGGATCGCTCTGCGTTCCGGTCTAGCAGTAAAAGATTCTATTGATGTAGGCGCAGGAGTGGTAGACCCTGATTTCCGAGGAGCCATAAAAGTCTTATTATTGAATTTTTCTACAAAAGACTTTAGGGTAACCACTGGTGACAGAATAGCACAGCTCATTCTTGAAAGGGTTGGGTTTCCCCCCATAGAAGAAGTTACAGAGCTGAGCACTACGATAAGGGGGTCGAGTGGATTTGGATCCACGGGACAGGCAGTAATGACAGGTTTGGCAGCCACCAGTGAGGAAGAAAGGGCGGATGTGGACCTTGGTCCTCAGTTGGCTGATTGTAAGACCAAGCCGCTTCCCAGGGTAGGGGAGGAGCTTTCTTGGCATTAGCAGCAAGCCCTGCTAAAAATGTTAGAAAAATTTCCGGACGTTTTAACCCCTATGCCCGGAGAGACTAGGCTTGCGGTCCACGAAATAGTAACCCCTCCAGGGGAAGTCGTCCGGCAAAGGCCATATAGATTACCGGAAGCAAAGCGAAAGGAGGTAATCCGACAGGTGCGGGAAATGTTAGATATGGGCATAATCGAGGAGTCAGTGAGCCCGTGGAATAGCCCAATAGTGATGGTCCCGAAGCCAGACGGAACGATACGATTCTGTATCGACTTCCGTAAGGTTAACGCGATTTCTAGGTTCGATACTTATCCCCTGCCTAGGATTGAAGAATTGTTGGACCAACTAGGGCGAGCCACATATCTCACCAAGTTAGATATGACCAAGGGGTACTGGCAGATTCCCCTCACTAGGGAATCTCGCCAGAAAACAGCCTTCAGTACCCCCATAGGTCTATATCAATTTCGCCGCATGCCCTTTGGGTTGCACGGTGCAGCAGCCACGTGCCAAAGGCTAATAGATGTCATCCTATGCCCCCATCGCCACTATGCCATGGCCTATATGGACGATGTCATCGTCCATAGTAACAGTTGGGACCGCCACCTAGCCCATGTAAGTGCAGTACTAGAGGCTATGAGAAAGGCAGGTATCACCTTAAACCCAGCCAAATGTCTGTTTGGGGGGAGGGAGGTGAAATATTTGGGACACATAGTGGGACGGGGGGTGGTGAAACCCCTATTGGATAAAGTAAAAAGTGTGAGGGACTTTCCGAAACCCTTAACTAAAAAGCAGGTCCGTAGCTTTTTAGGTTTGATAGGGTATTATAGAAGATTTATGCCCCATTTCGCAACAGAAAGTGCACCGCTCACAGACATGCTAAAAAAGAATGCGCCCAACCAGATTCAATGGTCCCCGACGGCAGAGCATGCCTTTAGACAGTTAAAGGAACGGTTATGTTCGGCACCCGTCTTAAGAGGTGTGGACTTTAATAAAACTTTCATACTTCAGACGGATGCGTCGGAGGCAGGGCTAGGTGCTATCCTAACCAAAAAACAGGAAGGGGTAGAGCAACCACTGATGTTTTTAAGTAGGAAGCTAGCGCACGCAGAGCAAAAATACTCTACAGTCAAGAGGGAATGCCTTGCCATCCGTTAGGCAGTAGAGGCCCTTAGGTTTTATTTAACTGGCCGTAGGTTCCTTTTAGTGACGGACCATGCACCATTGAAATGGTTGAGCAGTATGAAAGGTCATAACCCACGCCTCACAAGATGGTATATGGCCCTGCAGGCATATGAGTTCCGGGTTGAGCACAGGGCGGGTAAATTGCATATGAACGCGGATGCCCTTTCACGGATTCCGTGCTGTGCTGACAATAGTCTGCCAGCCCGGAATATCTTAAGGGGGGGATTATGTGGTGGTGAAGCAGGGATAAACCCTGGAAAAAGTAGGAGAAATCAGTCTTTTTCTCCTGAAGCAAAGAGCAGTTCAGGAAGGGAAAGGGTTAAACCTCCAACAAATGTGAAAAACTCTATGCACTGAAAGCCAGAGAGGGAGCCACACCTCAGCTCCATGGTGACCAAGGGAGCTGACGTGGGAAGCAGAGGGGCGGAGTCAAAGCCCATAGGACAGCCCCAAACACTTAAGCAGGAAGAAACAGTTAGTGAGAGGGACGTGGAGAGAGACAGAAAAAAACACGGGAGGAGCAGCAAAGAGAAGTGGGAGAGAAGAAGAAATAATCCTCGGGAGGAAAGTCTGGAAAGCTTGTCCAGAAGTCAGAGGAGTTCTTCTCATGAGTCTTCTGTAGAAGCTGTCCTGGAAGGTGGGAGAATAGGCAGAAGCAAAGGCCCTATTGGAAAGCTGCATAAGGATTCTTATTGCAGGCAGCGTGTCTGTAGCTCCAGTTCCGAGAGAAGCCCAGCTGATAGAAAGCAATTAGCTGACCAGAAGCTTGGGAGACAGGAGTCCGAGCCAGACCATGCTGGGAAGCATGGTACAAGAGTCCAGGTGAAGCAGTCTGGGGACAAGTGGTTGCCTTTAGCACTACCAGAGAAGTCAAGGAGTGCTAGGAAAAAGGTGAGCCCTTTTGAAACCTTTAAATCTGTGTTAGAGTGGTCTCCTTGGTTCTTCCCCTATACCTCAGTTTAATGAAGAGTCTCGCTGGAAACAGCTTAAAAACCTGTTAGAGCAATGGAAGCCTACTGTTGAGAACCCTGAGAATAGGCAAGATGTATCAGACTCGGAGGAAGAGGCTATACAGGTTGAAGAAGCCCCTTTAGAGAGTGAATGTTCTGATATGGAGACAGACTGTGCTTATTGCCAAAGGGAGTAAAGCTGCTAATGTTTTATGCTGATGTTATAAGTGCTGGAAGAAGCCTGAAATGTGGCTTGAGGGATTAACACTGGGAAAGGCAATAAGATGCTAGAAGTGTGAAGCCTAGCCAGTTGAGCAACTTCAAATGAAGAGAATGCTATGGTTTTACTGATTGTTATACAAATGCAACAGTTGGTCTAATGAAGAGAAAGAGCTGTTGATGATTTTGATTGGATGCCTCAACTAACCCAAGGATAAGTAAAGTGAATTTGCAACTGGAAGAAGGTTTTGGGAAAGTTGTTTGAAGCAATCGTATGTGGAAGTATAACGCATGGACTTTGCTGTATCAGTTGACTTTATTTCTGTATGGAGAAGAATCCTTTATTCTTTATGTCCAGTAGGGGTAGTAGAAAAATACCTCTGCAACAAAAAAACTTATTGTTACCATTAAATCCTTGGCTGTTTTCGTCTTGACCACAACTACATGGAATATAAGACCCGCAGCACTTATAGGGATACACAAATGTGTTCCATCCTCTTCTACTAGGCATCCGCCTATACAAAGGAGAGGGCATGACACTAAATGCTTAAAATAATTTTGTGGAATGTTCATGGCCTTAATAGTCCAGTTAAGAGATGTAGATTTCTGAATCAACTTCCTCGTGAGAAAGCAGAGGTAGTGTTCTTGCAAGAGACACATCTTAACTGACAAGGTCATCTGCAATGCGCCTCATGGAGATTTCCCCTGACTTTCCTTGTTAATTTTTCTTCCTGGAAATGAGGTGTGACCATTCTCTTTTCCTCTGTGTGCTCTTTTCAAGTTATTGAACAGATCAGTGACCCGGAAGGTAGGTATCTCACTCTTGTCGGTTTGATCAATGATTTGGTCTTTACTTTTGTCAATTTTTATGTGCCTTCCTCGATAATTGGTAACTGAAAAGAAGCTTATCTGTACAGGTATGTGTACACTGTGTACACTGTGAGGGTACTTAATAATACTATATTACTGAAAGCCCACAGAAAGAGTTAACACCACACATTCAGTAGCTCAGACATTCCAGGGCCTATTACTTAGCTAATGACCTTGAAAGACTCTACTGAAAAACTATGTTGAACGTTCACATAACAGAGAAACTAGGTTGGTTTATAATACAGAAAGTACAGGGAAGAACTTTCTCTTCCGTCTTGAAACTAAGATGTGAAAACTGCTTGTGTTAGAATTATTGTTTAACCCTGGAATTACCGAGATTTTTTGCACACACTGAATACCGTTGTGGCCATAAATGACCCCACGACCAATTTTAATTGTTAACCATGAAAAATTTAAACTAAACAGACAAAATATTATTCTGAATTAATTATTTATTATATGAAGGATAAATGTTTTGAAATTTAATTTTTTATCATAAAATTACATGAAGAAGAGTTGCCATGAAAGCAGTTTTTGCATGCACTTGATGAACACAGTAAAGTACTACAGTCATTTGCATGAGACACAGACAATTTCTGAATGTTCTTTGCAAACATTGCGCTTGCAGGAGGTGCAAACTTTGTTGCTTTTCTTGTCTTTATCTCTGGAACAGCAGTGACACTTTGCCCTTTTCTTTGGGATCCCAACATTGCAAACAGCATCAGTGGCTTCTTCAGTGCTGGAAGAAGTCTCGCTGCAATTAATCTGAAGCAGCTTCTTTCCTAATTCCAAGAGGAATAAATGACGTCTGTGCTTTGACTTGGACTGCCATTTTGGATTTAGTGACATCCAAACAATGAAGGCGTTCAAAGCACTGATGTCCAACATGTTGTAGAAGATTGTCACTGGCCAGCGTCTTGTCATTCGTTTTGTGGTATACGTGTGCAACATTTGATCTGCCATATCTACTCCACCTTTACTAGAATTATAGTCCAAGATCATGCGTGTTTTTTTGTCTGGATGTGTGTTATCTACATCTTCTTGATCATGCAAACTGCTCAGAACAACCACTTTTCCTTTCTTCGGGCAATAGGAAACCAGAGTGGCGTCATCGCGAAAGGCAGACAGTGAAGTGAATACCTCTCGGCCCTTTGCTGTTACAAATTCTGGAGGTGATTCTTTTCTGTTCTTTTGAATTGTCCCCAAAAGTGTCATTTGTTTTTCTAGCAATTTCCATGACAGGGATAAACTGCAGAAGAAATTGTCAACAGTAATATGTTTGCCAGATCGCGTCAATCCTTCAGTGAGTTGCAGCACAACCCTTTCACCCTGATTCTGTTCCCTGTTTTGTCCAAGTTCCCTTCCTGTATATACTTGAAGACACAGAACATATGAAGTTTCACTGTCACACAACATCCATAGCTTTATGCCATATTTCCCAGGTTTGCTGGGAATATATTGTCTGAACGGAACACGGCCACAAAATGTAAGCAGTTGCTCATTCACGGTAACATTTTCACCAGGAACAAAGGCGTCACTTAGAGTTGCTTCCCAGGTATCAAAAACGTGTATGATTGGAGCAAGTTTATCCATGCCTCGTTGTTCACGTCTGTTGGTTGCATCATCAAATCTGAGAGCACAATAAATTTGCTGAAAATGGTTACGGGCCATATTTTTGACGAAAACAGAACGACCATCTTCAAGGTTCCACAACTGAACTATGGATTCATTTTGTGACTTGTATACGCCTGAGAGGATCAGAAGTCCAAGAAAACGTTGAAATTCTCCATCTGTCAAATCTTTCCAGGTGTCATCATAAATGTGTTTTCCTTGTTTGCTCACGACCACATCATGATTTCATTTAATAAGTTCTTCCTCATGAACATGTGGAATGCTGCGAGAGGGCCATCAACATTTCGTACAGCATACTTTGTAGGACCTTGTTGTACGGGCATGACATTAGCTCTGGCATATCTTCCAGCAGCTCGCTTTATAGGTTTCCTGTTGCATGATGTGGCATCCTTAGATACATAGGCTTCAATGGCAACATTTGTGCTTATAGTTGATTACCTCTTAGCTCCTCTATGACCACAATTAAGATTCCTCACAGATGATACTGACACCGAGGACTCCTGATTTCTTCCCCGTCCAGCACAGCCTCGACCTTTGCCTCAACCTGTAACTTGACTCTTTGCTGCAGGCGATGTTACCGGCTCAACATCAGTCTCACATTCACTTGGCAACCAACTGCTGTCGCCATCTGAATCATAACTGTCATCATCAGATTTATCACCCAAACTTGGCTGATATGCTTCTTCGCTTGCTGAATATGCTGCATCATCAGACGACTCAGAGCCGTCACTGTCAACATCTCGTTGCAATATTTCTCTTACTTGGGCAGCTGAATATTTTCATTTTGACATCATAAACAATAACCTAAAATAAATAAACAAAGATAAAGCTGAATAAAATGCAAAGCAGTTTTCCTATAGGTGTACAATAATCATGATGAATGAGCTGAAAGCCTTTAGATTTCATCGGAAATAATGAGAGAACGTATGATATCAATTACAGAAATGTGTAATTTTCATAAAATAGGAGTACAAAAAATAAATGATACATAATTAATGATAAATACTTTTGTCAGATCAAAAAATTCACAAAACTGCAAATTGTATCATGATCCAAACCGGATGTAAGCAACTGGGGTCAAAGATGACCCCACTGGTACTCTGTGCTGCAATTCATCACTAGCGTCACCTAGCGGATGAAAATTATTCCTCTCATGGCGCAATATAAAGAGAATATTGACATGTGAAAAGTCTTATAAAGATTGCATTCTTGAACAACTAGTTTCCGAGATACACATTGTGAAACTTGCAATGAGGTCACTTTTGACCCCATCGGTGCTTCCAGGGTTAAGAAGTTATGTTTGGGAATACATGTATGTCTCCTCCTGATGACCTATACTAATAAGATCTGACCTATGTCATAGAGACATAAGAGATGCACATTATGAATGTACGTGATGTTTGACGTAGAATAATGTGGAAATTATGCTGTGAAATGGAATTTTGACCAATAAAAATAGTGACCAAAGTAGGTGTGGTCAGAGATACAAGGTGCAAGCTTTACTCTCTCTAAAGCTTTGGTTTTTTTTATAATACAGTTGTGTGTGAATTGTGTTATTAATGGTTATTCGCTTCCTTCTCATTGCTCTGAGTGTGGAAATCCGTTACCTAAGAGCCCAGGTGCTGTTACCGGTGAGGGGAGGAGCAGAGTACACTTTCAGTTATGCCATGACTCGGATATACGGGTCTCTTCATTTAAGACAAGGAAGACAGAAGTTGTCAGAAGATTTGTGAGTATTACCAGTGATGGGTAATCTGTTAAGTAGACAGGCTCAGTCTCAGATGGGTGAATGGCATGGTAGAGCTAGGCTTTAGTGTTTAAGAAAGGTAGCCCTTCTTATTGTATATGTGAGAAGTATGGGGATGTAGCCATCAATTTCATTATATCTTGGCATTCAGTGACTAGAGGTAATGAGAATTTGCAGTTTCCTTTGGAGGGAACTTTTTCTGTAGATAAGATTTGTTACCTGAGATATGAGTTGGCGGTTAAAGGCAAACCGTGCAATAGTAATGAATGGATTGTGCTTAGATGGTGGGAATGGATGGCACATGAAGAAAAACATAGGAATGAAGTTCAAGATTTGAAACAAAAGTTGTTTATGTTAGGGGAAAAAACATGAGTTGTGTGAGAGGGGGGTGGATGAGGAGAATGAGAATGGATTCCCAGCTGTTGTTCCTCCAGCATATGAAGCAGACGTCATCACGGTGGTAATTTCAACTGGATCATTCCCGGCTCTTTCTCCTCCTGCTTTAGTATCTCAAGAGACACCAGCTGAGCGAGTGCAAGTCACTCATGCAGCAGAACTAAGGGAAGAAATACTTAAAAAGAAACAGAAGTTAGGGGGAGAAGAATTGAGTAATTTGGATATTTGTAATATCTCTCAGCTCAAGGAATTGAGAGCACGTGTGGACAGAGAAACAGAGAGTGTTGTACAAGTAATAGGGACCTTAAGAGTGGCAATAGGTCATAGTGTTACTATTGTAAAAGAATTAAGGATTACTGACAGATTATATCATGCTCTAGGATCTATTCAGGAAGCTATGTACCAGCAAAATAAATTACGTTCTAACACAGTTAAATCTGAAACAGCAGCTGAGGGAAGTGAGATTGTGCCTACCTATCCTTTCCTTTTGTACCCTGTGGGCTTGACAGGTACTATGACTGTGCCTTTAAATTGGAGCTCTAAGGAAGTGTTTGATTTGGCTAAAACTTTTCTAATTACAGGGATAACCCTAATAGATTTGTGTCCTTATGTTCTCAAATAATTAATAGTTATAATCCCACTTGGGCAGATCTAGATAATTTGCTTAGAGCTGTGTTTTTTAATCCATCTGATTTTCATCGTGTTACTCATCCAATCCGTGAAGATAACTGGCAATGGCCACTCACAGACCCTGTGAGAGATTTTCAAGAGAAGACTCAAAGAGATAATTTTGTTTTGAGTAGAGAAAAATTGTTAGAATCTATTAAAGTATTATGTAAGCCTGTAAAGGATTGGTCGAGACTGACATCTCTAAGGCAGCATAGGGGTGAAAAGGTTACAGATTTTCACACTAGGTGTATTTATTTATTTATTTACATTCTCTTATATACCGCGTTATTCTGCATCAATGTGGTTTACATTGAACAAACAAATGTATGCTAGGACTAGTCTGGTGAGGAAGAAGAAACACCTTCAGGATTCACTAATATTTTTGTAAACGGCTTGCATCTGAGAATAAAAGAAATTTTGGAGACCTCAATAATATATTGGCCAGCTAGAACAGCAGATGCAATTCTGAAAGGTGCTTGATACAGTGAATTGAAATTTATCAAGGAACAGCAAGAAGAGCAAAGAAAGATAGATGTGAAGAAGACTAAACTGCTCAATTTACAGATTGCTTCAGTGCAGCCATCCATGTGCAGGGGTAGGGGTAGAATCAGAGGGAGAGGAGGTTATGTGAATGATCAGCAAGGACATGGATAGTCAAAAGGAATGCGTGCTTGTTATACTTGTGATGAGATTGGACATTTAAAGTGTGACTGCACCCAGAATCAGAACCTTGATGTCCAGAAAGCTGATTTCACTCCAGCGAAAACTGAATTCACTCTTTATATCAGTGTTACTCTAGCCCAGAAGATTTTGGAGGAGATACATGGGATGCATGACTATTGTTGAATTTGAACATAACCCCTCAGAGTGAGTGAAGCTAAGCTGGAAGGATCTAATTTGAAGTTTATTATTGATACTGGAGCTACTACTTCAGCCCTGAGTTTACAGATTTGCCTGCTAGCGTGAATACCGATAGTGCACTATGAAGGCATTGAAGGTAAAATAATTCCTCATCACAAGCTTGAATTTTTAACTTTGCTGATTGGAGATACTGTGTATCCTACTACCTTTCTTGTGGGAGAGATTTTACCAGTAAATCTTTTAGGTTGGGACTTTTTAGCTTCACACCATGCTACTTTATCCTGGATGAGTGGAAAGTTGTTTTTTTTCAGCTGTATTCTCTCTCTGAAGGGCCTTCTCCTGCAGATGCCAGTGCCATTCATCCTGCTCTTGCAGAACTTCCTTCTACCCTGTGGGCAGTGCCAGGTTCCAATATCGGGTCCCTTTCCATTCCGCCTGTGAAGATCACTGTGAAACCTGGAGCCAAGTAGTACCCGCTACCAACAGTTGTCATCGATGGAATTCGTCCTGTGATTGAAGATCTTCAGAAACAAGGTGTCATTTATCCTATAACTTCACCATGTAATACTCCAATTCTTCCTGTGCTAAAGGCTGATGGTAAGACTTATAGATTTGTGTAAGACCTGTGAGCAGTAAATAATATGATTTTGCCAATTTTTCCCTTGGTACCTAATCCACATGATATCTGGACACAGATAACTCCAGGGACTACCTGGTTCACTGTTGTGGATTTGAGTTCTGCTTACTTTTCAATGAGAATTATCAAAGAAAATCAATTTTTATTTGCTTTCCAATTTGACAATAAACAATATATCTAGACCAATTTGTGCCAAGGGTACACCGTATTTTGCGCAGACCCTAAGAACTGTGCTGCTCGATGTGAGGCTCAACCATTCCTCTCTAGTTCAGTATGTTGATGATTTGCTTTTATGCTCACCAAGTTATGAGAATTGTTTGTCAGATTCCTTGTATTTGTTGTCTCATATTGCTGATTTAGGATTGAAAGTCAATTTTTCAAAACTACAATTTGTATCTCAAAATGTTACTTTCCTGGGTGTTGCCCTAACACCATCTGGTCGTGAAATTACCTCTGCTAGATTGAAACCTATTCTTTCATTGTCTTTCCCAGCAACACCAGCATTACTGCGCAGATTCCTGGGTCTGTTAATCTTTTGTAAACAATGGCTAGCAAAATTTTCAGACCTCATGCTCTCATTGGGAAAGAAGGACCTGAAGGTCTCATTATACCTACATTACCACAGTGGGAAGCCTTTTTGAATATAAAGTCTACCCTGGAAAATGCCCCATGTTTATCTTTGCCAGATTATTCACTGCCATTCACACTGCATGTGGCTATTTCTGATTCCTCTGCTACCTGTGTGCTTTTGCAGGCTTTCCCGACTGGTCATAAGCCAGTAGACTCTTTCTCAAAGCGATTTGACTGAGTGACTTTGGGACTCCCAACATGTCTACGTAGTTTGGTAGCAGTGGCATTTGCAATTGAAATTACTGATTTACTAGTTTTACAGCACCCTCTTGAAGTATATGTATCACAATATTCTTCCAGGTTGCTTCACTTAACTAAGACTCAGCCTTTGTCCTCCACATGTTTGTTGACTCTGGAATTAACAATTTCTCAGCCTCATGTTACAATATATACTATAACAATATACAACCCTTCCACATCTTCTTCCACAAGCTCTGTCAATGGAGCTAGAACACTTCTAGCTCCATTGACAGAGCTTGTGGAAGAAGATGGGTCTCATGATTTTTTTCAAACCATTTTCATATCCTCTCGAGCTAGACCTGATCTTTCCCCTGTACCTTTATCAGCCCCAGATGTAACTCTGTTTGTGGATGGCTCTGCTTTCAGTGATGAAACTGGCAAACTTTGTGTAGGATATGCCGTCACCACAGTTAATGAAGTATTGGAATCAGCTTCTTTGCCATTTGCTAGTGCACAATTAGCAGAAGTGTTTGCACTTACACGTGCACTCGAACTTTGCTGATACCTTCTAGTAAACATATACACTGATAGCGCCTATGCAATAGGAATTTTGTGGGATTTTGGAAACATTTGGGCACAGTGAGGGTTTTTGACTTCTGCTAATAAACCAATTAAGCATGCTGAACACATCCACCGTTTACTCCAGGCTGTACTATTGCCGGTACAAGTTGCAGTTTTAAAGTGTAAAGGACATTCCTCTGCTGGAGATTTTATGTCAAAGGGGAACCAGTTTGCAGACTAAGAAGCATGGTGAGTTGCCCGCCAAGCATCACTGTCCCCAGCAACCTTGGGCCAGAAGGACTAGGGTTTCTAGTCCCACAAGTGCTTCTTGTGGTCTTGGGCAAGCCACTTAACCCTCCATTGCCCATGTTCCCTGTAAAATAGTTATCTCCAAGTTATAATGCCCTGTTCAATGTAATTTCAGTTTTTTCAATGTAAACCACCTTGATATCATGAAAGGTGGTATATAAGAAAAATGGTAAATAAAATAAATTGTTGTACATAAAACCATCTAACATGACTTTGTTTTCCTTTTCATCTCTCTTACAGCATTATCAAGATAATCCCTTTGAGACTCAGACTCTGTGGATGTTGTGGAGTGTGACCTGTGATGGGTTACTGGAAAAAGGATAATCTGCTCATTTGCCCTGACAGTTTATTATTTCCACTTGCCCTGTTCTGCATCATAAGCTTCACCTTTCAGCTGTGGCTATGAATCATGCCTTTTCAGTTCTTTGGTATCACCCAAAGTTTTTTTCTGTGGCTGTGTATGCAGCTTGTTTGGATTGTTTGAAGGCTGGCAGAGTAGGGTCAGTTATAAGGGTTTCTGCCACCCTTCCCAAATCTTCAGGACCATTTTTGATTTTGCAGCTTGATTTTATGGACCTGCCCTGTGCCAGAGGGGGGAAGCAGTATTTGTTAGTGAGCACTTGTATTTTCTCTTAATGGGTAGAATCTTATCCCACTACCAGTATGACTGCTGTTTTCACCATCAAATTACTGCTCACTCAGTTTATTCCTGTTTGAGGTATATCTTTTGTCCTTTCCTCTGATTAGAGCCTGGCCTTCGTTGCGAGTGTCTGGGAGGGTATTGAACAATGGTTTAGTATTAAAAGACAACTTCACACTCCTTATCATCTGCAAATCTCTGGCCAAGTGGAATGGATGAACAGGACACTCAAAAGTCACTTACACACTCTGACACAGGATTAGGCTACAGATTGGACAGAAGCCCTTCCTTTTGCCCTTATGGCAGTGCGTAATTCCCCCCAGCGTGCTCGAGGAGGCCTGACACCATATGAAATAGTTACTGGACGTCCAGCTACTTCTCCACATGAATTGACAATAATCCCAGATTCTCAACTTTTGAGCAGCGATATCTTGACTTATTGCTCATGAATGCACTCAGTTTTGTCTGTTTCTCCTTTATTGCAGGTGAATCCTCAGCAGGATACTCCTCCAGAGTTATCGCATCCAGAACTGAAGCCAGGAGATTGAGTCCTGATTAAGAACCTGCATCCAAAGACACTTTTGGCTCCCAAGTTCCTAGGTCTGTTCCGTGTGCTCCTGGTGGGATACTCAGCTTGTAAAGTGGAAGGACAACCTCGTTGGATACATCTTTCACGGTGTAAAAAAGCTCCTTCACAGGATCCGGAGGCTGGTTCCTTGCATCTGTGAATCAAGAGAAGTGTCTTCTGTAGTTGCAACACAGAGACTCATACGGACTTGGACAATGATAATGCAGAAAAGACTATTGTGATTAATTGCTTTTTGAATGAACTAATTGTGTAAGAAACGTTTTCCAACACTTATACTGCTGATTAGTTTGATAAAATTAGTTTGAGTTAGTTCTTTGCTGATATATAAGCGGTGACCTTTTGACACTTAACCTCTCTACCTCGTGAAGAGACTGGGAGTTGGGGGTGGTTATAGTTACAGTATAGTGCTCATCTTCATAGTGCTAAGAAGAATAGTTGTTTTTTCATTTTTCTTTGAATAATTATTTTAGAGTAATTAATAGTTTTAGATATTTTAGAAGTCTGTTAAGAATGTTTCCTTATCAGGTCGTATTTGCGTTATGGCATATTATTGTTAATGAAGCAGTACTGCATTCAGAATCTTGGGAACGTTATGGAGAACACCCAAATATTTTTGAGTCACACACTCAAGTCACAAAACACTTTAATCTTTCAGATTGTGCTGTTTGCCTTCCAACTGTGACACTCAGCATGGGTTTCTGCTACAAGCTAGGCCTAGAACCTTTCAAGAGTTTCATGACATAGCTTTTAATCTAACCACTGTACAATGGTCTCATACAACCGCAGACCCTAGCGTGATTAGCCCTATGCCTCTAATGTCCCCTCCAATATGTTTTACGGCTCAAAATACAGGGAAAAAGGTAGGAGACACTTCTTGGAACATTTGTAAAACAGTAATGATACATAACTCCTCTACCTGCTATAAAAAATCCCATTTAAGAAATTCCTTTATTTTAGTAGTACAATTTGTGCCAACACAAGGGAACCAAGTGCATGATCATGAATTGTTGCAGTACAATAGTTCTGGACACCCAATCCCTTAGAATGACTCTAGATCTGACCTAGACATACCTAAATGGAGTTGCCCCTTGTTAGGGTATTACCATCCCTGGGAACATAATCTATCTGTAGGAATTGAAGAGATGAGTATTATTCAGTGTGCTTTGAATAACTGTACACAGAATATATCTTGTCCCCACAATTTGACAATTTGGGAAAGTGGGTTAGTGGCTTTAGAAGGAGATTATTTTGTGTGTGGTAATCTTGCGTATACAGAACTGCCTAGAGATTGGTCAGGTACATGCTATGTTGGCCAGTTAGATACCCCGTAGCGATTTTTACCATACAAAAATATTACCCTATTATCAACCCCAAGTGATTCTTTAAGAAGAAAAAGAGACATTTCCCCTCAGGATAAGGCCATAGCAGCTGCACAGCAAGTCGTAGATTCTACAAGTCCTTTAACTAAATCTCAGATTGATGTATTTATGGGTATTGTTTGGATTTCAACTTCTGGGGCAATAGCAACTACAAGAGAATATGGTATCCAGAGTCTACAGGCAGTTGTTGAACTTACAGCCCTGGATCTCACAGAGGCAATTAGTGTGTTACAAGGTGCAGTGGACAAGGTTTCTGCTTATGCAGCCCAGAATCGCATAGCTTTAGACTATTTATTTATTTATTTATTTATCTATTTCTTCTATACCGCCCCTTCCAGAGATCAGGGGCGGTTTACATGGAACAAGTAAACAAATTTGTATACTAATGTATACATTACATGGAACAGAGATTTTTTTAACTTTATACAGATAATAGTTATTATAGACTACCTCCTAGCGAAGGAAGATGGAGTGTGAGGATTAATCCTTGATCATTGTTCTCTGCTGGATAATGAAGGAAAAGTAGTGAAAGGCCTACTAGATAAGGTTAGAAACTGTACTTTTGTCCCAAGTAGTAATTATATGAGTTCTTCTTCTGATTTCTTTGACTCTGGCTCTTCTTTTTGGAATTCACTGTCTAAGCCCCTGCGAGGCATGTTGGCATCTCTGTTTGGATTTTTGGGGGCTTTTATTCTAGGAGCATTGATTCTCTGTGTAATGTCTGCTTGCTGTAAGAAGTCAGTGGAATCTTTGATCCCTAGGATGATGTTACAGATTGGCCCAGAGTCTATTTACAATCCTTCCTTAAAATCAATGTCTGAGTTTCCTTACCTTTGAAATAATTCTTTGCAGAATCAGAGGGGGGACTGAAAGTAAGCTTGTCTGTACAGGACTGTGTACACTGTGAGGGTACTTAATAATACTATATTACTGAAAGCCCTCAGAAAAAGTTAACACCACAGAGTCAGTAGCTCAGACATTCCAGGGTCTATTACTTAGCTAACGATCTTGAGATACTCTACTGAAAAACTATGCTGAACTTTCACATAACAGAGAAACTAGGTTTGTTTATAATACAGAAAGTACAGGGAAGAACTTTCTCTTCAGTCTTGAAACAAAGATGTGAAAACTGCTTGTTTTAGAATTATTCTTAAAGAAGTTATGTCTGGGAATACATGTATGTCTCCTCCTGATGACCTATATTAATAAGATCTGACCTATGACATAGAGACATAAGAGATGCACATTATGAATGTACGTGATGTTTGACATAGAATAATAAGGTGGAAATTATGTTGTGAAATGGAATTTTGATCAATAAAAACAGTGACCAAAGTAGGTGTGGCCAGAGAGACAAGGTGTAAGCTTTACTCTCTCTCCCAAAACTTTGTTTTTTTTTATAATACAATTGTGTGTGAATTGTGTTATTAATGGTTACTGCTTCCTTCTCATTGCTCTGAGTGTGAAAATCCGTTACCCAAGAGCCTAGGTACTGTTACCAGTGAGGGGAGAAGCAGAGTACACTTTCAGTAACTCTCTTAGGGAGATCTTGGAGGTGGTGCAATCCTCTAGACAAGGGGAACATCGTTGGCAGAGACTTCAACTGTGTGATGTCACAGTTTGACCGTACTGGTTCTGGGTCTGCCTCTTTAACCCCCCCCCCCCCCCGGCTCAGTTAATTAATTGATTCATTTATTTAACAGTTTTTCTATACCGCTTTTATCCAAAGCGGTTTACATCAAATAATATAACAATCTTGGTGGAATTGTTTTACAATGAACAGGGAGAAGTAACTTAGAGAAAAATAGAGGTTAACAACAACAAAAACAGCGGGTGGAAAAGCTTATTGTTGGCAGCGGATTGGGTGGGGGAAGAACATTTTGAAAATGAGGCTAAATGAGGAGGGAGTCTAAGGTCCTGCTTTCAAAATTGGATTTATGTGATACTTGGCAAAGTGCATATGCTAGTGATTGCGACTATACCTATTTTTCAAGGGTACATGAAAGCTACTCATGTATAGATATGTAGTTGGTATCTCACTCATTCTTCCCCTGAATATCGCAGGTAGTTATTGGTACTATGGGTCCATCCGATCACACTTTGATCTCTTTGAACTTAACCATGTTAGAGTCTCAATTGCTTCCTCATTTGTGGTCACTACAGTGGGACCTTCTCCTCAACACTGAATTTGTGGCAGCAGTATGTTTAGGCTGGCAAGAATATCTCACCTTTAATGACTCTCTAAACACATCCTCCTTCTCCCTCTGGGAAGCTGGTAATCTCCCTTTCCAGTGCATTTAGAAAAAAGTGAGTAGCTAAATAGGAAGAGTTGCATTGCGACATCTCCTCTCTGGAATGTTGTCATAGGGTGGAGGTCTTCGAGTATGGTGTCAGTTAGTTTGTCTTAGGGGTAAGTTAGCTGCCTTGGATTTGAGCTATGTGGCGTCTTTGCTTCTATGGACCAAAAGATAGTTTTATGAACAAGGAAATAAAGCTGGAATGCTGTTTTTATGGTAACTTAAAAAGCAGAGACAAAGACACCACATCTCAGCCATACTCTTGGTCTCTGGAGCTCCTACCCGTTGTTTGGGAGAGATGGCTGTCATATTTGTTAAGTTTTACAGTGATCTTTATTCTTGTAATCTGCATGCATACACTTCTTCCATTCGCAAATGGCTTCAAGAGGTGAAACTTCCCAACTTTCCCCAGAGGTTAGGGAGGCTATGGACCAACCTTTCTCTCTTCAGGAAGCATTACAGGTTATCCGCAATCTAAAGTCTGCCAAGGCAGTGCGCCTGAATTTACTACCCATGAAGGTTTACAAAACTCTTCCTGATATTTTTTTTCCAATCTTGGTTCAAGTATTTAATGATATCTTACCGATGAAATGTTTACCAGCCTCTTTCTACCAAGCCACCATTACCATTATTCCTAAGAGGGACAAAGACCCTTTAGTCTGTAGTAATTACCATCCCATATCTCTTTTGAACACCAATTATAAAATCTTCACTAAATTATTATTGAACCGCCTAGATTCCAAAATTCAGGATATTGTACACCCAAATCAAACCAGTTTCATCAAGCAACAGTACAGTTTTAAAAATATCTGTTGTCTGGCCAAGGTAATGCATAGTCTCCGAGCTAAAGAAGGTCGCTACACGATCCTATCACTAGACGCAGAAAAAGCTTTTGAAAAGTGGAATGGCCTTATTTATTTGAAGTTCTTGATTCTTTTGACTTTGGCTCTTCTTCTGGAGATGTATAATAGCTATGTATGCCCAACCACATGCCTCTATGGTAGTTAATGGCTTCTTATCTCCCCACTTCCATCTAGGACACGGTACTAGGCAAGGGTGTCCCTTGTCCCCACTTCAGTTTGCCCTTGCCATTGAATGTTTAGCGATTCATATTAGACAACATGCCTCAGAGATTGGTATTCCCTTGGGAGCTGCTCGACACACCATTTCTTTATATGCCGATGACACATCGATTTATTTGCAAGAACACGCCATCTCTTCCTTATTATTACGGACGTTCTGGATTGCTTTTCCACCATATCTGGTTTTCCAATTAATAAACAGAAAGCTATGCTTCTCCCATGTATATCAAGGACTGTCTTCTCAGTGGAGGATCTGTCAGGAGGTTTTCAAGTGATGCAATGGTTTTGATATCTTGGTATCCTTATTCATCAAGACTTTTCATGACTTTACACTCTCAATTATGACCCCCTTCTCAAGAGTCTACAATGAGATTTAAAAACCTGGCATTGAACCTCTGTCTCCTGGTTGGGTAGGATTAACACTATAAAAATGCTGCTTCTACCTAAGTTTCTTTTTTAATTTACTCAGCTACCAATCGCCATCCCACAATCTTTTTTTAGGACCCTACGTCTCGCTCTCACTCACCTTAACTGGATGGTTCTGATCTACCCTAAGAATTCAAGTGGTTTGGGCTTTCCTGATCCAGAGCTCTATTATCGTTGTGCTTGTTTACAGGCTATGTTCTCTTGGCCGCATGCCTTGGAGGTGGAATGAGTTACCCTGGGGAAAGACTGGCTAGCTCTGATCCCACTGGCTGCTGCTCCATTTCTCCAACATCCCATCAAGTTATGTCAAGTGCTTACACACCCTTTCCTAAATCCCTTTTGGCAGGCTTGGCACAGGGTTTACGCTAGCCTTGGTTTGTTTGCCCATATTTCCTCTTTTTCAACATTTGCTTCGCTCAGCTTCTTGAGAGATTATGGGAGGTTGTTTCTTGAATATACAGCATCAGTGCAGCTTGCAGATATTTTTGAAAACTTAGTCTTGCTTGTGAGTACCCATTTAGAATGCCTCTGGGGAATCAAACTCTCTCAATTCCAATATATGCAACTCTGCCACTAACTTAATCCCTTGGTGATTTGGGATGACATCTTGCAACCCTCAAGACTTTAGGAATGGGTCCTTTTTGACTCAACCCACTTCACATCGTTCTTGGTGAGACTCCTCAGATCTCCCGAATTCATCTGGTGTTCATCTCCCTGATAGGCGATGGAGTATAGTTCTAGCTGATAAGTCAGAGGAGTTTTGGACTGACCTCTATCAATACTCTCACGCTTGTTCAATTTTGCTTTCTTTAGTGAACACGCAATTGCAGATCTTGTTTCGTATGTCGATTCCTCCAACTGATCTATACTGATGGAAATGGGCAGATGATCCTCTATGTTGGAGGCTTTGTGGAAGGAGAAGAGATTTTGAATATATGTGGTGGTCATATCCTCATCTACAAGAATTTTGGTCTGCTGTACATGCACATATCATACAAACTTTGGAAGTACATCTTGATTACACTATCAAGTCCTGTGTATTGGGTGATTTACTTTATCAGTAGGGGGAAGAAATCTCTAGCTGTATTTCAGTGTATCTCCTCCTTGCAGCTCCGTCGGTTATAGCCTGTTTTTCAAAAAGAGTTTGGGCTCCCTCCATTACAGACTGGATGGCCAATGCTTGGGAAATTTATCATTTAGATAAGCTTACAGCAGTAACCCATGGTGTTCCCTTCCAAGGAGAATCTTTATGGAATAGGATATTTCATTCCAAGACTTAGGCCCACTATTGTATTGGAGATAGTTTTCATGTATACAGCTACTGATGTTATCTGTTTTGACCCTTTTATCACTTTTATTGTTTTAACTCTCTCCTTCTAGCTCTCTCCTAATTGTTGCATCAGCTTTTTTGGGCAGTGGGTAGGTTGGTGGGGTTGGGGTGGGTGGGAGGTGGGTGGGGAGGAGGGGGCAGAAGCTCTGAAGTAAGGTTTGTGTATGTTACATTGTTGGTGGGGAGTTTAGGGGCGTAATGGGCTTTTGAATAGTACTGTATGATTTCCATTGGTGGAGGAATTTACCTGTTTTTGTTTTCTTTTATTATCTCTGTGTTGCACAGATTGGGGTGTGTTACATACTTGATTGATTGCCAATGGAATATTTTTCAGTCTGCTGACTGCAATGGTACATGTTTTGTATTTATTGTTATTGCTTAATAAAATTTATAACATTAAAAAAGAACAATATTAATATCAAGCAAAACACATAAAAATGATCAATATTAAACCTTAAAAGCTGACAAACATTTGTTATCTTTTTAACTTTGTGATGCTGGTACCAAACAAATAATCAAGAACAATAAAAAATACATGAAACTGGACGTCACTGAACCGCATGGACGGCTGAAAATGAGCTCCGCTGTTCATCCCCGCAAAAGTGATTAATCTCCCCCAAAATAAAGCATTACAAACATCCCAAGAGGAGTGGAACAGTCAGTGGGAGCAGAGGCTGGAGGAATGACGACAGCGAGGAAAAAGATGGCAGATATAAGAGAATATACTTCGCTGCGGTCAGAGGTGAGCAGAGAGAAGGAGGAAAAATGGGAGGTGAAGCGTACACTGAGGCTGAGGCTGAAGAGCAGTTGAATACCTTGGAAAAGGGGCAGAGTAGAAGTGCCGTGGTGCAGATTTCAAAGGAAGAGCTCCGGTCATGGTTTGGTGGGCTGAGGTCTGAAATGGCGGGATTCAGAAATGACATGGAGGTGGCCATAATGGAATTTCGTGCTGATGTGCAGGAGCTGGGGAAAAGAGTGGAGGAGGCAGAAGGGCAAGTGGAAGAGGTGTGAAGCAATGTGAGTGCAATAAACAAAGCAGTGAACAGTTTAGAAGCTGCGAAGGAACAGATTGAGTTAAAGCTGAAAGATTTGGAAAATCATGCGAGAAGGCAAAATCTCCAAATAAAGGGGGTGCCGGAACATGAGGACTACAGAGACTGTGAGCAGACTGCACGAGACATATGTATGACGGTGCTGGAGGAGCCCAAGGATGAGGGCAGGCACTGGAAGTAAAAATAGATAGAGCGCACCACACGCTGGGCCCAAGGAGAGGGGAGGCACCACGGGACATTATAATCTGCCTCCATGACTTTAAAATTAAGGAAAAAATAATAAATAAGGTGAGGGGAGCAGGCCCACTAGAGTGGAAAGGCAATAAGGTTGCAATTTTTGTGGACTTGGCTGCAGCCACACTACAATGCTGAAGAGAATGGAGAGCAACACAATTGGTGGTAGAGATGAAGGAGGTAGGAGTGACATGCTTACCAGAGGTGGGAGAAGTGAAAAAACCTGTGAATGGACAGACAACAAGAAGCCAGAGAGTGGAGAGCAAAGAGAGAAAGAGTAAACGTATGATGCAAAAAAGAAAGGACATGGGACTGAGTAAATAAGCAGAGAAAAGAGAAATGGAAAAGAATGGAAAACAACAGCAAGGTTGAAGAAGCTGCAAAACTGGACTGAGTTTTTGATGTGAGGGAAGAGAGGGATGTAAAGTTAAATGTGAAGTGTTAAGAACAGGGGGGGGGGGGAGGGAGGATTAAGATAAGAAGCGAGTATAATGTGAAATGTGTAACATAAGTGGAAGGGGGAGGATGATGTCTGGGAGGAAGCGGAAGCTACTAAATGGTAGTAAGAATGAGGGGAAGGGGAGGCCGGGAGAAAGGGAACTAAGTGAGGGGAGGAAGGGGTGGGAAGAGGGACGATACCCAGATCCTGGGTGTGCAAGAAGAGGAAGTGCAGAGATTAGCAGTTATGAGTAGTAACCAAAAACAATTGGATGAATGAATGTAAGATTGTAACCATAATTATTTTTCTTTCTCCTACACTATGCACAGCCCAATACTAGCCACAACACACCCAGCTAAACATTGATGACCCACAAACATTTTGTAGCTATGTTGTACAGAATTGTATATATTGTATATAGTTACCCAAGTTGAAATCCAAGTTGTATCCCTCTTTTCTGTAAAGACATATCTGATATTCGATATGCACAAATGTTACCTGTAAACCGCACTGATTTTAAAGAGCGCGGTATATAAATGTAATAAATAAATAAATGTGAAAGGACTTAATTCCTGGTTTAAAAGACAGACCCTATTGAAAGAGGGCAGCAGAGTAAGAGCAGATGTTCTGCTTATACAAGAAACACATTTTAAAAAAGTACAAGAAAAATGGTTGATGAGTAAAGAATATGATAAAGTGTATCTGGCCCATAACCGGGAATCGCCAAAAAGGGGAAGAGTGGGAATAATATTTGCAAAAGGATTGAATGTGGAAGAAGAGCATGTGGAGAGAGACCTGGGAGGGTGTTACATTTTGTGGAAAAGGAAAATAGAAGAAAGACCCATAGTAGTGGGGAGTATATACAGTAGTGGGGAGTAACGTCAATTGTCTAGTACTGTTACTTTCTGTGAAGATCAAATATGTTATCCCTCCAGATGACAGCACCCCTCCCTCTCACTGTCAATTTGATTATTGTCCATCCCCCTTTTTTTATGTCAAACTGCTTTGACCTGGTGAAAAGCAGGATATAAATGCAGTTAAATAAATATATGTGCCAAATACACAGCAAGGGCGGTTCTATGGGAAGCTGCATGAGGTGGTGGAACCCTATTTGCAAGGTCTGGTAATATTAGGAGGGGATTTTAATGCAACACTGAATCCCAGAATAGACACTACGGGGGACAAGTGTGGGACAAAGGGGGTAAGTAAGAAGTTGGGGAAGTTGCTGTATAAATTGGGTTCAGTGGATGTTTGGAGGCGCATACATGGGAATAAGAAGGAGTATATACACTACTCTCACCCACATAAGAGATAGAACAGAATAGCTATGATATGGGTGGATGGGAGGATAATAGAACAGATCAAGAAGGTGAAGAATTGGGTCTATAAGCTGGTCAGACCATGCCCCGTTGGAGGCTTCCTTGAGGTTACGAAAGGAAGGAGGAGGTTTGCGTTTCTGGAAGTTGAATGAGTCCCTTATAGATGAGTTGGAAGGGCAAAAAAGTATACAGAGACCTATAAGGGAGTATATGTGTCATAATGAGGGGGTGAAGTGGGGCCGACTGGGGTATGGGATGGATTGAAGGTGGTTGTAAGGGGACAGTGTATAGCCTTGATGGCAAGACGGAAGAGAGGAAAAGAACAGAAAGAGTGGAAGTCGTTAAAAGAGCTGAGATCAGAAGAGTTAATGCACAAGCAGAGAGGGGGAAGAAAGCAGCTAC
The DNA here is from genome assembly GCA_033557465.1 of Ichthyophis bannanicus. Taxonomy (NCBI): domain Eukaryota; kingdom Metazoa; phylum Chordata; class Amphibia; order Gymnophiona; family Ichthyophiidae; genus Ichthyophis; species Ichthyophis bannanicus. The sequence continues at coordinate 949,288,126 of CM066031.1, forward strand.
AATGAATTTGGAAAATACGAAAAGAATTAGGGGCCTTGCACGAAGCTGAGGAGGCCTATAGTTTAAACCAACTAAAACATGAGTTCTATGTACAGGGTAATAGGCCAGGTAGATATCTTGCCAGAAAATTAAGGGAGAAAAGGGTGCATCAGCAGATCCTGAAAATAAAGGTTGAACAGGGAAAGTGAGGTCGGGGTATGGAACACATTCAGAAAGTATTTCGGAAATATTATGGTAAGCTCTATGAATCAGAGCAACAAGAAGAGGGAGTAGATATAGAGAGGTACTTAGCAGAGACTGCATTGAAACAATTGGATTTAGTGCAATAGAAGTGGATGAACATTTTCAAGTGGATGGAGTGGAGGAGTGGCCTAGTGGTTGGGGCAAGGTACTTCAGGCTGGAAGGTTGGGGGTTCAAATCCCACTAGAGGACAGCAACCTTGGGCCGGAAGGACTGGGGTTTCTAGTCCCATAGGTGCTCCTTGTGGTCTTGGGCAAGCCACTTAACCCTCCATAGCCCATGTTTCCCTGTAAAATAGTTATCTCCAAGTTATAATGCCCTGTTTAATGTAATTTCAGTTTGTTCAATGTAAACCGCACTGATGCAGAATAGCACAGTATATAAGAGAATGTAAATAAATAAAATGAACAGAGCGATAGAGAAGAAGTAGTTGAGGCTATAAAGAGCTTGAAGGAGGGTAAGGCACCAGGATTAGATGGATTTACAGCCCAGTTTTATAAAAAATTCTGTGAGGAGGTTAGTCCAATCCTGCGGGATGTTTTTAATGAAGTATTGAAAGGGGAGAGGTTACCAAGCTCTATTGAGACAGCTGGAGTGGTAGTTATACCTAAACCCAGGAAGGACCATGGGAAGTGTGAGTCTTATAGACCCATCTCACTTATAAATTTGGATGCAAAGATATTAGCTAAAATATTGGCAAGTAGATTGCAGAAATATATTCCAGGGCTAATAAAGGAGGACCAAGCATGGTTTATTCCGGGCAGGCAAGTGAGTGATAATGTGCGTAAAACTGTTGAATTTAATATGGCAAGTGCGAAGTGAGCAGACAGAATCTATAATGATTGCAGTAGATGCAGAGAAAGCCTTTGATAGAGTAGAATGGGCTTTTATTTTTGCAGCTATGAAGAAGATGGGATTGGGAGAGAACTTTCAGAAATGGATAGAGGCACTCTACAAAGAGCCTAAGACACTTATACATATAAATGGGCTCTATTCAGAACAATTTAAGTTAGGCGGGGTACAAGGCAGGGCTGCCCGATTTCTTCTTTGCTGTTTGCAATGGTAATAGAACCACTGGTAGAAAGCGTTAGGCAGAATAAGGAAATACATGGAATAAAGGTGGGTGAGGAGGAATATAAAATTTCATTATTTGCAGATGATGTGATGTGATGACATTAGGACAACTTGAGAAATCGATACCAGCACTTTTACAGGAGATTATGAAATATAGAGCGGTATCAGGCTATAAAATGAATATGGGAAAAACAGAAAGTGCTCAAATTAAGGTTGAATTCACAGGAAGAGGGTAGAATACAGAAAACATTTCCATTTAAATGGGCTAATAAAAGTGTGAAATATCTGGGGATCCAGATTAGTGCAGAGGGGTCTGAACTATATAAGTTGAATTATGAGCCAACTGTAAAGAATGTGCTAACAGATTTAGTAAGATGGGATAAGCCCATTTTCTCATGGATGGGAAGGATAGCCATAGTGAAAATGAATATACTGCCCAGACTACTTTTTCTGTTTATGACCTTGCCTATAGAAGTTCCTACAGCCATGATAAACTTGGTGCAGAGAAGAATCTTCTCCTTTATTTGGAGATGCAGGCCCCCTAGGGTGCAAAGGAAAATAATATACAGAGTGAAAAAGGAAGGTGGTCTGGCGGTCCCTGAGATTGGAAGATATTATGAGGCGGCTCAGTTGCGAGCAATAATGGGGTGGAGGTTGGAGAAAGATGGGCCTCAATGGAGTAGAATAGAACAGGTGATGGTAAGACCCAAATATATTACGGATTTATTGTGGAAGAATAGGGAGGAGAGAGAATGAGGCTTAGTCAAGAACCCATATATGATAAATTCATTCAAAGCCTGGGATAGGAAACATAAGGTGCTAACACATATGGGAGGAAATATTAGGGCACAGCGGATTACACAATGTGAGGGTTTTTTGGTGGGAGGATGTTCTGGGATATTCCAAAGATGGCAGGAGAAAGGGTTACAGTGTATGGGACAGGTACTAACTGAGGCTGGTCAATTAAGGCTGTTTGCTGAGCTACAGCGAGAGTTCCAAATAGAAAAGAGTGATTGGTTGGGCTATTTTCAATTGGCACACTTTTTAGGGGGAAAGATATAAAAGAAGGCCTCAAAAACACAGAGACACGCTTTGAAAAGATGTTTAAGGTGGGGTACTTATCAAGAGGGGTCATCTCTAGGCTCTATAAGGCCTTGAGTAGCCCCATGGCTCAAGGAACGCATATGTGGGCCTGGGAGGCAGACTTGGGGGGTCATTGGGATGTACAGAGATAGGAAAAAGTATATGATGGGGTTAAAATACCAGTGGTTTCAGCAGCAATCCAAGAACACTGTTATAAGATGTTGTTCCAAATGTATCTAACCCCAGTAAGGTTTTGTAAGATGGGGAGATATAATGATGCGATGTGTTGGAGGGGGTGCGGAGAATGGGGGCAGTGTATGCATATGTGGTGGAGCTGCCCAATCCTACAGCAAACATCACAGTGGCTGAAGGATCTAATTCGGGAGATGGTGGGCTGGGTAGGAGATGTTACACGAGCGGGAATATTAATTAATGAATGGGGGGGGGGGGATCCGAAGAGCGACATGGTGTATATGTTGAAGATGCTTGCAATTGGAGTACGGATGGAAATTGCAAAGGGATGTAGGTCTGTGAGAGCACCAGCAACTGAAAGGATATTAAGTAGAATAGCATATATTTATAGGATGAGTGAGATTAATGCATACAAAATGCACAGGATTGAGAGCTTTCAAAGGAGATGGCAAAAGTATATTGAGTTGTTACAGAAGAAGAATAATGAGGTAGTGGGCTGATACTAATTAAGAGTATCAAAGAAGATTGTTAATAAGGAGGAGGGGAACACCACAGGATCTGGGGGGAGTGGGGGAGGAGGGGAGTAGAGGGAATATTAAAATAATATAAACATTGTACAGGTAAATTGGAGAGGAACCTAGACTGTTAAATATTGTATAGTAAGGCTAAAAAGGTAAGCAGGTGCATGTTGTGATGATGGATATAGTTGAATGTAGGTTATACAACTGTTTTGTAAAGCAGTTGAAAAATGCTGTGTTCCTTTGTAATGTACTAAATAAAAATCAAAATTATAAAACAAAATATATATGAAACTATAAAAGAGTAACCATCACAAAGTAAACCAAATATAGACGTTTCAGTGAGGGACGAGGAGGACATGAAGAATAGTGGAGCAAAACCTATCTCCCCATATAGAGAATACAATGGATAGCCAGCCGTACAATACTTCATATAACGTGAGGGAATGTGCAGTGTGCCATGCAATCAGAGAGAGAGAGAGCAGTTTAGAGGCAGCAAATACCTGTTTTCAAGTACCACCTCTAGAGCGCTGCAACCCACCGTATTAAAACATTTAACAGTATTCCTCAAAACTAAAGATGAACAGAAAATAAAATTAGATTGCCCATGTACAGAGAAGGGAAAACCCACAAAGCCAGTGTTCAAACATTGAGAAAGTGAACTTGCCTGATATGCTTGCGTGTAGTCACAGAGCGATCCATTTCAGAAGGAATTCATGCACAACTGTCAGTCCTTTTAAATGTCAAGCCCATTTTTGCATCAAATCCAAAAGTCAAAGTGCACTTTTAAAAGACAGGCAGACGAAACCTTCGCAGTTTTAATACCAAGGGAAATGGCAAATAGTTGTATACTGAGAAACTTGATTTTGAGTATTATCCTTCATACCTAATATTGGGAAATGATAGATCATTGAGACAGCTGTTAGAGATGGCACTGAGTCACAAAGGATTAAAGTTTTGCAGGAAACAAAATTTGTTGTAGAATCTCTATGGATTGAAATTCCATGTAAAAAGGGGAAGGTGATGGCAGTGGGGATGTACTATCGACAGCCTGGCCAGAATGAACAAATGGATGATGAAATACTCAAAGAAATCAGGGAAGCTAACAAAAGTTACAGAACAGTAATAATAATGGGTGATTTCAATTACCCCAGTATTGACTGGATCAGTGTCACAGCAGGACATGCTAGGGAGATAAAGTTTCTAGATGAAATAAATGACTGCTTCTTGGAGCAGTTGCTTCAAGAACCGACCAGAGGGGAAGCCATTTTGGACTTAGTCCTAGGTGGAACACCAGATCTGGTGCAAGAGATAAGGGTATTGGGGTCACTTGGCAATAGTGATCATAGAATGATCACTTTTGATTTAATTAATTGAGGAGGGATGGTAAGGAAATCCACAGTACTACCTTTTAACTTTCAAAAGGGAGACTATGATAAAATGAGGAAAAGAGTTAAGAAAAAACTAAAAGGAACAGTTACAAAGGTTAAAGACTTACATCAAGCTTGGGTGTTGTTTAAAAATACTATCTTGCTCTTTTCTCCCATGATGTGGACTTGTAGTTACAGATATGTGTTATGATGGGCCTTTGGGTCTTATGTTTTCTTTTTGTTTTTCTGCTATTACCTGTATTGTTCAGTATGTACAATTTAAAAATGCTCAATAAAAAAAAAAAAATACTATCTTGGAAGCCCAGACCAGCTGTATTCCACGCTTTAAGAAAAGTGGAAGGAAGTCCAAAAAACTGCCAGCATGGTTTAAAGGTGAGGTTAGAGAGGCTGCTGTGGCCAAAAAAGCATCTTTCAGGAAATGGAAAAAAGAACCAAATGATGAAAACGGGAAACAACACAAGCACTGGCAAGTTAAATGCAAGCATTGATGACAGGCAAAGAGAGAATTTGAGAAGAAACTTGCTGTTGAAGCTAAAACACGTAATAAAGACTTTTCCAAATACATTTGTATCAAAAAACCTGTGAGAGAGTCAACTGGACCATTAGATGATAGAGGGGTAAAAGGGGCAGTAAGAGAGAACAAGGCTAGAGTGGAGAAACTGAATGAATTCTTTGCTTTGGTCTTTACTGAGGAAGATGTAGGGATGTTACCCATGACTGAAGTCATATTTAAAGCTGATACTGTGGAAAATTGAAAGAAATATTGATACACCGGGAAGATGTATTACAACTATTTGATAAACTGAAGAGTAGCAAATCACCTGTACTGGATGGTATACAATACATCCATGTGTGTTGAAAGAACTGAAATATGAGATTGCAGATTTGCTATTAGTAATCTGTGAACTATCATTAAAATCATCTGTAATACCTGAAGATTGGAGGATCGCCAATATAACATCAATTTTTAAAAAGGGTTCCAGGGATGATCCAGGAAACTATAGACCGGTGAGCCTGATGTCAGTACTGGGAAAAATAGTAGAAACCATCATAAAGAACAAAATTATTCAAAATGTAGATAGTCATGGCTTAATGGGAGACAGCCAACATGGTTTTAGATAAGGAAGATCTTGTTTTACTAATCTGTTATGTTTTTTTGAAGGTGTGAATAAAAAGGTAGACAAAGGTGAGTCGGTTGATATAGTGTATCTGGACTTTCAGAAAGCCTTTGACAAGGTCCCTCATCAGAGACTTTTGACAAAACTAAAAAGTCATGAGATAGGAGGCAGTGTACTATTTTGGATCAGGAACTGATTAAAAGATAAAAAGCAGAGTGTAGGGCTAAATGGGCAATTTTCCCAATGGAAAAAGGTGAATACCGCAGGGATCTGTGCTGGGTCCCCTACTTTTTGACATATTCATAAATGACCTGGAAAAGGGAATAACAAGTGAGGTTATCAGATTTGCAGATGACACAAAACTATTTAAAGTTGTTAAAGCCCAAGAGGATTGTGGAAAATTGCAAGGGGATCTTGATAAATTGGAAGACTGGGTATCCAAATGACAGATGACATTTAGGGGTATGGTTACTAAAATGCAGTAATCGTGAATAACACGCGTAAAGTACGTTTAACGATCGTTCGCATGTCCGAACGGGCATTCTGACGCACGAACGATCGTTAAACGTACTTTACGCGCAGTTAACGATCGTAAGCCTCCGCAGCGCGTTAAAACAGCGCAGAAGGTGGAGAGTGGGCGGAGAGAAGGGGTCAATGGGCGGAGAGTGGGCGGAGAGTGGGCGGGGAGAGGCTCCCCTCACACTAACGCGCTGAATCTCAGAGCTCAATCCCAACGCGAATGAAAACCTGCCGTTAAAGGCATATTAAAGGGAAGAGAAACCATTTCCGTCAGCAATGTACAGCAAAACCGGGGAAACCTATAAAACGTGAGCAGTGTGATATATGTGCACTGAACAAAATAGCAAATAGGAATGGAAAAAGACCACAACAAAATCCTAAAAAACTATAATCAAGCTGGTCAACAGTGATATTAATGGGCAACCATAAAAAACACTCCCAGGAAAGCCCCAAAAAAAGAAATGAGTCTTGCAAGGGTCCCCTCCAAAAATCATTCCCTAATCCTAATTATGAGCGCTCCTGGGAGTGTGTTCCATGGTTGCCCATCAATATCACTATTGGCCAGCTTGGTTATGTTCCTATCCTCTCATTCCGAGGTCATATTCGGGATTTATGTGCATCTATGTCACCATACAAGGTGAATGAGCCCACTGTAAAAATATGCATAGCAGAGTTCTGACTCTTTTGGCCAGGTGACCTATTTCCAGGGACTGCATTTCTCTGTGGCTACAGTGTGGTGCAGCAGACACAGCCAGTACCTGTAGGCCCAGAGGGTCACAGGTTCAAATCCCAGCTGGGGCCTCTGCCAACCCAGTCCACATATTTTACCCACCACTAAACAGAGATAGTAAAGACACCCCTTTATTGCAGAGAACAGAGGCATCGTTCAAACACCAATATGTTACCCTACACCGCACACACACCATAACAATGGCCATTACCAACAGCCGAGTCCCCAAAATGCAGTCCTGGAGTGCCACACCTCAATCAGGTCATAAACATTTTCCAAGATAAGGACATGTCAGCATGTTGGCGGAAGGGTGCAGGTGATGGAGGGGGCAGTGGCTGCTAGTCCCAGCAGACAGTGGCCTAGCCATGTGCAGGCTGGCACGTCCACAGCAACAGACAGGCCCTGTTGGATGTACAGTCATGGAGTACCCAGGGAACACAGCATATCTGTGGCTACACTGTGGTGCAGTGCACACACACAGTGCATGCAAGAACAGAAGGTCACAGGTTCAAAGCCCAGCTGGGTCAATGTCCAATCCAGTCCACATATTTTTCACCCAACTGTACCGTGACTGTAATGACAAACCTTTATTGCTGCGAATATACGCATGGTTAGTACGCCTATATATTACCACACCAAGCACAGACACCAGAAACAGCTGCATTACCTAGAGCAGAGTCTCCCAAATGCAGTCCTGGAGGGCCACACACCATTCAGGTTCCATGCTGCCTCTAATAAAGATGCCTGTGCTGCATATCTATGCACCACCCCCATGGTATGCAGATGTAGCCATGCATATTCATGAGGGACAGCCTGAAAACCCGAACAGTGTTTGGCACACCAGGACTGGATTTGGGAACCTCTGCTGTAAAGCACCAGCCAACAGGGGCAGACACACCCACACCCACACCCACAGGCCCCAGTTGCCAATGCCTCCTGGAGAGGCAGGACATTGGGCCCTGTGTGCATCTCCCAATACTACCACATGCATACCCTAGCAATGGCACCCTACACCTGGGTATACGGTACGCACCTATCAAACATTTCCTATGAGTACTGGCAGATAGCAAGTCCTACGTCAAGCACAGTTTGCGCATTTAGCTCCATCATAACAATCATTCTGATGTCTGCGGTGTGTGCTACAGGTCAGGTCTCTGACAGTGTTTACCACCCTGGGGAGTGACGCCCAACAGTATTGCGGACCATATCCATGCCTGGACTGTGCCCAGGACTGGTGTGGTGGGCAGGGCTGCTGAACCCCCTCTACAGTAGCACAATGCTGGCATAGGTGTCGGAGTGTGTCTGTCTCTACAGTGTGTGGTGGCTGCAAACACCTTCCACAGCCCACACTGCCAGCACTGTTGCCAGTATTGGCCTGCCACTGTGCATAATGAGGAGCAAGGTACCATGGGTATAGCCAAGACAGGGTGGCATGGGCAGGCTGCATCTGCACAGCGCATAGGGCACTGACTGAGGCATATTAGTGCCCGGACACCACCTACACAGACAGGGTGACTGCTGTATGTCCTGCAGGGAGATCAATCTCACCCTGACTGTGCAGTGACCACAGCATGGCTAGGCAGCCCCATAGTGCTACATTGTAGTTCTGTCATGTGATATGTATGTGTTCCCCTTTGGGGGCCAGTCACTGACTTATCTGCTTGTTGTGTATGCTGCCATCCCAGTCCAGTTCTGGGTGCATGCATTTCCAACAGGAACATGCATCATGGACCAACTAGCAGACTGTTTGCAGCTGGTATGTGTCCTGATGGAGAGCCTTGCAGGGTGCAGTGGCTGAAGGCCTGCTGCAGGAGAATATCAGATAATGGTGGGGTCCAGCCTAGCATATAGAGGCCTAATGTCTGTCTGTCTGCTATTGTGCTATGGATATTTAGAGAGCTGCAGTAACTGCCCTGAGGGGTGTCTCTCCCACAGCAGAACTGGGGGTGATGGTCCCTTCCACGGCCACCATTGCAGGGAGGGAGACTGTGTTTACCACCAGAATCCCCCTAGGGGTCCATAGGGACTACACCTGAGTGAGCCAGACAGATATATCCAAGGTGTTTGTGCAGAAACTACCTATCCCACACATTAACACTGCTGTGGATGTCCAGCATGGCCTATGTCTGCCATGGATGGTGCTGTGCGCCTCACGGTGAGCGCAGTACCCGCACAATGTGACGGTGTGTAGCTACGCTGTGCCAGTAAAACACACGGTCAGAAACCCCTACCTGGCCTAGGTGCTGTGGGGGTGCACATGGTCAGTTCCCCCACCAGGCCGAGGTGCTGTGGGGGTGCATTCCCCATGGTGTGTATCTGTGAACAGCTGATTTGCATGTCAAGTGCATCATGGGTGTGACTGGGCCAATCCAACCCTGTGAACTACTGTGGATGGACTGTGTGGTGAACTGACGTCCCTCTTGGGTCAGCCAGTCATATAGAAGGAGATACAGATACAGACATAACGTCAACCCACTGTCAAATGCACCGACTGTGGAGGCCGAGGTTATGGGTTTGAACCCACTGTGGTGATACGTGACAGGGCTGTCAGATGCATTTCCGCTCGGAGCAGTGGTATCTGCAAAAATACTATTATCTGAGGTGATATAGAGAATCAAAGCCGATGTTCCCTGCCCAAAGCCAAGAGAGGAACTAGTCCAAAGGTGAAAGAGCACACATGAAAAGGAGCAAATCCATGCTATACATACCCAAAAGGTCAAAATCACAGCACCTCCACATTGTTCCCAATGTCAACCCTACATCTAACTAATCTGGGACTCCCTCTGTGCCCCTGTCTCCACACATTCCCCTCAATACATCTACAGAAAAGGGACTTCAGAAATGTCAGATACAGCTCTACGTCATGGTCACCTCTAGGCAAAGGAAGGTGAATGTATGCTAATGCGAGATGTGTGCAGCAGAAGGGGCTAGGAAACATAAAGCAGAACCTGTAATGAGCAGAGTTCCAAAGACTTTACCTAGGAGATGTAGCAGCAGTACTAAAACCTGGGGGTTTAAAATCCAGCAAATGCTCACAGGCTCTGATAAACCATAGGCCATTACACTTCCACCTGTTAGCATAATTAATAGGTGCAAGAGTTTGTAATATAAAGTGCCCACGCTGGAAGAACACACGTACCCACGCACGCTATTACGCCCGCACCAAGGCACGTGGCTACGCCCGCACCAACGCACGTAGCCACGCCCGCACCAACGCACGTACCAACGCACGTGCCTACGCACAAGACATTCTTTCTGAAGACATGGATGCAATGTCGAGGAAGCCTGCATTCACGCAAAGGGAGCTCTACCTGCTCACAGAGCTATTCTGCCTTAGACAGAGGCGCCTATTCCCTGGATCATCCAGAAGGCAGAATCTGGTCAGGGTCAGAAGGGCATGGGAGTGCCTCACTGTTAGGTACAACCGAAGCTCTGACTACCCACGTGAGGTAAGTTCATGGGAACAGGCACCCCAACCCAGGATGTGCAGAGGAACACCATGTAACCAAATCAACAATCAACTATGCAGTAATAGAGCATGCAAGGTGTCTCTGCATCCAGCTGGGAGTGAGGTCTGTCCCACCCCCCCAAAACAGAATCCCCCTGGCCACAGGGGGTGCCTGCAAACATCGTACAGGTGAATTACAGACCACATTCCTATGGTATGTGCCGCTGTTGTAGCCTCAATGATTTGCCCTATCCACAGAGGACCACAGGCCCATCACAGATGCGAAGACACACAGGGGTCTGTCATCTGGCCCTGTCTGCGATCATAAGGTCAACACACATCCCAGGATTCAGCAGGCCCCACCTCAGGGGCCATTCCCCGTCCTGATGCAATGGTACTTGTCCCTGTTAGGGGGTAAAACACATAACTATAGCCCAAGGATGCTGCAGGCCCCAAATGAGGGCCCATCTTCAGGCCTTGTGCTATGGTATCTGACCCTGTTTGTGAGTAACAGACATAGCTATAGCCCAAGGATGCTGCAGGCCCCAAATGAGGGCCCATCTTCAGGCCTTGTGCTATGGTATCTGACCCTGTTTGTGCAAACAGGGTTCAGCTATAGCCCAAGGATGCTGCAGGCCCCAAATGAGGGCCCATCTTCAGGCCTTGTGCTATGGTATCTGACCCTGTTTGTGAGTAACAGACATAACTATAGCCCAAGGATGCTGCAGGCCCCAAATGAGGGCCCATCTTCAGGCCTTGTGCTATGGTATCTGACCCTGTTTGTGCAAACAGGGTTCAGCTATAGCCCAAGGATGCTGCAGGCCCCAAATGAGGGCCCATCTTCAGGCCTTGTGCTATGGTATCTGACCCTGTTTGTGAGTAACAGACATAACTATAGCCCAAGGATGCTGCAGGCCCCAAATGAGGGTCCATCTTCAGGCCTTGTGCTATGGTATCTGATCCTGTTTGTGAGTAACAGGGTTCAGCTATAGCCCAAGGATGCTGCAGGCCCCAAATGAGGGCCCATCTTCAGGCCATGTGCTATGGTATCTGACCCTGTTTGTGAGTACAGGAAAGAGACCACATCCCCAGGATGCAGTAGGCCTCACCTCAGAGCCCTACCTCTCACCCTGGTGCTGTGGGGAATGGCCCAGTCTGTGAACACAGGGACAAACCACATCCCCAGGATACAGTAGGCCTCACCTCAGAGCCCTACCCCTCACCCTGGTGCTGTGGGGAATGGCCCAGTCTGTGAACACAGGGACAAACCACATCCCCAGGATGCAGTAGGCCTCACTTCAGAGCCCTACCCCTCACCCTGGTGCTGTGGGGAATGGCCCAGTCTGTGAACACAGGGACAAACCACATCCCCAGGATGCAGTAGGCCTCACCTCAGAGCCCTACCTCTCACCCTGGTGCTGTGGGGAATGGCCCAGTCTGTGAACACAGGGACAAACCACATCCCCAGGATGCAGTAGGCCTCACCTCAGGGCCCTACCCCTCACCCTGGTGCTGTGGGGAATGGCCCAGTCTGTGAACACAGGGACAAACCACATCCCCAGGATGCAGTAGGCCTCACTTCAGAGCCCTACCCCTCACCCTGGTGCTGTGGGGAATGGCCCAGTCTGTGAACACAGGGACAAACCACATCCCCAGGATGCAGTAGGCCTCACCTCAGAGCCCTACCCCTCACCCTGGTGCTATGGGGAATGGCCCAGTCTGTGAACACAGGGACAAACCACATCCCCAGGATGCAGTAGGCCTCACCTCAGGGCCCTACCCCTCACCCTGGTGCTGTGGGGAATGGCCCAGTCTATGAACACAGGGACAAACCACATCCCCAGGATGCAGTAGGCCTCACCTCAGTGCCCTACCCCTCACCCTGGTGCTGTGGGGAATGGCCCAGTCTGTGAACACAGGGACAAACCACATCCCCAGGATGCAGTAGACCTCACCTCAGGGCCCTACCCCTCACCCTGGTGCTGTGGGGAATGGCCCAGTTTGTGACTCGTTGGGCCAAGGCATATTGCACACTGATAAATATATCTGTGTTGCGGAACAGGCCACCAAAGGGTGTCTGGCCCCTAATGTCAATATGTGTTGTCACTCCAATAGGTCGAGGATCTCCGCAAAAAAGCCCGGGAGTTGCGGGCACTGTATCCCCGTTTTGTGCGCTGAGTGCAGAGGGAGTGGCTGGCCCAACAGGACGGTGAGTGATGTGACATGGCCCTGTGGGCCAGTGGCAGACATGACCACAGGATGTATGTTACTGCTGTGGCACATGTGTGAACATGGGAATGACACGTGTCCCCCTCTCCCACAGTGGATGAACGCGCTGCGGAGGAACAGGTGGTGCAGGATGCGGGGCCCGGTGATCCGCAAGGAGCAGAACAGATGGATGTGCTGCCTGACCCTGTGGAACTGGTGGTGGAGCGCCACACACCACCTCATGGGGCAGAAGAATCCTCGGACGCAGAGGGGGAGGAGGAGGATGTGGGGCAGGGTGGGGGGCCAGCTGAGGAGGACATGCAGCTGCCCCGTGCGGATACGGTGGGGGAGGAGGTGGGGGAGGGGGGGAGGGCAGAGGTGCTGGGGGGCAGAGGGAGGAGGGGCGGGTAGGGGCCCTGCTGTGGTGGGACAGGGGCCTGAAGGGGGTGACCTGCCCAACGTTGCGCTGGTGGGGGATGGGTTGGGTGGGGGGGTTGAGGGGGCATGTGTGCTGGGTGCCCATCTACATGAGCTGTCACAGGGCTACGGGGGCGCCAGCGACCTGCAACATGGTGATGGCGACACACACCCCCTGGATGTGGGCATGGCACACATAGCCGAGGACATGCGCACCGTGGATGCAGCCACACAGACACGGGGAGACTTGTGACTGTGTGGCTGCATGTGCGGGCTGCGTGTGGCCGCGGCTGTGCGTGTGCATGCACATGCCCAGAGGCAGACCGCCCTTATCATGGGGAAGGTCCTGGCGACCCTGACCATGGTGGCTGACCGGCTATGCTTGCTGGAGGAGCACGTAGCTGGGGGCGCGACAGAACAGCCACCATGTGACAGGGGTCCCCGGGGTGTGTAGCGTGTGGATACGCAGTACACACCCGCCCTGTGACAGCCCATGCCATGGCCTACCCCACACATGGAGGGCAGCAGGGCTGTTTGACAGCGATGTTCGCATGTTGGCCAATGAAATGCCCCACCCCCAAGTTGTTCTGTAAATAAAGTTTGACATTGTTACCTGTTAACTGTGCTGTCCAGATATCCCTCTGTGCTATGGGTCAGTGTTGTGTGAGAGACACATGAGGACACACACATGTGTGTCAGTGTGAGATACAAAGGTTGCGTGCAGGGTACTCTACACGTGTCATGCGTTTAGTGATACTACGGCCGTTACATGGGCTGGTGCCACACATGTAGCAATGCACAGACATGTAACTGAGCCCAGTGGTCAGCAGTGGTGGCACCTGCAAGGCTATGTGCAGCAGCTGTGATGGGTGCAGACCAGGGTGGTGGATGGCATGGACACAGCAGGTGGGCTAATGGACACTGCCCATGTAAAACCCATTGCAAACCCGCTGTATCCTGACAGCAATACCAGGACTCACTAAGCACCATACTCTACCAATCAAAAGGTAACACTGCAGATATTACACCAACACATTTCACAGAACCACAATACCTGAACCACTGGGGAGGGAGAACAAGTGGCAATGCCACATTAGAATCATTTAAACAGAACAACTCCACTCAGTTACACATGCAGAACATACACCATCACCAAACAGGTACTCACTAATTCCAAACAGGAAGACAACCATTAAACTGCGAATCACAACAGCCTAACATGGAATGTACAACACTGTAGAAATAGAACTATACATTAATATGCTCCTGTATCAAACAATGCGCAGACGTTAATGATGCACATTTACCAGCGCTGACCTATTCCAGATAGGAAATGCAATACAAAGGGATATGTGTCTACCTTTTGTGCAATTTCATCAGCTGCAAGTGTTCCAGCCATTTTCTCCTGGTGTCCTCCTGTCCTCTGCTAACTCCCCATCGTCTGGTGTCCATGTGTCCTTTCTTCTCTCTTGTAGTTGATCACCATTCCCTCGCTACATCTGCTTTAACATACTAATCCCTCTCATTATTCTCTTTCCGCATTCCTAGTTCATCCACTCAACTCTTACCCCTCCATCCCCAATCCCCAGGTACACACCCAATACCCGGCCAATTGGAGATGTTATCTCCCTCCCACACAAAATATTTTCCACCTCTCCATTTTACACCTCCAGCCCCATCCCATTCTGATCCACCCCCAACATCAGCTCCCTCCTAGTTCCAGCCTCACCCAGCATCCATTCCCTTCTAGTCCCTGCAGCAGCACATATCCATTCCTAGCCACCCATCAGCCCAGTTCCAGTCCTAGCATCCCCCAAACCCAATACGTGTCCTAGCCCACCCCATCAACCCACTTACTGTCCTAACCCCCCATCAGCCCACATCCAGTCCTAACCCCATCAACCCATTCCCAGTCAGCCCCCCATAGCCCATTGCCAGTCGTAACCCCCCCATCAGCCCACAGCCCATTACCAGTCCAAACCCCCCCCCATCACCACAGCCCACCTAATGTCATGCCCTTCCCCCCCCCCATAGCCCATGACCGGATGTCCCCCCCCCCCCTGCACACAGGGATAGGATGCGGGGAACAGATATTGGTTGCAAATGCTGGGTAGTGTGTGCCTGCTGGTGTGCGCCCAAGAGCACGTGGGGCATCCCATGCTGGCCACAGCGGTGTCGGTGTCTACACCGTCTGGCATAATAGTTCCCATTGGGCACGCCCCAGGGTCATGCACGTGTGGGCTGTGTGTACCACTGTCCCCCCAAACAACACAGGAGACATGACATGTGCTTCATCCGCATGTTATGCGGTTTATTTCCCACGGCCCCTGCCCCTGCCACGCCTTGGCGGCCTCTCCCACCCTGTGATGATGGTGGCTCTGCTGCCGCCATCGCTGCCGCTGCTTCCACTGGTGTTGGTGGAGGAGGTGGTGGTGGTGGTGGTGATGATGGCGTCACCCCCATGTGTGCTGCGATGCTTCGCTGGCTCTCCGCAATGCTCTCTGCAGCTACAACAAGCCGCGGGACCCCCATCATGACCCTGGACAGCATGCGGTGGTGTCTGCGAAGCACATGCCTCTGCCGCCGCTGCTCCCGCAGACATGCACGCAGTAAATTCCGTATACCTGTGAAGACAGCAGGTAGTGCATTGTTGTCGTGAAACTAATCGCCTACCTTTGCAGACGCATTGTCAACAGAACACAGTTTGAGACTCACCCTCCGCATCCCTGTGTGCCTCAGCGGTGTGCGCCTGCATTTGCTGGATCACCTCTTCCACCGCGGACAGCGCCGCAGCACTGTTTTGCTGCCCTGCCTCTGCATACACGTTCCCGGTGGTGCCATCGGTGTGCGTGTCCCCTCCACAGGCTGGCTGAGGAATGGTCGCAATGTCCTCACCGGGGGGGGGGGGGGGTTGGGGGAGATTCTGCCTCCACGTTGGAAACCTCAGGCACTGTGTCCATGGGGGTGCATGCCCAGGGCTGGCTGTCCCCATGCGCCTCCTCAGCTGCATCGATGGCAGCTATGTCACCTGTAGGACACAAGATCATATAGGTCATATGCATCAGGGCTGCCTGTGTGCACCCATCCCACTCCCCTGAGAGCACATGTGTGTGGGTGAGCCACATGGGTCCTGGTGGGGGCCCCTCCCACCCCCCCACCCCCTCACCTATTCCCCATTGCCGAGAGGGGCCGTTGCCCTGCGAAGTCAAGTGACCACCCCCCAGTGCATGCTACCACGCCTCCCATGCAGCCCCATCACCGCTATCAGCCCTGCATACACAGTCCTTGTTCAACCCAGGTGCATAGTGCTGTCCTGTCGTCCATGTCAACACCTGTGTGGCCATGCTGCCCCCACCAGCCCTACACCCTCCCCACTGCTACACATTGACAGCCCCTGCTGGTACTGTGGAACCTTTCCCCTTGACACAGCACACATCCACTGTGCCATTCCACTCCCTGACCACCATAGACATCTCTCTCCCAATGGGTCATGGCCCAGAGGCTGGTTGTATGCCTGTGCTGCCCCATGGGTCCTCTTTTTGCACAATCATGCCACCTACACCCCAGTCTACCCTTGGTCACCCACACACATGTGCGCTTGCAGGCTCCCACTGGTACAGATCACTCAAACACTTACCTGCACCTTGGTGCGCTGTGTCCAACTCTGGCGGAAGGCCATGTATGTACATTGTGCCCAGGTTCTCCGCCAAGCGCCGCTCTAGTGGACTCAGGTTGGTGACCTGTGCTGGGCCCCCTCCTGTGCCTTGAGCCTCTCTGCACTCTCTTCCCAGCTCATTCCTGATGTTCCTTTTGATGTTGCAGTATCATTTGCGCAAACTTTCAACATCCCTGTGCGGCCCATTTGCGGTTGCCACCTCCGCTTGTACCTCTGCCCATGCCCTAGCATGTGTTGCACCAGTTGTTGTTGAGCTCAGCTGTCTGAAAAGAAGGTCATATCGCTCCAGAATGGCGGTGAGGAGTAGGTCATTCTCCTCCTGGCTGAACCGTACCGCTCGTTTGCGGAGTTCCTCAGGGAGGGTGGGCCGGCGCCTCTTCTGCCCCATTGTGGCAGTGCCCTGTGCACATGGTGTTCCATGTACACCAGATGTGCCTGGCCTCTCACCATCTTCATTGGGTGTGTCCATCGATGGCATCTGCTCTGCTCCTGCACTGTCAGACATCTGGCTTGTCATATTCATCCAGATTGTGTGCTGAGGTGCGTGCCATTTTGTCCTCCCCAGCTTTATATAGGTCCTGTGTGGGTGTGGCTCTGAGCGCGTTGCATGAGCGTGTTGCGTACGCGCGTAACATTGCGCTCTCCCCCTGAGCACGCACGGAGGTAATGCGAATATGTGCCCTACGTGACGCACTGTGCATGGTTTTCACCTGTTCCCCAGACATTCATCCCTCGATGTACACTTTACATGTGGCCTCCTCCTACAATGCATGCTGTGATGGTAAGTAGGACATATCTTTTATCTTGGAGTACCCCTGTATATTTGTTCTGCGCGTAACCACGCGCGTTGGCTGCTAGTCATGTCTTGTTTGGCTCATTACGTGGTACGTGCGTTGCGTGTACGCGCGTGTTAACGCGGTTGGCGTCTCTGTGACATCTTGGCGTCTTCCTTATTTAGTAGGGTGTATACCTCGCAGTACCTTTACACTATGCTGCATCACAGGGAGTTGGTTATTATCGGACTGGCTTTTCTCGGGAGCAATGCGGGGGTACGCGTGCTCCTTCTCGCGCTACGTTGCCGACTACAGGAATTTGCGGACTACAGGGTGTTGGGTGTGGTGGATGTCCCTGGTTGACCAGGTGTGTATTGTTTGTGTGATTTGTGTTCCCGCCCTGTGCCCTATTTCACAGCCACCTGTCCAACATCCTGTGTCTATCATGGCTCAGACTGTGAATGCAGGTGGTGCAGTCATTGCATTGCTGGAGCTAGCTGGGCTGTGCTTTCAGGCCGAGGGAGATGATGGTCCTGGGGCTGAGGCCCTGGGCATGGGTCATCACCCGCTGCAACACAGGCCTGCAGCTGTGGAGGGTCCACTGGCAGGTGTAGTGGAACAACGGCGCCGTAGGCATCCTGAGGGGCGGTCACGCCTGCAACGCCTCTACAGGCCCAGGGCCATGCTACAGAACATCAGGGAGGACCAGGTGATCTCCCTCTACCGGCTGGACACAGGGGCTATTAGGGAGCTCTATGAGGATCTGAGACCTGACCTCGAGCCCATGACTGCCCGGTCACATGCTATACCAGGAATGGCCAAGCTCCTTGCTGTCCTACATTTCTTTGCCTCTGGCTGTTTCCAAACCTCAGTGGCCGCAGTGGGTGGGATGAGTCAGCCAACGTTCTCTCGCTGCCTCCACCAGGTACTGCGGGCCATGTTCAGCCAGGTTGGGAATTACATTGCCATTCCCAACAGTAGGCAACATTGGGTGGCCCTGGGACATGCATTCCAGCAGATTGCAGGGATACCACATGTGATGGGTGCAATAGATTGCACACATGTTGCCCTCATCCTGCCACGCGACAGGGAGGTTGTGTACCGCAACCGCAAACACTTCCATTCCCTCAATGTGCAGGTTGTCTGTGATGCAGGTATGCGTATCCTGAATGTGGTCCCGCGGCTCACAGGGTCAGCCCATGACTCCTATATCCTGCAGAACTCAGCACTGTTTGGCCTGTTTGAGGCCGGGCAATATGAGGACTATGTCCTGCTGGGTAGGTATTCCCCGCATCCTGTGTGTAACGACCACATGTGTTTCACGGGGGCACCATTGTCAACTGTGTCCTCTGCATGCATGACATGGTGCTGTTGTGTCCTTGTGCTGACTATTCTGGGTCTGTGACCACAGCACGCCCTGTCACCTGGACTGTGCTCACGTACCTCTGTGCGGCAACACACATCCCCTTGCCTACCATTTGCCTATTCTTGCTCATCTATGTCACCCCACACCCATGTGGTGTCGTCTCTACCCTGCCTTAGCTGTTTACGTCGCTATCATCCTTTTTAATGGTAATTCAGGGCATGCATGGTGCAAAGGTTTCACATATGTCGGCCTGTGTGTTGTGTCCATCTCATGCCCAATGTGCCACGGGATTGTGCATGTGCCAGCCGGGGGGGGGGGGGGGCTTTGGGGAACTTGGGGAACAGGACCATAGACCAGCTGTACAGTGTGTATGTGGCCTACTCAGCCGCCATGTAGGGGGTGACACGTATCAGGGTGTATGTGCAAACCTGATATCACACATGTCTGCTGCATGACTGTTTGCTTTGGCCTGTCTGCGCTGACACCCCCACCTTGCCCACCCGGGTTGTGGTACACTGACATATCCCCTGTGTGCCATATCACATCATGTCCCAGCGACTTGCCCACCTGACCATCTTTGTACCAGCAAGTGTGATTTTGATCTCCATGATGCAGACTCTGGTGCACCACAATTGTGTGCAATGCTGTGCCGTCATATGTGTGTGACCATGTTTTCCTGCTGTCCATCTCTGCATTGCTACATCATGGTTTCCATAGGTTCTTCTTCTCACATGTGCCTTACTTCCATTTCTGTTTGCAGGTGATGCAGGATATGGGTGTCGCGCCTGGTTGCTGACCCCTGTGCGTCTCCCTCGGACAGGTGCAGAGATGCGGTACAATGAGGCCCATGCCTCCAGCCGCTCAGTCATTGAGCGCACCTTTGGCGTTCTCAAAAGTCGCTTCAGGTGTCTGGATAGGACTGGCGGGGCCTTACAGTATGGACCCCTGACTGTGGCAAAGATCATCATAGCCTGTTGCATCCTCCACAACATTGCTCTCAGGCACAATGTTCCAGTCCATATTAATGAGGATCTCGGGGTGGATCCTGTGTGCCCTCCTGCACCTGGCCATGGTGACACACGTGCGGGGATGGAAGCCAGGCAACATCTGATCGAGGAGCTCTTTTCCTGTAAGTTGTGGGTGTGCTGGGGACGTGTCTCTTGGTTAGCCATGTGTTAGCTGGTGTACGGATTGTGCAGCACTGCCATCTCATGTCTCCATATCTCTGTCCTGTTCTTGGCTCCACAGGATGAGCTTCTGTGTTCCGGGCCCACAGGGATTGGCTGACTATGCTGCCTGAAGCTGTGCTGCATGTGGGGAGTGTGTGTTCATATAAGCACCATTCCTTTTGACTCGGGTGAGTTGGCAGATAGTGAGGATTGCATTGCTGTCGTCACGGTTAGACACATATATGTTGTTTTCTCTCCACTGCTCCTATGGTGATGCACATGTCTTTGAACCACTTCTCCATCACCCTTAGCTTCCATCTGTCACACATGTGGCCATTACCTGTTCACATCTTGGGAGTCTTCATGGTGTATCTTACACACATATTGTGAGGCTGTGTGTGTACACAGGCACAGGACAGTGTGTTTTTGAAGGGTATGTTGAACAGTCACTGCCATTGAGTCATTCGAAAGATTTGTGCCACTCATGCATGTACTGTGATGTGTGTCTCCATTTGTCGTTCAGTGTTGGGGGTCCTGCCATCTTAACCTTCTGGCATGCGTACCTTGTCACACAGTGTATGTTACTGCTTCTGCTTGACCTGTCTACATGACCGGTCATTCTGCGCTACCCTGCCTATCTGTGTTGTAGGGATGTATTTGGCCACCTCACCAATTATGTTCCCTCATCCCTATGTTACCTTCTGCTTGTGGGCTAATGTACATTGTGCACATGTGTCATATAGTTTTCTCAGATGTGTGACAGTTTTGCTGGTGGTCCAATGTACATCCACATTGTGTTTCCGCAAAACACAAAGCACCGTGGACATGTTCCACTCACAGCTACCCATGCAGACGTGGTGATGTCCGCCGTCCATTGGTGTCTGCATCCGCTATTGGGGCTCTTTGTGCTCTTGCCTGACATGGACATTCCCAGTCAGGCCACTGGTATACCTTTCAGGTGGGCCTCACCTTCCATCCTCTGGGAAATACACCACGTCCTAATGCTGCATTTGGCCTATTGCTATCAGGATGTCCTTCGTTGTTATCTCTGTGTGCCACCACTGCTGCACATGCTCTGGACCCCTGGGGTGTATGCGTGTCATGTGCATTTACATGAACATATTGGGATGGTGTCCTGGTCTTCAGGGACATCTCCTGCAGTGGTCCATGTGCACTGTGCTCAGTGTTGTGTCCATGTCATGTGGTGCTATCTATGCATTTTGGGTGTTGCTGTTTTTATGTGTGTGTCTCCTTTCTGTCCTCCAGGGGACGTGGGTGGGTGTGCCATTCCCTTACCTGATATCTGCATCTTTTCACACAGGACACTGACAACAATGTTGACACATGTGCTCCACTGCATCTGGTGTTCCCGTCATCCATATGTGCTTGGTCACAGCACCCATGTGAGCATGTTCCTGGATGTTGCTGCCATAGGGAGATGGTCCTCTGCACTTTGGACACAGGCCTTTTTCTCTGACTCATTGCTGGCCTATTGTTACTGTTCCAGCGGTGACCTGCCTGCCGTTGCTGCCATGACCTGTTTGGGTGTTTCGTTTTTTGCAGTAGGGGGGTGATGAGCTGCACATGGGTTGTTGATTTTTGAACCGTCACTGTTGGCATGGCATGTGGCCTTGTCACTCTGCATGCTTTCACCAGAGTCGTTTGTTTGCTGGGGATGCTGTCTGCTGTGCATACAGTGAGTGCATACACTGTGCGGACATGTCATGGTGAGACCCTCCACCTCACATATTACTGTCTGTTTGCAGTGTCTGCTGAGTTAGGGCTTTAGATTTTGGGTGGCACCAGCGGGGGGTGGTCAGGGTGTGTAGGCTCCACGGGCAGAAACAGGTGGGTGGCGTTGCAACGTGCGTTGGGTGTGTCCTTGCAACGTTGGGTGCCACACAGGCCCCATGTCATTCTTCAGGTAATATAGTGCACCGGAATGCAGAATATGATTTCTCCTTGGGTCTGGTGATTGACTGTTGGGGACAGATGTTTGCACCTTCGTGGTTTTGGATATTTGGGGGTTTGGTCACCCCATTTCATTGCCACTCATGTGCTTGACGTTTTGGGTGACACCTGGCAGTTGTCTTTTCCTTCATTGTTTGCTGCTTACTTGGCCATATGATGTGTGCATCCCCATCACATCTCCGCCCACCCATCCATGGTTGAGCTGTTCATGTCTGTGTGGCATGTTTGCTGCCCCTGTGCCACATTGTCTGGACTAATTGTAGTTCTCCTCCTGGAGTGGTGCATGTGCTGGGCTACCTGTGTATTGGTGCTGCTGATGTTGGTTGGCCTGGGCCTCATCCCTGATCTTGTTGGTCATTAACATGCTCCTCTTTCAGTCCATTGCCCTTTCCACAGCCTATCCACATGGCCCTCCATTGGCCTAACCCCTTCCACCCCTCATGTGTCACTCCCCTGATCAGTTGCATGTTGTTTACACTGCATTATATTTCCTGGTGTGTGTGTGGACCTGTTCATATGTGTCTTCCATCCCACCTGTGGACTGTGTTGTTGGCTGTGGACCCCTCCTCCACATGTGTACTGCATCTTGGCTACGCTCTGTGGTTCCATCGCCTGACATGCAGCTGTGGTTTTGGATGTTGACATGCTGTGATCCTGTCTGCATCCATTTCTGTGTGCCTCAGGGTGTTGTTGTGGTCATTTTTTTTCTGCAGTGCTTTCCATCCTAGTGGTTATAGCTTTGCACTCTCTCTGTTCCCCTGTTTTTATGCCTTTTCTGCACTGGTACCTGTGGTTGCTGTAACACTCATTTCTTGGCTTCTACGTCCTGGCTGCTCATATTATCCTAATCACATTTGCTGTCCATCCTTTGGTCCATCTATCTGCATCATTGTGGTGTGAGATGTCCTGTATGTTGCTGTGGACTGTTGCCCCGTATCCTACCCTGCTACCCTTGTCTGCATTGCATCTCTTTTTGCTTGGTGGTCCCGTGCCTGTTCTGCGTTTTAGACTCACTCCTCTGGCTACCTCACCCTCCACTGGGGGACACATATTCTCCTCACCTGTCACACACTGTTTTTCCGGTACTCCAGGGTGCCAACACCCTTTGCTGTGATGCTGTTGCCACCGCCATGTTTGTCAGCGCTGCTGCCAGACACGTGTGATGCTGTCAGGGATGAGGGTCCGTTAACTCCCTACTCGCCCTCCATCTGTCGCCTGTTCATTGTCTTTACTGTGGGTTCTAGGTGGTGTTTGTACTACATCTGTCTCTGTTCCATGCAGGTCCTGCAGGCCCTCCAGGAACACCTTGCAGCCCCTAGGGCACACTGACCTTGGCAAACATACCATTTTTGGAGCACCGTGCCATATTGTTCTATGGGCCATGGTTCCATCAGCACTCTCCTATCCCTATGTACCTCATATTGCACTTAGCTTTGGACACCTGTCTTGACACCGTACTGGTACACCTTTTCAGGCTTCTTCTTGGGCACACTGTTGGGCTACTGTCTTTTGCTGCTCTATGGCAGTGGTGCACATATTCATTTCTCCCTTCCAGGCCAGGTGCTGTGGGGGTGCCTACCCCCTCCTATGGTCATCTCGGGACTGCTGCTGTGCATGTGCAGTGCACCATGGGTACTGTTGCATACACCCATATCCTTAGCACCCCAGCAGGCACCTTAGGTGAAGACATGGCGCCCCTCGGTGCACAGTCAGGGGGTTGTGGTTCAGGTGTTACGGATATCTGCATTTTCTTGCGCACACTAACCATAGTATGTTTGTTTTTGTTTTTGCTTTTGCCAGTGACATTCAGTTTTGGAAAGGGGTCTGTGATGTTATTGGGCCTTATATATTTGGTAATGATCATAGCCTTGGTCTTGATTGTGTTTGCCATATGCCCTTGTTTGCTGAGACCTTGCTTTGTTTCCTTGTCAGGCATCCCTTGTATGTACATAGTGCAACTTCTGTGGTTCTGGTGTGGGTGTTTGAGTCATTTGACAGTTCTGCTCCAGTAGCTGGCCACCTCATTATTGGGACTGTGTTATTTGCACTAGCAATATGAGCGAATAGTTACTTCCATGCCTGGGGGGGCCCCTAGGTCATGGGTTTCAGCACACAGTGGATCATTTTGCGCCCCTTGGAGGGGCATTTTGTTATCTTGCTTTACATTGGTGCTGACAGCAGCAACACCCTCACACTGCAGACTCCTCACAGTGACTCATCAAGGACCCTATAACATGCCCTATGGGGCGCTTTGTGACACGCCCTATAGGGTGCTCTGGCGGACAGTGCACATTAACCTTTGCCCTCTGGTGTGGCTTTTAGGGTGCCCTATATGACACCTTCGGGTTATATCCCTGTGAGTGGGTGTTTGCCAGCAGACCTTGTTGGACGTACACAACCGACTACCTATGACATCACTGATCTAGTGTGGGGGTCATGACGCACGCTCATCCACAGATACGCCCACCTGGCAGGGACACATTCACTTGGTACAGGGCCCATAGTTGGGCCAAACAATGCATGTCGTGGTGGTGTTTGCTGCTGGCGTACAATGTCAGGACAATTGGGTTGTCCCCTGCCTTGTTTCAAGCACAGTTTGACGTTGTCTTTCCTTTATTAAATGAATTGTGTATATATTTGACTTTGTACGTTTCACACACCCGGTTCTGGCTGCAGATTCACACTGTTTTCTACCTTTGGGGGCTGAGGCTCTCTTGATTAAACGGCCACTCCCAATGAGGGGAGGTGGGCATTTTTTCCCACCTCTCAGGTTGTTTGTGTCTGACAAAAATATGGGGTTATCTATGGTTTAAACAGAGTGGTGACTGGTTCTACATATGAGTGACTACTGTTTGTGGAGGGTACTGTTGCAGGCAGCTTTGGTCCTTGGGAATGCAGAGGGAATTGAACTCACAGACCTTGCACCACCTGACAGTGTCTTACCCATTGTGGTACGGATCAGGCTGCCTTAAAGGACACCTTTTCTAGCTTCTTATGGGGCACCCTGTTGGGATACTGTCTGTTGCTACTATGTGACAGTGACGCACACAGTCATTTCGCCTTACCATACCGGGGGCTATGTGGGTACATACCCCTTCTTGTGTTCATCTCTGGACTGCTGGTCTGCATGTGCAGTGCACCATGGGTATGCCTGCATTGGTACAGATCCTAGCCAACACAGCAGGCAGTTAGGGTGGTGTCATGCTGCCCTTCAGTAGCCAGCCAGGGGGTTGTTAGCAGCTATGGGGCTGCAGGCCAGTGGTTCTTTCATTGCCTGTGGGGCCAGTAGTCATGGGTTCAGACCCACAGTGGACTCCTTTTATAGGGCTGTCTGCAGCGTTATATATTTTTAATACACATGACTGCTACCAGCGACAGCCCCTCAGCGTAATATAACCTTACAGAGCCTCATAGGGCGCCCCATGTGTCACCTTATCTGGCTCCCTTTACATTCTCTTATAGGATGTTCTATGGGGGACATTTTGATGTGCCTCAGCGGACAGTCCACTTTATGATGTAGCCTATGGTGTGCGTTATGGGGTGCCTTCTGCGGCACCTTCGGGTACGCCAATATGTGGGGGTGTTTGCTGGCAACCCTACAAAAAAAACATAACATATACATGCCCCCTCACTCACTATATAATGTACAGGATGCTGCGTCAGCCAGCCTTATGCATCTGGTGCCCTGGGGACTCGAACCCATTATACCTGTATCAGCAGTCAGTGCAGTAACCATTGTGCTACAGCTCTGTATCGGTGAGGTATGTCTGGGTGGCTTCTTATGCTTAAAGCGTGGTGACGCGCCACGGCGCCCTGTAACGCTCGTTAGTTTTTGGAATGCGTGTTAGAGGTTACGATGTCCCGCCCATGTCCTTATTTGGGGTTTTGGTTATTACCGCGGCTCCTAACGCGAACTGCACTAACGCGGTTTAGTAAACATACCCCTTAATGTGGACAAGTGCAAAGTTATGCACCTAGGAAAGAACAACCCAAACTATGGTTACATGATGCAAAGTTTCACATTGGGAACCACCACCCAGGAAAAAGATTTAGGTGTCCTCATGGATAATATGTTAAAACCCTCCGCCCAGGATATTATAATGCCTCTGTATCGTTCCATGGGCAACCGCACCTTGAATATTGTGTGCAGTTCTGGTCACCATATCTTAAAAAGGATATAGCATTATTAGAAAAGGTACAGATATATGCCACCAAAATGATAAACGGGATAAAAGGATACTCCTATGAAGAGAGGCTAAAATGGTTAGGGTTCTTCAACCTGGAAAAGTGACGGCTGTGGGGAGATATGATAGAGGTCTATAAATTAATGAATGGAATGCAACGGGTAAATGTAGATTGATTGTTTTTGTCATCAGAATATAAAAAGACTAGGGGACATGCAATGAAGCTGCAGGGTAACCTATTTAAGACTAATAAGAGAAAATGTTTTTTCACTCAACGTGTAATCAAACTCTGGAATTTGTTACCGGAGGATGTAGTAAATGCTGTTAGTGTTGCTGTGTTTAAAAATGGTTTGGACAAGTTCCTGGAGGAAAGGTCCATAAACCATTATTAAAAGGGACACAGGATTTCACTGTTTGACCCAATACAAGCATTGAGGAACCTGTGTCTTTTGTGGAGACCGCTAGGTACTTATGACCTAGATTGGCCACTGCTGGAAACAGGATACTGGGCATGATGGACCTTGGTCTGACCCAGTATGGCATATCTTATGTTCTTACCCATGCCATTACTACATACTGAAAATCTCCCTATATGTAAGAAAGCATGACTACAAAATGTAATTTATGTATTTCATATTTTTAATGCATTAAGTAATGATAGATCATTCTGTGTTGAAAAAACTACATTTAGATTATAATGAGTCAAAATCCAGATGTTAAATACTAGTAAGATCAAGGACCTGTCACTAACAGAGTTTATGCTCATGCTGATCTTGTATGAATAAGTCCATGATAAAAATATATCTCGTACATGATAGAACCGACCCTTAAAATCTCATGTGTGCACCACATCACTACCTTCATGGGACGAAAAAGCAAAACATGAAGGAAGTACATGAAGTTTCTGAGAGCTCTAAAAAGATCGAAGGGCCATCTCATAGTAACAACAAATAATGTCTATGAATTTACAGTGCCTTGCAAAACTATTCATCCCCTTGGTTTTTCTCCTGTTTTGTCACATTACGTACAACCTGGAATGAAAGTAGAGGTTCATTTGGATGTTAGGTAATGGACCTAACAATATAGTCCAAACTGGTGAAGTGAAATGACAATAAAATACCTTTATATTGTCATGCCCTTGCCCCTGGCCTCTGGCTTAGAGGGGCGAGGTAACGGAGAACTTCTCTTGGTGAGCTCAAATAAACTAGCTTTTCCTCAGGTGGATTCTGGGACATGTAGTTTGGCTCTTAAGAAGAAGTGTAGTCATGGTCCGATGTTAAGGCAAATGACAGAATTTATTTTAAAGTAAAAGTTCAAGTAAACTGTACACAGGAATTTTGTCCATTCAGGATTGTTTGCAACAGAGCATTTAAATCAGTATAACTGCTTCACAGTCTTTTAAACACATGCAGCTGGTTAACAACGTTGCTCAGCCTTAGAGAAACACCTCTGCTCAGCAAGGTAAAAATACTTCTTTTTAACCTTGTGTTTGTGAAGCACTTAACAGCAAAAGAATAACTCAGTTCCTCTGGAATAACCTCTTCTTTCCCTCCTTCCTTTCAGGGTAGGTTTTAAACTCAAACTAAGAAAACAAGTAACAAACATTCACAAGCTTTCTCTTCAGCGTGACTCAGCACTTTCCTGAGAAATGCAAACACGTGGAGTTTTCTTCAAACCCAATTCCTGGCTCAATTCCAGTTACCTGCTTCTAGGAGACTTTCTCATTCAATGCTATCCTTTAGCATAATGATTCCATGCTTGTAGCTTGACACAGGGTACAGTCCATGGGGATATCTAGATCTTGCAATTCCTCCCCCCCAGCCAACTCAATTTGCATATCCTCTGGTGTTGTTAGGGCAGTGTCCTGTTCTGAGCTCTGGACACAGTGCTCAGAATACAGCCTCCCTGGGGGTAAAAATGTCTCTCCTGAGCTTAACTCTCCCCAATAAAGACAGTCAGTTCCTGAACCACTGGGCAGTTCTCCCTGGTTGTGCTCGCTACGGTTCCTTGTCTCCTTCCAGCCTCTCTGGAACAGCTCTCTGTATTCCTCTCTGGGTTCTCTCCTGGAGATCTGCAGGTGCTCCTGGTTCCACTCCTGATTCCCCTGAATCCTCTGAGTCTTCCGAACCTCCTGAGACCTCTGCCTCCCCAGAGCTTCTCCTTTTCCTCTGAGCTTCCCCTTTCCTCGGAGCTTCTCCTTTCCTCTGAACTTCCTCTTTCCTCTGCTTTAGCAGGGGTTTATATTTCTCTCTCCAGGGCTCCTTCCCTTCCTCCACTCCTCCCAGGTGATTGTAATCACCTCTCAAGCCTGCAGTTACATCATAGGAGTTAGGGTGTGGCTCCCTGAACTTTCTCTCCCTCAGGTTTTTTTCTCTATGAGGGGCCTGAAATCCATGCCCTGCAGGGATTTCTCCTTTCTCTAAGTTAAAGTCATTGGCCTTTTCTATACTCATAGGCTCAAAACAGGCTTCCTTGTCACAATATATGTAAAAAAACCAAAAACTGAAAATTTGTGAGTGCATATGCATTCATCTCTTTGGCTATGAAACCCCTAAATAAGAACCTGGTCCAACCAATTAACTTCAGAAGTCACTTAATTAGTTGATTAGGGTCCAACTGTGTACAATCAGTGTCACATGATCTGACACATGATGCCTGTATAAATATACCTGTTCTGAAAGGCCCCTGACTCTGCAACACCACTAAGCAAGCAACATGAAGACCAAGGAGCACTCCAAACAGGTCAGAGACAAAGCTATGGAGAAGTACTAATCAGGGTTGCATTATAAGAAAATATCCCAAATTCTGAATATCCCAAGAAGCACCATTAAATCCATTAAAACAAAATAGAAAGAATATGGCACCACTAAATCCTGACAAGGCCGTCCACCAAAACTCACAGACCGGGCAGGGAGGGCTACAAAGACACCAAGCATAACACTGAAGGAGTGCAAAGATCCACAGCATAGATGGGAGTATCTGTCTATAGGCCCACTTTAAGCCATACACTCTACATAGTAGGGCGTTATGGAAGAGTGGGCAGAAAAAAGCCATTGCTTAAAGAAAGAAATAAGAAAACACATTTGGAGTTTGTTCAACAGTATGTCGCGGACCCCCCAAACACATGGGACCGCGGCTCCGATAACGATCAGAAACTGCTACCGTGGCTTTGTAAACAAGCCCTGGGGCTGCGGCTCCGATAACGATCGGAAACCCCTACCGCGGCTTTGTAAACAAGCCCCATGGAAGAAGGTTCTCTATAGAGACGAGACTAAAATTGAACATTTTGGTCGTCATGGGAAAAGCCATGTGTGGCAGAAACCCAACACTTCCCATCAACCTGAGAACACCTTTCCCTCAGTGAAACATGGTGGTGGCAGCATCATGCTGTGGGGATGTTTTTCATTGGCAGGGACAGGAAAACTTGTCAGGATTGAAGGAACAATGGATGGCACTAAATACAGGGCAATTCTTGAAGAAAACCTGTTTCAGTCTGCCAAAGATTTGAGAATGGGACAAAGGTTCACCTTCCAGCAGGACAATGACCCTAAACATACTGCTAAAGCTGGTTTAAAGGGAAACATTTAAATGTCTTGGAATGGCCTAGTCAAAGCCCAGATCTCAATCCAATTGAGAATCTGTGGCATTACTTGAAGATTGCTGTACACCAACACAACCAATCTAATTTGAAGGAGTTGGAGCAGTTTTGCCTTAAGGAATGGGTGAAAATCCCAATGGCTAGATGTGCTAAGCTAAAGTCGTGGCATGTTCCGTATACCACATGGTGCTAACCCCCAAAACTCCATTTTAATTCCAGGCTATAATGTGACAAAACAGGACAAAAACAGAGGGGATTAATACTTCTGCAATTGTATACACTGTATATATACTTGGAAATACGTACATGCGTCCATGTCCATGGGGAAACCAAAGCATGCACTGTATTAAAAGCTCATATATGAGAAAATGAATAAATGCCGCCAGGAAGTCCCAACACCCAGAGCCTATGTGTAGCATGGGGGTGCAATATAGCCAGTAAAAAGGTATACACTATTAAAAACTATAAGATTATAAAAGAGATTGAAGTTATAAATGGGTGTGTGATATAGGGCAGAAGAAAACGACTACTGTGAATGAAAGGAAGTTTGCAATGCTGCTGAAAACTGGATAGAAGCAAGGATCAGTGATTCCTGCACTGCTACAGAAAGATATATATGTACATCCATGAAGTTAGGTAGACAGTCACTGAAACTGTCCAAGACATGCATAGCGCAGCCCAAAATGAAAAAGAGAATGCTGCTGGAGAACTTGCAGTTATGACTAGTATCATGATGTGAACTTCTGAAAGATCTATGAAGAACAGTTGGCCACTATCAGCATATTGTGCATGCAAGAATTGGTAAGGCCTTATTCTCTCTACACATTCTTATTGAGACCTAGGAAGGGCAAATAGTGTCATACAGTTTTGGTTAATTTGCAGGATGCATGTAATCCTTTTTCTATATTGTCAAATGGACCATATGTATAAAGACTTATTCAACCATCAAGATAAAGTTTCCCTGTGAACCAGATGTGGTGTCTAGGACTCTGAAGTAAGTGAAGAGAAAGATGTTCTCTACTATGGCAGAAGATTTATTTTGGACTTGGATATGTTTGAGCTATCATTCATTTGTAGTGATTCTGTCCAGAATTAGGGGGAGCTGTTGAAAGTAGCTTGAAGTGGGGTCCTAGGGCCCTCTGAAAAGGGTTAATATGGAGAATGGCTTGGAATGTTGCTGGCAGTCTAAAGTCTAGCAGCCTGGATGGAGAAGTGTTATAAAAGTCAAGGCTGTAATTTTGAAGACAGAATGTTTTTTTTTTTTGTTTGTTTTTTAAGAATGCTGGAGCAGAAATGTCTCTGCTCTGACCTAGAACATCTAAATAGACAACGCTTGATGTAGAGTTGAATTTTTACAATGTAAGTGTTTTTTCCCTAATAAAAGGAGGTACAACAGCATAGCTGAGGGGGGAATCATGGGAACCTGCACAAGTGTGCACACCTATGAATTCCTCACTTAAGATGAATTTGTACTGTTTTATATAACTGTCTGTGTCTGTGCTTCTTAATTTGCAGTTCAATTTAGAGAACTGAAGCCAAGGACCAAGGTTAAGTTTTGCTCTGGTCAGAAGTAGGTGACAGGCTAAAAGATCCATTCACTCTGTAGTCTGGATAACCGTACTGATAGTAAATATGAAATTAGAGCAGGGGAAAGAGGGTTTTTATATTATTTATTTATTTATTTATTTATTTTATTTATTTAAAGTCTCTTTTATACCGCGCTATTCAGCATCAGTGCGGTTTACAATAAACAACGAACATACACATTTCCAATAGAGGAGCTGCGTTGCTCCGGCGTGCTCCTCCCCGATCGGGAGAGCAGTGGCTGGGCCGGAGGGGTGCAGGCCATGGAGAGGCCTGTGCGCCTGCCGGCGCTTCCTTAAACGGTGGCTGCTCTGCCACGATTGGGTAGAGCAGCAGGCTGGAGGAGCTGCGTTGCTCCGGCGTGCTCCTCCCCGATCGGGAGAGCAGTGGCTGGGCCGGAGGGGTGCAGGCCGTGGAGAGCTTTTAATGCTTTTAATGCTTTTATATTTACTATAAGTACTAGGATCCTAACTACAGAGATAGTATGTATTGGTTTTTAAATAAATAAGTTTTTGCTGCTTCCTCCTCATCTCTACATATTTATGCTGTACACAATTGGTGTTTATTAATGAACTCCATTGTTTTTACTGCTACGTCCTCATACATTTATTGGGAGATGTCATCCTCCTATTGTTTGATGTTTAGGTACCTTATTTATTTATGTTTATTATCAATTGTATGTCTTTTAGGTAAAAATTGTTTTAGTTACGTATCATTGCATAGTTTTTTAGGATTTATTGACTTTAATGTGTTTTCGTATGTGTTTTTCTGTTGAAGGTTATCCTACCCCCTGAAGAAGGCATATGTGCCTAAACACTGCAAGTGTAAGGATTATTAATAAAACTTCCTTGGATTCATAGAGGTGTCTCTGCTTCACCTTGCTTTTGCATTTGTTTGCGGGCATTTGTGCCTCCCTTTGACTCTTCATTATTGTGTGTTGGGCAGAATACTATTTGAGTGCAGCATGTATACTCCATTGCATCAGTGAAGGCCTTAGCTTGCTTTCGTGAAACCAAGGATAAATTTAGGTCACCCAAGAGTATCAGTGGGCAATTTGGATTTGTGTGTGTACACACCACTTCAAGGAGTGCCGCAAGCTCATTGTTACTTGTCGTGGGGGGATCAGTAAGTGAAGCATAGGGATATCTGTTTATTGTACATGATGATGATATCCATACCATTGGTGTTGGTTACGGACACTAGGGGGCATGTTACTAAATGGCGATAAGGTAGCAGGCATTATTGAGCATTAATGGCAGCAATAAATCGTTTCCATGCGCAAAAGACTCTGGGGGGCTAGGGGGCATTCCGGTGGTAACGTGTGCTAACAGGATATCAGGCATTAAGGTGTCAAGCATGCACTTTAATGCCCAAAAAGACTGTCACATTATTGCTAGATAAGGGAGCCCCAGCAAAATCCAATGTAAAGATGATGAATGGAAGGACAGGTGGAAGCTGAAGGGCCTGACGGATCAGTGGGCATCGGACATGTCAGCCAATAAGTGCGATGAACTTGTGGAAGGAAGCTGTACCTATGCACGGGGGGGGGGGGGGCATGTAAAACACCGCTGTATCTATGTGTGGCATAGGATGGGGAAGATGTGTCCCCCAGTGAGGTCAGAAGTGGGATGATGTGTACGTTGAAAGGAGGATAGGAGGATGCAGCAGGACAGGTGACATGAAGATCAGGCACAGGAGAGGTGTGTGTGAAGCATCCAAATGCAGAAGAGTACCTGTGTGTCATGGTCATGGTCATGGTGTAGCAGCCTCCATGAGAAGACATGACTGCACACAGCCAACAGAGGCAGATAGATGAACTGAAGGAAGAATGGCAGCAGAGGAGAGAGTGATATGGACTGGCAGCACTAATGTGCTGTAGGTGCCATCTCCAACATATTTGTACTTTGTGGGAAAATATATGTCAATGCCACCTGGAAAGCTTGATACCAGACAAGTGGGTCACACACCTGTCCCTGCCACACAATCACCATACAACACCCCAGACAAATGCGCAGATAAAAACTGAACAGGTGTCATCCAAACTAGATAAATGGGGCAAGTATAGACATGAGGTGATACCTGCAGGCATAATGGGGTAGGATGTGCCCGCATGTACTGCAGAGATGTGATGGAGCTAAAGCTGTACAGTCACAATCATGATGTCATACACGACTTGTGTCTTACATGTAGGCTACAGCTGAATGCGTGTAACTGCCTTTTAATATACCACTGAACCATTGGTGGGTTGTGACCCACTCAAGGTCACAAAAAGGTGTTGTCAGGCCATGAAGTTTGTGGCAGGCATAATATGCGACAGTAGCACATTCCAAAATGTTACTTAGGGAGTGGTGGTGGGCCTCAAACCACACTCCAAGCAGGAGCCTGACATCTGCAAGGTGAATATGTCTGGCCCCTTGCAATGGGCTGCAGCAGAGCCAATAAAGTCATGCTCTCAGAAGGGCATGATGGGACTAGATGTTCGCTGACCCAAAGTGTGGCCAGAATGCATAACAAAGTAGAAGGATGAGCATCTGCAAGTCACAGCAAAGCCTGGACTGTTACAGGCAGGGAAAGGACTTGAGTGGCACACAGGCACAAAATGAGCAAGTGGGAATCAAATTCTTGACTCCTGCTTATGGAGACATTGCACAAACCAGTAGGCTACACCTACATACCTCTCAACATAGCAATGTCTGGATTCAAAGAGCGTACAGGTCCCTGGCCAAACTGTCTGCTATGTGTGCTAGTGTAGATTAGGCCCTCCATTACCTATGAGGCACTGCACATGCAAAACAGCATTCTGCAGCTTATCACCAAATGGAGAATGCACTGATCCATCACATCAGCTAAGTACGACGCACTGACAGTATGTGCTTCAAGCACCTAACAGCTACAACAGACCCTGGGGATGACATGTTCCTCATCAGACAGACCTTGACACATGTTGTGAAGCACACAGCACACAGGACCAGGATATGGCTTTGGTCTGCTGCAGGTGAGTGCTACTTCACCCACTGCCAACACCCCCACACCATGCTGACATGCCCGTGTGCTGCCAATGGTGGCATTGTGCAGTCCCATCCTGTCCAACATGCAGGTGTGGCACATGCCTAGGGCACAAGGTCCGGATGGGGGGGCAGAGGCACACATGGATGGTCATGCAACCTCCCTACCATCTGCCTATGCAGGAACCTCATCTCTCCTGCCACAGATACTTCTCGGGATGAGAATGACAGCCACAGCTTGTGGTACTTCCCCCCTCCTATATTCACTTTCTGCCCTCACTCGTGTCTAACCTCTGCTCAGAACCCCATATCCAACATCTGCCCTCCATCCCTCTACCCCACCTTGTATCTATCATGTGCTTTCTATCCTCTTACGTCCATGACTCTGTCTGCCCCTCCATTATACATCCAGCATTTGCATGGTATCCTGCATATCCTTTCCAATCATTGCCCCATCTGACTTCTTGTTCTGCATCTCCCTTCCAGTTCCACTATCCCCCTTCTTGTCCTGTATCCCCCTCCCAGCCATTGCCCATCCCCCCTTGTGTCCTGTATCTCCCTTCCAACCATTGCCTCTATTCCATTTCATGCCCTGCATCTCCCTTACATTCATTGCCCAAGACTCTTTGTACTCTGCATCCCCTTTCCAGTTATTGCCCCCTATCTTCCTTCTTGTCCTGCTTCTAACTTCCAGCCATTGCCCCATCCCCCTTCGTGTCCTGTATCCCCCTTCCAGCCATTGCCCCATCCCCCTTCGTGTCCTGTATCCCCCTTCCAGCCATTGCCCCTTCCCCCTTCTTCTCAT
The DNA here is from genome assembly GCA_033557465.1 of Ichthyophis bannanicus. NCBI lineage: Eukaryota > Metazoa > Chordata > Amphibia > Gymnophiona > Ichthyophiidae > Ichthyophis > Ichthyophis bannanicus. The sequence goes on from CM066031.1 coordinate 949,323,196, forward strand.
GCATCTAACTTCCAGCCATTGCCCCATCCCCCTTCATGCCCTACATCCCCCTTCCAGTCTTTGCCCCATATCCTCCTTCTTGTCCTGCATCTCCCTTTCAGCCATTGCCCCACCCCTCTTTGTGTCCTGCATCTCCCTTCAAGCCATTCTCCCAAATCCCCCTTGGTGTCCTGCATCCCCCTTCTAGTCATTCTCTCCCCCATACTCCCAAGCTCGCTGTCGCTTTTCCGATGTCTGCAATGGCGGGCCTCAGATTTGAAACACACACACACAAAAAAAATACTCTGGTCTTTGCGACTCAGCACTTGAAAAGGCAAATGCCAACCCCCTTTGACATATCACATCAAATGGGCATTTTGTAACCTGTGTGATTAAAATTAATAAATAAATCATTACCAGGCTCTGGAGGTCTGTGATCATGGGTAGAGGCAGTTAGTGGCAGTAAAATGTGTTTCTTTTTCCCCAGCAAAGTTGCCTGATCATGGCTGAGTTCTGCCGTGAACATCAGGCAGGCAGAGCAGTGCAGTTTGGGGGTTTTGCTGCCATTGGGACTGTCCAATGCTGTTGTAGTCCTGATCCCAGCAAGAGCAGCTGTGGCAGCAATCTAAAAAAAATAAAAGTTGAGGAAAGTCGCCTGATCATGCCTGAGTTTAGCTTAAATTAAAAAGAGAAATGTTGTCACTGCTGCTCTTTGCTGCAATTGGGACCACAGCTGTATTGGACAGTCCTGATTGCAGCAAAGCCCCCAAACTGCACTGCTTAGCTTGCCTGATGTCGGCGGCAACACTCAGCATGATCGGGCAGCTTTAATGGGGGAAGAAACAAATTTTACTGCCACTGACTGCTCAGTTCCAGCAGAGCCCCGAACCTGCCCTCAGACTGCCTCTGCACACAATCCCGGATCCCCCGCAGTCCGGTAATTATGTATTTAATAATTTTTAAGGCATGAACTACAAAATGCCCACCCCCTCTGATGCAATGTGATGAGTCAGAGGGGTGGGCATTTGCAGTCCTTCCAAGCGTGGAGTCACAAAGACCTGTGATTTTTTTTTTTTAATTTCAAGTCTAAGGCCCGCCACTCCTGCTGTCAAGTCTGTGGCCAGGATTTTTTTTTTCTTAGGCAGTGTGAGGTGGTTGCCACTGGCCTGTGGGGGACATTTTTTGCCACTCCCAAAATTTGCCGCCTGAGGCAGCTGCCTCACCCTGTCTCATGATAGAACCCCCCAGCTGCCACTGATTACGTTTTGCAGGGGGGAGGCGAGCAGCGGCAGTATTTCCAAAAGCAGCGGCAAAAATACTGTCACTGATGCTGCCCGCCTTCCCCACTTAGGTCGGCCTCCTAGCTCACCTAGTGGACAGCTAGCCCTGCATGCATCGGCAGGCAGCCCAGAAGTACCCACATTAACTGGTGATGCAGGGATCTCGGGTCACTGTGGTAAGTACAACTCCTCTGCAGTATCTGCAGGGCTGGTGCTGGACTCGCCCCCTGCAGATACCACACAGTTTTTGCAGCTACTGCGCAGTATTTTCACATATGCCATGCGGTAGCTGCTAAAGCTTTTACCTTGGTTTAGTAAACATGCCCCCAAATGTATGAAATTTTTAAAGCTGATATTTTCAATTGAGTAAGAGTTGCAAAACAAGATTTATGAAAAATAAAGGAAAGATTTTGTAAGTATTTAATAAAGACATACACAAAGATGTTTTAGCACATACCCACAAAACATTTATGCAGGACCAGGCTTCCCACTCCAGCCCAATCCAAGCACTCTTCCTCACTAGTACACTATTTCACTGCTTTTCTACCCCTTCCTCTACTAAGGCTCTCTCTCTTTATTTCTCTCCAATATAGAAAGATGAGAGTGATAACATTTTTTAAAGTGATGGCTGCAGCATTTAATATATATATTTAACAGGTTTTTTTTATACCACTTTATCATTTCAATCAAAGTGGTTTACATTGTAACTTAAGCTTGGTAATTTACATTATACAGGGACATTGATAACTTGAATTGTTTTGAGACAATGGAAGGTTAAGTGACTTGCCCAAGACCACAAAGAGTGCTAGTGGGAATAAAGTCCTGATTGCTTGGGTCCCAAACAAGTGCTCTAACCATTAGGCTACTCCTTCACTACTGTATATATCTATTCAGTACTACTAGATGGCACCTCTCTTTTTCTGTCTCCTTTCTATTCTTCCCAAGGTATTCTACAGTATCTCTCTCTCTCTCTCTCTCTCTCTTTCTCTCTGTCCTCCATTTCCCTCAAGACACACACACAGTCCCTCTTTCCTCCTGCCCCTGTGGCTCACCTGCTCTCCTGTACTGCTACAGATCTTTGGTTCTCGTAGCGCACCTGCTCATTGGTGCCTAAGTTCCAACAATTACCTCGGGCATGTGTCTGTTCTTCTCTAATAGAAAAGCCATGGAAAAGCCATAAATACACAACTGGGTACTCTACGGAAAAGCCATAAATACCATTTCTGGCCTCTAAATACTTTGTGTATATATAGAGACAGAGAAAGAAAGAGCTTTGTAAATTTCTATTCCTCCAATCCTAAATAAACTTATTGACATTTGGGCCTACGTGGCAGTCATGGTACAAATTTGCTGTATTTATTGACTGGGAAGCACATGAGCAGAGTAGATGGCTTTAGTGGAGTATCTTTCATTATGGCAAATCTATATTTTTCACTATGAATTACTGATATTAGTCAGACAGTGAATATATGTTTTGCTCTGCTTTCTCCCCACCAACATATTACTGGGTGAAGTTCAAGGTCACTAGGCCAGCATTCTGCATTCCATTAAAAAGTGTTTATTGCCTTAGATCTGTGTTCTTATATGTGAAAGCCACATCTCAGAAAATGATTAAAACAAACGAAATAGAATTTTTATAGTACAGTTGCAGAAGGTTATGACATTTTGACAAAGGTTTACAAAATGAAATATATCATATTCCCAAGTATCTATAAAACCTCATAATTTCTTCAGGAGATAATAATAAAAGCAATCGGGTAGATTATTAAAAAATATTTCTTGAAGTAAATGATGATCCGGCAACTTTGAAGGGAATAAGTACTCTAAAGTTAACACTCCTCTCACATACCGTAGATATACTCGTCTTTAAAAATATATTTAATAGCAATTGTTTGTGAATTTGTATAATCATACTCAAGAAACTGACTTACTATATTTGGTTGAAAATAAAAGCTAAGTACAAAACATAACAAATTATGTTGAAACTACATTGCAATTAGAGCAATTATGTGCCCATTAATTTGCCAGAAAGAAAAAAAAACTTGAGGATAATGATTATCTCTAAGCTTTTTTTTTTTTAAACTTCCTGGAGGGCTTTGGTATACAGAACTAAATTTAGGAAATCATTATAGAAGCTTTGCATGGCAATTCTACATGAAAATCCCAGTATTTACAAATGCTGATTGCATTCATGTGTAAACACCAATTGAAGAATGTGACGTTCCACATGTCGAATTGTTGCAAGATGCACAGATTCAGTGGGGAAATTTCTAAGCATGGTTTGGTTGGTCTAAAAAAATATACATGCGAGCAGGAGTGGACGTAAGCCGCTTAAGCTCCGGGCCCCATCGCTCTTCAGCGCCGAAGAAATGTGCTTTAAAAACTGATCCTGGGCTCAGGACTTCCCACCTCACTTAGTTGATCCAGTTGCTTGATTAAAGAGGATTTCCAGGGCTGACAAGTGGAGTTCTGCCACCCCCTTTCACGATCAAGGGCCAGCAGGAGAATAACAAATCGCCGACGCTGCCCTTGACAAGCAATTCCCGGCTGGCTGAGTCACTGGTTCTGGGCTCCTGATTGAACTGAGAATAAGATGAGCTACCGGCTGACTGATTCGAGAAACCTGAGCTCCGGATTCCCCCCCTTGCCTAAATGATCCAGCTTCGACTCCCTGCTTAAAAGATACAGTTGCCTAAAAGTAACTGCCCCCCCTTTCACGTTCCAGAGCTGGCAGAAGAGCAACGGATCACCTGCGCTACCCCTGACAAGCTTTAATTCAGGACTGGCTCTGGATTTCACCCCCTCTGAGGCGTACAAGCTGCCTAGTGGAAATAGAGCTTTGGCCTCCCTCCCTACGATCTGAAACAAACGAGGAAACTGCGGCCCTTGGCATGCTGAATTCACCAGAGTTAAAACTAAACTAATGGTGGTCTGGGCTTCCCTGCTGCTGTGAGTTGAGGATTAGGCGAGCATCTGCTGATTGGGGAGACTTGCCCCCCCCCCCCCTTATCTCCTAGGCAGTGAGAGGTGGTGTGTTTTTTTTCCCCCTGGAGGGCTGACCATTGGCAGGAATACGGAGATGAGGAGCGGAGGTGCCAAAGGAGAAGACGACAATGGCGTTGGCGCTGAAAGGGGGGCGCCGTGAAAAGGAGAAGTTAGCCAAGCAGCATAAAATAACAGAATATCACACACCTCTGAAAGCCGCAACCACGCCGGAATTGGCAGAAGAGATCTCCTCAGCAGTGGTGGGGGCACTTTCCGTACAATTTGAAGATCTGAAGGGCCGGATGGACCTTTTGCAGACCTCGGTGGAGGCCCTGGGTAGTCGAATGCATGAGGCAGAACATCGGATCGAACAAGCGGAGGAGCATGTGCTAGAGCTCCAACAAGAGGTTGGCCGTATGAGAAAGATGTTACAGAGACAAGAGGATAAGCTGGATGATCTGGAAAACAGGTCTCACCGAAACAACCTGCGTTTTTTGGGGGTCCCGGATAATATAGATAATAATATAGATAAGGACTTAAAATCTTATTTGGAGGCACTGGTAACGCAATTATTGGAAGGGGACACTGAAGGCGTTTCAGTGCAAATTGAAAGAGCCCATTGTATAGGGCCTAGGAGGGCGAATGATGGCCGTCCTAGAGTGGTCCTGGCGAAGTTCCTCAGGTTCCCGCAGAAAGAAGCAGTGCTGAGAGCACTGCGGAGGATGGGAGTGGTCACCAAGGACAATGTCAGGTTGCGAATAATGCAGGACTACTCGACATCCTTGGGACAGCGCAGAAGGGAATATGGTCCCCTGTGTCAAACACTGATAGACAACAATATCAAATTCTTAGTGCAGTACCCCGCCCGTCTGATCTTCACTCATGAGGGGGTGCACAGGACATTCGATTCAGCCAAGGCAGCAACACCATATGTGGAAGAGATTGGGAGGAGAGCAGCGACCGCACTAGACTCACAAAGCGGAGATCAGGAGAGCGTGGCCTGTGACGGGAGAGACTGAGGAATGGAGCCTTAAATTCAAAGAAGGAGGAGGCCATGCTGCCTTGGCGGAAGTGGAGAGTCAATTTGGAAGCTGGCATAGATGTTCGAAGTGTTTAAAGTTATTGTATTGATGTTGTATGTTCTGATGCCTTTTGGTTTATGCTTGCAAGATAAGGTTTGAGGGGCTGGATGGAACGGGGAGGAGGACATGCATGGGGTGGATTGAACTGGGCTGAGGGGGGGAGGGGGGCAGAGGGAGGTTGAGGGGGATCCTCTAAAGGGAAAAATGTGGAGCAGTTACGAAGAGAGGAGTAGAGGGGCACCGAACGCATCCGGGTGAAGTTAAAGGGTAAGGGAGGAAAGAGTGGGAGGAAATATGGGTAGTAGGACAAGAGAGTGGGGGGAGGGGGGGAGCGGAGAGTGGGGAGGGAGAGAAAGTGGGGATAAAGGTTGTGAGGAAGGGAGTGGGGAGGTAGGAGGGAGAGGGTGTAGCCTAACCGGGTTTAAAGGTTTTGATTGGGGGTACATACACCATGGCGAGGATGGGCCCCAGGCTGGGGGGGTTCTTCCTCACGATAATACATTTGCTGAATGGCTTGAGTTTTATGGTTACCCACTGACCTAAAGGTCATATCGTGGAATGTGTGTGGGATAGGTAATCACATTAAGAGATACAAGATATTGCAGGCCTTAGCGAGGCAAAAATGTGATATTGCAATGCTGCAAGAGACCCACCAGACTGCTGAGGAACACGTTAAACTACAAAGAGATTGGGTGGGGCAAGTCTGGGGGGCTTCGGCGACGGGAAGGAAAGGAAAGGTGGAGTGGTCATTCTGATACATAGGCGAGTTAGATTCGTTCAGGAGAGCATTTATGTGGGTGAGGGGGTAGATTTGTTCTTTTGTATGGGATGCTGGAGGGGAGGCCCGTGGTGCTGGGGAACCTTTATAGTCCAAATGTGTTAGATCGGGCACTCTATGCCAGCTTGGGTTCACGAGTGGAGCAGCTGCCAAAGGCTCCTTTGATCCTGGCAGGTGATTTTAATGGAGTCATGGACGCTTATCTAGATACATCTAGTGGGGGTGGAGACAGGGCACGTGTGCAGAGTGCTAAAGTGTTACAGGGTCTGAGACGGAGATTAGGGGTGGTAGACCCCTGGCGATTGCTGCGGGATGACCAGGGGCAACTGCATAAAGAAAGATGAGCGATTGCTCAAGTGTTCTGGACATTTTACCAAAAGCTCTATGCAGGGAGAGAAGGATCTCAGTCTGACATGGCAGAGTACTTGAAACAAGTGAGATTGCCCAGACTAACGATGGCTCAACAGGCACAGTTAGATGATCCAGTGACCGAGGAGGTGGTCCAACGGGTTATTCTGAGGGCGGGTTGTCACAAAGCGCCTGGCCCGGATGGGTTTGGGGCAGAATTTTATAAGTTGCTGAGAGAGGAATTGGCCCCCTCCCTGGTGGCGACGTATCATAGAAGGGTAGATCAGGGTGGGTTCATGTGGGGGGAGAATCGGGCGCACATTATACTGATACATAAACCAGGAAAGATCCTTTTACAAGCTGCCTCCTATCGGCTTATCTCCTTGCTGAATTTTGCCCTGAAAATACTGGCTAAGGTGCCAGCGGACCGATTGGCCCAGGTATTAGGGGAGCTGGTTCATGACTCTCAAGTAGGTTTTGTAAAAGAGCGATACGCGGTGCGGAATCTACGTAAACTTTTGGCCTCACTGGAGTGGGTATGGGCTTGGAAGCTGCAGTCGCTTTTGATTAGCTTTGATGCGGAAAAGGCGTTTGATCAAGTGAATTGGGATTACCTCAGATTTCTCTTGCCACAGTATGGACTTGGGGTCTTTTTTTGCAAGATGGTAGAGCTTCTATATACGAGGCCCACAGCAGGAGTGTTATGTAACGGAGTGCTGTCAGATGAATTTGCCCTGGAGAGGGGAACGAGACAGGGATGCCCGCTCTCACCGTTGCTTTTTGTGCTGTCTCTAGACCCCCTGATATGACGGATAGAGGCATCTAATGAAATACAGGTTATAGGCATAGGGAGACTTATGTTTAAGCTGGCAGCGTTCGCGGATGATATACTGGTTCACCTGCTGTCTCCTCGGACGTCGTAGCCCAGCTTATTAAAGGAATTCTCTTATTATGCTAGCTTTGCTGGGCTTCGTATTAATATGGATAAGTCGGAGGCCATGGATGTGGCGGGGACAATAAGAGGACATTGGGGAATGAATTTTCCGCTTAAGTGGGCAGGCGATTCATTTGTGTACTTGGGGATATTCTTGACAAGAGAGTCGCGGGAATTGTATAGGAAAAACGTGGAACGAATCCTTGCAAGAATTCGATCACAGCTCCAGGCATGGATTCCACTGTCCCTGTCCCTCTTGGGCAGGGTGGCGGCGTTGGGGATGGTGATTCTGCCTCAGTTGCTTTACTGGCTGCAGACTCTCCCAGTGTGGTTATTGAAGAGTGACCTAAATGCTATGGACTGCGAGATTAGGAGTTTCCTTTGGAGAGGGGCTCGAGCTTGCATTCCGCTGCATAGATTGAGAAGGAGGTGGAAGTCTGGGGGGATTGGAATCCCAGACATACGGACTTATGCACTGGCATGCCAGGCGCGGCATATCGGAGACTGGCTAGGGAATGCGGAGGTGTATACCCCAAGATCCTTGTGACTCCGCAGACCCTGTTGGCAGTGCTGCACCAGGAAGCTGGGCTTAGTAGTGAACTGGTTTACCTGGCATGGCAGACGTGGCAATATTTGAAAAGGCTCTGCGGTGAACCACCAGGGGTTTCGAGCTGGCTACCCATACAGGGAAATGTTCGGTTTACACCAGGATCAAAAACGCCAGTGTTTGCACACTAGAGGAGACAGGACATATGGAATATTGGACATGTGGTGGATCAAACAGGGCGGTGCAAGTCTTGGGAGGTTTTACGCAAGGAGTATGGGTTAAGTAGTCGACATTATTTCGCTTACGTGCAGCTCTCTCACTATGTGGCTTCCCTCCCACAGGATGCGCTGCGGGTGGAAAGATTGGCACAGATACGAGAGTTTTTTGAACTAGGAGAGGAGTCACCACCCACAATTGCGCAGTTGAAAAGACGGTTAGATGGTAATAGTAGACAGCCTGACTATGGGGTGAAGGAGGCTTCATGGGCCCGAGAGTTGAATGTGTTGGTGCCTCCTGGTTCACTCCTCCGGGCCTTGAGTAGGATTGCGGGGCTGGTGGGGGTGCCTGATGGCGGGAAATGCAGTTTAAATGACTCCTACGGGCACACTTCTCTCTGAGATGGGCATTACGATCCCATCTCACGGAGATGGGCAGATGCCCAAAATGCCCCTGCCCTTTGGCGGACTTAGGGCATATGTAGTGGGGATGTCCGACGGTTCGCTTGTACTGGAAGAGGATAGCTGATTTTATGAGCAGGGTTGTACTGCAACAGATCCGCTGGACGGCAGCGCTTGTGGTGTGCCGTCCGACCACTCCACCTGAAAGGGAAATGCGACCGCCTCTTAGTTAGGAAGGCATGTCTGGTGGGTAAAGGACCGATACTTCATAGGTGGAGGGAAACGACGGGTCCCACCTTTTGGGAATGGCGTAACAGCTTTCACCAGCTGATGCTCGTGGAGAGGAGGGGGACTAGAGGAAGTACTCGACGTTGGGCCTTATTCTTGCTGATATGGGAGCCATATATTCAGATATTGAGGCCCCGTGTCCAGAATGAAGTGCTTCAATTGGGTTGAGGAGGCCTGGTGAATGGATGGAGAAAGGGATAGGAGAAATTGGATTCTAATGGAATAAAAAGTGTGCTGTAATTACTGTGTATGTTCAATGAGGGGGGTCGGATGCCAAAGGGAGAGGCTGCAGGGGTGGGGGGTTGGTGGGAGATGGTGGGAGGGGGGAGGAGGGGGGAAAATCATGAATTTTTGCTGTATTTGTATGACTGATCTGCTGAGGAATCCTGGATTGGGGGATGAGAAATAATCTCCACCAGGACTGCCGTTTCTGTATATTGTTTTGCATGATCTGTAGTGTGTGGACATCAATAAACAGAGTTTAAAAAAAAAAATCCCTTTTGGTATTTAGACAGAGGTGCACATGACTATCAGCTACCTACTTATTTGCCCAGGCATCTACGGCAGAGAATGGCGGGGCAATTGCGTCAAATACCACTTAAATACTCCCCCACCCCTAAAGAAAAATAATTATTTCACTCAGCCCCTTAATTGGCTCTTACTATATGCATAGTTTTGTAAAATCTACACTTAAGCGTGAAAGTGGCGGCAAATACACATCTATATTGCAAGATCAACACTTACACGTGTCTTTATTGGTGCTTAAATCTGCAAAGCCCTTATTGATCCTGCTCTTTTTTTAAAGTTTATCTCTGTGAAATTAAAGCTTTTGTTCTACATCATACTTGGGGAACTGTAAACATCCCAGTCTAGCTGCACTGTTTCCCACAGAAAGGCTTTGTGCATAATGGGATGTCACAACAATCAAATATTTAATTAAATATCAGTTAACCTTTCCTTTCAAGAATCATGCAAATTTCTTCAGGTGTTATGACTCTTTCTTCATTTGAAATTTAGTCTTGGCAATATTAACATCTTTTTCACTATGTAATCTGAATGCCTGATATAACCATTAAAGGTTCGCCCATCATAGCCAATCATTGTTTTCCTTTTCTTTCATCTCTAATATGTCACTTGAGGTCAACTTATTAACATTTTTTATGATTTTCTAAGCATGTATTATACGTCGTTGTTAATATTAATAGTAATGGCTCCATAGGGGACAGTTTTGAATTCACAGACTCTATTTAATTCCTTGTACATGTTACAAAATAAGAATAAAGAAACATAACAATAAACACATCTGAAGAAACTCAAACCTAAGGAGTTGTGTAAAGTTGCATGACCTCAGGGCATGAAAATCATGCCTTTGCAACAACGTGTGAGGATGAGCTTTTCCCTAAGTACTTTAGTCAGTTGCTATTTATAAGCATGCATGTCAGGCCAATGGCGTGTACGTTCACTATGGATTTGCATTAGGTCAAAGAATGTGACCCTACAGTCCAGAGCTGAATTTGAGTCCACTGTGTTTACAGTTCAGTCTGCAGATAACACAGCTGTGATTGCTCCACTATTTTCTGAGAGACTGTTTCAATTCTGTCCAATCAAGGGAGCAACCCATCCAGGAGAAAAAGGAATGCAGCAGATGCCAGAAGTGCCAAGTGCAAGGGGGTGTCATCCATCACAGAACTGGGGGCCTGTGATTGCAGCACCTTTCAAACTCAGGTATTCTGTGGAAGGCCTCTCATAAAGGAGAGAAGGAAGTCAACTGGACTGATCAGCGTGCTACAGGGTAGGACAAACAAGTCACTCAAGACAACAAGTTCTCTAAATCTGAGTGTATTTTGTTTAATGTAAACCGCATTGATATCAAATAGCGCGGTATATAAGAGCTGTTAAATAAATAAATAAACATGAAACATAAGAACATAAGATATGCCATACTGGATCAGACCAATGTCCATATCGAGGACATCCGTGTTGCCTGAACTTGGATGTGTCTAGTCTTTTTGGACACATTTTCACCTGGATGTCCTTGAATGTACCTGGACATCCTTTCTAAAATATATCTTTATATCAACCAACTCTCCTTTATCTACAGTACCTGTTTATTTACATTTTCAAAAACATACAGTACAGTATAGCAGTTTAGTTAGCAAGACTTTCCTTGAGAAATCCATCTTGGCTTTGTCCCATTAAGCCATGACTCGCTACATGTTCTTTAAAATGATTTCTAACATTTTGCTTAGCACTGATGTCAAATTCACTGGTCTTTAGTTTCCCAGATCACCCCTGGAAACCTTTTTAAAAATTGGTGTCACATTGGCCACACTCCAATCTTCAGGTACTATAGATTATTTTAATGATAGTCTACAAATGACTAATAGTAGGTCTACTATTTCATTTTTTAGTTCTTTGAGTACCCTGAGAGTTTACCTTTGGTCAAGGTGATTTACAACTCTAGTTTACCAAATTGCTATATTCTCTCTTCTAGGTTTATCAAGATTTGCTTCAATTCCTCTTATACATCACCATTAAATATCATTTCTGGAATGGATACCTTTCCTGTATCTTCTTCAGTGAAGACTGAAGCAAAGAATTCATTCAGTCTCTCCAGAATAATTTTGTCAATCCTTAGTGCCCCTTATACCCCTCAATCATCTAATATTCCAAATGACTTTCTCACAGCTTTTTGGTACAAATGTACTTGAAAACATTTTTAATATGTGTTTTTGTTTCCATAGCAAGCTTCACTTCAAATTCTCTGTTTGCCTGCCTTATCAATGATTTGCAGTAACTTGCCAGTACTTACATTGTTTCCTGTTTTCTTTATTTAGCTTTATTTTCCATTTTCTGAAAGATGCTTTTTTGGCCATAACAGCCTCTCTGACCTCATCTTAAAACCATGCCAGCAGTCATTTGGCTTTCCTTCCACTTTTTATAAAGGGTAGAATACATAAGGGCTAGGTTTCCAAGATAGTATTTTTAAATAACGCTCAGGGATGGTGTAAACTCTTAACCTTTGCAGTTGCTCTTTTTAGTTTTTCTTAAGCATTTTCCTCAACTTATCATGGAAAAAAAGAGCAAAATGACGAAACCTGGAAACAGCACAAGCACTGGCAAGTCAAATGCAAGGCATTGATAAGGCAGGCAAAGGGAGAATTTGAGAAGAAGCTTGCTGCGGAAGCAAAAACACGAAATAAAGAATTTTCAAGTAAATTCGTAGCAAAAACACTATGAGAGAGTCAGTTGGTACATTAGACGATAGAGGGGTTAAAGGGGCACTAAGAGGTGACAAGGCAATAGCGAAGAGACTGAATGAATTCTTTGCTTTGGTCTTTACTGAGGAAGATGTAGGGATGTTACCCATGACTGAAGTGGTATTTAAAGGTGCGAAAGAATTGAAGGAAATATCGATACATCGGGAAGATGTATTACAACTATTAGATAAACTGAAGAGAAGCAAATCACCTGGGCTGGATGATATACATCCAAGGGTGTTGAAAGAACTGAAATATGAGATTGCAGACCTGCTATTAGTAATCTGTGAATTTTCATTAAAATCATCTGTAATACCAGAAGATTGGAAGATCGCCAATGTAATGCCAATTTTTAAAAAGGGTTCCAGGGGTGATCCGGGATACTACAGACCGGTGAGCCTGACGTCAGTACCGGGAAAAATGGTAGAAACCATCATAAAGAACAGAATTACTCAGCATGTAGATAGTCATGGCCTAATGGGAGACAGCCAACATGGCTTTAGACAAGGAAGATCTTGTCTTACTAATCTGTTATGTTTTTTTGAAGGTATGAATAAACAGGTGGACAAAGGTGAGTTGGTTGATGTAGTGTATCTGGACTTTCAGAAAGCCTTTGACAAGGTCCCTCATCAGAGACGTTTGGCAAAACTAAAGAGTCATGGGATAGGATGCAGTGTACTATTGTGGATCAGGAACTGGTTAAAATATAGAAAGCAGAGGGTAGGGTTAAATGGCCAGTTTTCCCAATGGAAAAAGGTGAATAGTGGTGTACCCCAGGGATCTGTGCTGCGTCTGCTGCTTTTTGACATATTCATAAATGACCTGGAAAAGGGAATAACGAGTGAGGTTATCAAATTTGCAGATGACACAAAACTATTTAAAGTTATTAAAACCCAAGAGGATTGTGGAAAATTGCAAGAGGATCTTGATAAATTGGAAGACTGGGCATCAAAATGGCAGATGAAATTTAATGTGGTCAAGTGCAAAGTTATGCACCTAGGGAAGAACAACCCAAACTATGGTTACACGATGCAAGGTTCCACATTAGGAACCACCACCCAGGAAAAAGATTTAGGCGTCATTGTGGATAACATGTTAAAACCCTCGGCCCAGTGCGCAGCAGCAGCCAAGAGAGCAAATAGAATGCTAGGTATCATAAGGAAAGGAATGGAAAATAAAACAAAAGAGAGTGAATAGCTGTATGTAAAACTGTACATAGATGTCGGATAATCGCGTGTGTAAATGTATAATTGCTTGTATAAATATATAATCGATTGTGATAGTAATTATGGTCTAAATATAGACCCTAATATGTGTGCTGTGTATTACCCCTGTTCTCTCTATCTATGCCCCAAACTTTCTGTCTTGATTTTTTGACAAATCCCAAACTGGTAATCAAACCGCTGCTGATCGCTGGAAGTAGCGGTATATAAGTATCTACTAAATAAAATAAATAAATAAATAAATAAATAAATAAATATTATAATGTCTCTATATCGTTCCATGGTGAAACCGCACCTTGAATATTGTGTGCAATTCTGGTCGCGTATCTTAAAAAGGATACAGCGTTATTAGAAAAGGTACAGAAAAGAGCCACCAAAATGGTAAAGGGGATGGAAGGATACCCCTATGAAGAAAGTCTAAAAAGGTTAGGGCTCTTTAACCTGGAAAAGAGATGGCTGAGGGGAGATATGATAGAGGTCTATATATTAATGAATGGAGTGGAACGGGTAAACGTAGATCGATTGTTTACATCATCAGAATATAGAAAGACTAGGGGACATGCAATGAAGCTACAGGGTAAACTATTTAAGCCTAATAAAAGAAAATATTTTTTCACTCAATGTGTAATCAAACTCTGGAATTTGTTACCGGAGGATGTAGCAAAGGCTGTTAGTGTAGCTGGGTTTAAAAAAGGTTTGGACAAGGCGGAGCCTTGGCATTGGCGGAATGAGTGCCTAAGACGAAGCTCTGAAGGACCTTGCTTAAAATTTGGCGTTTGCGCTGGTATTTGTGAACCCCAAACCAAACCAGTGAGATTTCTTGCTTTTGGACTACCCCGGGAGCATGTCGGGTCCAAAACCAAACCGTCTAGACTTTGTTGGAAGCCAAAATTCAAGTGTCAAGAGATGAAAGACGGAACCTCCGTCTCCACAAAAAATGGCATCGAACCGGGAAGGCTCAGAGGCGATGCAGGAGATCCTTGCAGAAATAAGATCGGTCAAAGAAATAGTCACGCATAACAGCAATGCGCTATCTTCCATGCAAGGGGATATTAGCCTCTTAAAGCAGCGAATGGAAACCATCGTCGAGCGGCAAGATACCGTGGACTCGAAGTTAGCTGTCCACGAGGAGAAACTGCAGGACATCGGCAAACATGCAAAGCAAATTAAGGCCTTACAACGAGAAATAGAAGACAACAACAATAGATCCAGAAGGAACAATGTACGGATTATAGGGGTGCCCGAAGGTGTGGAAGGCAAAGACATGTGTGCATTTGTACAGAGGTTGGTACCAACAGTATTGAAGTTATCGTTTGATATGCCCTTTGAAATCGAAAGGGCTCATCGGGTCCCCTCGCAGTCTGCTTTGAATAGCAAGAAGACTAGGCCTATCATCTTTAAAGTCCTGCGCTTTCAGCATGCAGTGAAAATTTTAGAAGCAGCGCGGGTACACTCGCCGTTGGAGTATGAGGGCCACAGATTGCTGTTTTTTCCGGACTTTGCCAAAGCGACTGTAGATAGACGTAAAGCTTTCCTCTCGCTAAGACCCAGACTCCAACACCTTCAGGCCAGATTCGGACTTCTGTACCCGGCTAGAATGAGGGTTACCCTCCATAACCAAACGAGGAACTTTGATGAATCTGAAGCCCTGCGAAGCTATCTGGACTATAAAGAAGCGGAGTTGATGTCCTGAGGTTCATCTGGGACATTTGATTGATGTATTTGGCGTGGTCTGTGGGTGGTATTGGATTTGGGGTTCATACAGTATGTGTTAAGGTTGGCAAGAAGCCTGAGGTTCTCAGCAGCTTTTTGGCCACCGGTTTTGAGGGTTATAGCAGTGGGCTGACCAGCGCACGCGTACGTGTACTGTGAGCCGGTCCTAGGGCCTCTCCTGCCGTAGCAGGTTCACCTATACAGGGGGTGGGTGGTGTGTCCTCCAAAGGGTTCACTGGAATCAAGCTCATGGGTTGTATCACTGGGATTTTATGTGTATTTTGACTATGCAGAGGTATGCTGTCCAGCTTAATGTGTGGTCTCAATATCATGCCCCGAGTGGCAAGATGGCTGGGTCAGAGCAATTGCTAGAGTGTGATGAGGAAGCAATATAATGGCACCTATTAAGATTCTTTCTCTTAACGTCAAAGGCATCAATAGCCCTATGAAACAGAAGAAAATAATTCAATATGGCCAACAAGAAAAGGCAGATATATTATTGTTACAGGAGACTCATTTAAATTCCAAGGAGTCTTTAAAACTAAACATCAAGCCTTTTTCAGTGGTGGGATTCTCGGCCGCTGTGCAGAAGCATAATGGAGTGGCGATACTTGTGCGGAAAGCTCTTGCCCCGCAGGTGGTTCAAGTCCAAGCAGATCAGATTGGTAGATGGGTTAGAGTTCACCTTCATGTAGGGCAGCTAGAGTTAAATGTTCTAAACATATATGCTCCAAATAGTGACAATCCCGAGTTTTTTAGGGCTCTTGCACAAGAATTGCACGGGGAAACGGTGATTCCGTCCCTTGTTGGTGGGGATTTCAACTTAGTCTTGGATTCATTGGTGGATAGGAAGCCTCCTAGATCATGTAGACCGCTGAAAGCTCATTCAGTTTTGATTTCACTATTGCAAGACCTTGGATTGGTGGATATCTGGAGACTAATGCACCCGGTAGAACAGGAATTTACGTTCTATTCCCCTCCGCACAAATCCCTATCCAGAATAGATTTTTTGTTGCTCTCTAAAACCCTGACGACTAGTGTTGTTGGCACTGAGATCCACGTGATGCATTTGTCGGACCACGCTGCTGTTTCTCTTATGCTGGAGGATGGGAGACCAGAGCGGGTTCCGGCTCAGTGGTTTTTTGACAAAACCTTGTTAGAGAATAGTGATTTTAAAGACAAAATACGTTCGGCTATTAAAGACTACTTTAGTTTTAACCTGCCTCAGTTAACATCGGGTTGGGCAAGATGGGAAGGCTTTAAAGCCTCCATCAGGGCTGTGGTTACTAGTTTTAGCATTTATCAGGCGAGGCTTCGCAAGGAGCAGTTGGCCGAATTAGATCTGCAAATTAAAGCGGGCGAACGCATCTTGGTCAAGAGACAGGATCCTTGTATCCTACTTCGTCTGCAGTGCTTGCGGTATAAATATAATCAGCTGCTGACCGATGAGGCAACTCAATATATTAAAGCCCAGGAAGGGCTATATTATTGGGAAAATAATAGGGCAGGGCGGCTTTTGGCCAATTCGCTGAAGGCAAAAAAGGAGGCTAGTCGTATTGCGGCCATTAAGGCCGATGGTGCCTCTGCCCTGTTATTGGGAGATAAGGACATCGCGGAGGCCTTTAGGGTCTTTTTTGTAAACCTATATTCCTCTGAAAAAAGTTGTTCACGAGAGGCATTTGCGCGGTTAGTAGATAAGGTGGATAGACCGCGGTTAGAGGAGGACAGCGTAGACATGTTAGACAGCCCTATTACCCTGGAGGAAATTGAGCACGCCATACGCTTGTTACAAACTGGTAAGGCGGTTGGCCCCGATGGGCTGCCTGCTGAGTTCTTTAAGATATTTGCCAAGGATCTTGGCATCTTTATGCAGGAATACTATAACTCTCTAGTGGCAGAAAGCCCCAGGTGGGCATGTTTGCAGCAGCTAGAATTGTAGTCTTGGAAAAACCAGGATGGGATCCGCAGAAAGTGGGCAACTACCGTCCGATCTCTTTATTAAATGTGGATTATAAGATCTTTGCCTCAGTATTAGCGCGTAGGCTGTCCTCTGTGATCCCCCGCTTAATCCATCCAGATCAATGTGGGTTCATAGAAGGGCGTTCTACTGCAGACAACACCTGGTTATTATGTCATGTGATTGCGGGGGCAGAGTGTCAAGAGGAACCCTTGGTCGGCCTCTCCTTAGATGCTGAAAAGGCTTTTGATCGCCTTGAGTGGTCGTTCCTCTATGCAGCCTTGGAGTGGTTTGGATTTGGGGAGCGATTTCTTGGATTGCTTAAGGTCATGTACGCTTCTCCCTCTGCAAGTATCACCGTGAATAACATCCAATCCAGGGATTTTGCATTGTGTCGGGGTACGTGTCAAGGCTGCCCTTTATCGCCCCTTTTATTTAATCTTGCACCCGAGCCGCTACTCCTTCTCCTTAGACAGAACAGTCGAATTCAAGGTATTAGGCTGGCGGGGGGTGATATCAAGATTTCTGCATATGCGGATGACCTCCTGTTGTTTACCAATCCAGGGTCTGTGGCAAATATCCTAGAGCAGATTCAGGAGTATTCCTCTTTGTCGGGGTATAAAATTAACTGGGCTAAATCTGTTGCTTTTCCTCTCAATTTTTGAGCTCTCAGAAATGATTTGGAAGAATTCCCGTTTGTATGGGAGTCAACTAAGATTAAGTACCTAGGAGCATACTATTGTCACTCTCTGGATGATATGCTGCAACATAATATGGAGGCAGTTATGGCCAATGTACAGAGTCTGACCACAAAGTGGTCCCTGTTGTTATTATCCTGGTGGGGCAGATTGGAAACAATCAAAATGACCATTGTGCCCAAAATAAATTACATATTAGAGATGGTGCCATTCTATTTTCCTCTACACTTTTACCGGCAACTTGAGAAGCTCCTTGCACTTTTCCTGTGGCAGCACAAACCCCCGAGAATTGCCCTTAAAAAGTTGAAAGCCTCAAAAGAGGATGGAGGGGTTCGTTTTCCCGATTTTTTCATGTATCATCAAGCTTTCCTACTGAAGCAGGGTATTAGATGGAGAGAGCAGCATTCAGATCTGAGCCCGGTCTGGTTAGATCTGGAAAAGAGGTTGGTAGCCCCTGTCCCTCTGTACCTACTCCCGGGAATGGTGTTTAGTGAGACCTCTGGCAGGCCTCGAATGATTATTGACACTCAGCGAGCATTTAGGTTCCTAGCTAAAACAGTGGGGACTGAGGGGAATGTCACGCTTAATCTCCCTATCTGGTACAACCCATATTTCAAGATTCAGCAAAAGCCCTTTGCTTGGAAACCTTGGTATGAAAAGGGCATTTGGACTGTTGGGCAGTTATTGGATCAGAAAGAGTGGAAAAGCTTTGGTAGTTTGCAACAGGAGTTTCAGCTTCCCGGGAAGTTATATTTTCAATGGCTTCAATTAAAGCACTGCTTAAGTAAGCTCCTCGTGGGGAGCGTGTTGCTGCAGGAAGTGTGGGACGTTGATACTACAATTCAGCTGGCACAGCAGTCTGGCAAAGCAGCCTCTTTCCTGTATAAGGAGCTACATGGAGGGTTGTCTGCACGATTACTTGGGCTGCAGAAAGTGTGGGAACAAGACACAGGTGTTTGCATGACACAGCGTTCCTGGCAGAGATTCTGGGTGCGTCAAGTGAGAGTTGCCAAGGCGGCCTCCATTACGCAGTCCCTGTTCTTGTTCGCACATAGGGCCTATTTAACACCTGTTAGACTGTGTAAATGGGATAGTTCAGCCTCCTCGCTCTGCTGGACGTGCGGTACGCATGTGGGGACTCTGAGGCATATGCTGTTTGAATGCCAAAGGGTGCAGTCATTCTGGCTCCAGGTGTGGACAACAGTCCAGAGAATCTTGAACTTCCAGACCCCCTTAACCTGGGGTTTGGTTGCTTTTCGCTCTGCTACTCCTATTCCTAACCTGTGTAAAGAGCATAGGTTTTTATTAGATTTCATGCTAGGAGTAGCTATCTACTTGCCAGCCCGCCACTGGAAGAACATGGCTGGGTTGCGATATCATATGTGGTGGGCTCAGGTTTGTGTGTTTAGCAAATATGAGCAGATGCCCCGTAAGGGGGTGACCCGTGGTTCACAATGCCTGCAGAAATGGAACGCCCTGAGAGAATTTGCTGATGCTGCGTGCTGTAACAAAGTTTAATAATGTTGCTGGGAGCGAGTGGGGTTAACAAATGTTTCTTTTTTTCTCTTCTTGCTCCTTTTACTCTGTATTGCCCATGCCCATGGTGGTATTCTTTCCTAGTATACAGCTTGATTCCAGTGTTAATAGGGAGGGCGGGGGGGGGGGATCGAGGCGTGGGGGTTACTTATGTGTTTTTTGTGTTGATTGCTGGAGATTTTGCTATATGTATGATGTTTGTGGGTTTCTTTCTATCTCCTTTTTTTTCTCTTTTATTTTGGCATTATTGTAATTGTTTATATAAAAAAGTGTTAAATAAAGCTATTAAAAAAAAAAGGTTTGGACAAGTTCCTGGAGGAAAGGTCCATAAACCATTATTAAGAAGGGACCCAGGATATCAATGCTTGACCCAGTACAAGCATTGCGGAATCTGTGTCTTTTGGGGAAACTGCTAGATAGTTGTGACCTAGATTGGCTACTGTTGGAAACAGGATACTGAGCTTGATGGACCTTGGTCTGACCCAGTATGGCATATCTTATGTTCTTATGTTACCCCTTTTGAAAGTTATATGCTAATGCTATGGAATATCTTTGATGTCCATCCTCCATTTATTAAATCAAATTTGATTGTCTTATGATGACTATTACCAAGTAGCATCCAAACTATATATAAGAAATAACATACTGTGTCAGACCAAGGTCCATCAAGTATCCTGTTTCCAACAATGGTATGATTGTGGTATCATTCACAAAGAGACAAATGTTATCCTTCAGCCCTTCCGCTATATCACTAACAAAGATGTTAAAAAGAATCAGACCAATGACACATCCCTGGGGCATACCACTGGTAACCTCCTTCTCCTCAGAGTGAGCTCCATTTACCTGTACCCTTTGTCGCCTCCCACTCAACCAATTTCTAACCCAAGCAGTAACTTTAGGGTCCCTCCCTAGGTTGCTCAGTTTGTTTATAAGTTGCCTGTGAGGAACGGTGTGAAAGGCTTTACTGAAATCTAAATACACCACATCTAGGGCTCTCCCTCGGTCCAACACCCTGGTCACCCAGTCAAAGAAATCAATCAGATTTATCTGACAAGACCTGCCTCTGGTGAATCCATGCTGCCTCAGATCCTGTAATCCACTGTACTCCAGAAACATCACTATTTTCTCTTTCAGCAGCGCTTCCAATAATTTACTCACCACCGAAGTTAAATTAACGGCTTGTAATTTTCAACCACATCCTTACTTCGTCTTTTGTGCAAAGGGAACACATGAGCTCTCTCCAGTCCTTTGGCACCACTCCCGACTCTAACGAGGCATTGAAAAGGTCAATCAGTGGAGCTGCTAGAACGTCCCCAAGTTCCCTTACTATTCTTACATATTACTATGGGACCATCACATAGTCTACTCTTCCTTCAGTAAAGACCTTACCCCAGCTTTCCACTTTGCTGTATATAACTCTCTCATTTGTAAATAAGCACCCTCTGAACCTCCCTCCACCCCCCTTACATTTCCCCCCTTGCAAAGTTATTTTCTCTGTGAATAGCTCCATTACAACCACCCTTGAAGTGCCCCTCTCCAGTGACCCCCTTCTCTCCTCCCCCCAAGTACCCCCTTGTATCTCTTTACAATCCAAGGTTCACTGAAATTAAGTGTTAGTTATTCTTTTGTTTAGATATAAGATTACTTATTTTGCAAACTGCTCTGATTGAAGGATAGAGCGGTATATAAAACCTGATAAATAAATAAATTATAGGGTGTATCCCATCCGGTCCCATCGCTTTGTCTACATTAAGTTTAGCTAGTTTCTCATGAACACAGTCTTCTGAAAATTGTTCAAGATGCCCCTCGCTTCTGTTCCTGTTTGTGGGTGTTTTCTGAGGTCCTGTTCCTGGTTCTTCATCTGTGAACACAGAACAGAAATATTTGTTAAGCAATTCCACTTTATCCTCATCAGCTTCTACATATTCCTCCCCTTCACCCTTGAGTCTGACAATACCACTTTTGCCTTTCCTCTTCTCACTGACATATCTGAAAAATGTCTTATCCCCCCATTTTATTGCATTGGCTATTTCCTCCTCTTTTTTAATCTTTGCTTTCCTGACTACTTTGCTAGCTTCTCAAAGTTTTTACATATGTAGATGCCTGTCTTCCTCTCTCCGTGATCTCTTGTATTTTATGAAGGCCTCCCTCTTTTCCTTCACTTTTTCTGCAACTTCTTTCGAAAACCATAGCGGTCTCCTTTTCCTTTTACCTTTATTTACCATTGTAACAAAAAGGTTTGTTGCCCTTAAAATATACCCTTTCAGTTTTGCCCACTCTTTTTCTACATCCCCCAGCTGTTCCCATCCCACTAATGACTGCCTGATGTATTGGCCCATCTTGGCAAAGTTTGTTTTCCTAAAGTCTAAGACTCTTGCTTTTGAATGGATTCTATCAGCCCTAGTCCTAATACTGAACCATACCATCTGGTGATTACTGGATGCAAAATGATCTCTCACTGTAACATCAGAAACACTTTTACCATTGGTAAACACCAAGTCCAGTATGGCCCCTTCATGTGTAGGTTCTGTTACCAGTTGCTGAATAGTTTTCCCTGTAGAAAGTCCAGGATATCCTTACTTCTAGATGATACTGCAGCAGGAATGTGCCAATCAACATCTGGCATATTGAAATCCCCTATCAGTAGCATTTCCACTTTGCTAGCAATGCTGCGTATGTCTTCAAATAATTCTCTGTCCACCTCTTCCTCCTGTGAGGGAGGTCTATTTATCACGCCAATGCAAATAGATTTCTCTTTCCCTCTTTCTAGTTTAACCCACAGTGCCTCCTCTCTCCCTTTTAAGCTCTGTAGTTACCAAGCTTTAATATTATTTTTTTGACATATAGTGCCACTCCTCCTCCCCTTCTTCCTACCCTGTCCTTTCTGAATAAATTATAGCCTGGTATAGTTACATCCCAGTCATGGTTTTCTGTGCACCATATTTCTGTAACTGCCACTAAATCCAAGTCAGCTTCTCCCATTAAAGTTTCAACATTTGGGATCTTATTTCCCATGCTACGGCATTTATACACACTGCTTTCCATATGTTGTTCCTTTTACCCATTTCCATAATGATATTTAATGTTTCACTTACCTGGGGGCTTTCACTTACCTGGGGGCTTTCTTCACCCATCCCCAACAAATCTAGTTTAAAGCCCTCTTCAGTAGATTAGCCAGTCTGCTACTGAAGACATGTCGACCTTTCTTGGACAGATGGATGTAATCTCTTCTCTGCAACCATTGAAACAGCATCCCATGGTCCATCTCCTTTATCATTTTGGTAGCTCTTTTCTCTATCTTTTCTAGTTCCACTATATTCTTTTTAATATATGACGGACAGAATTGCACAGAATATTCAAGGTGTGGTCACACTATAGAATGATACAGAGGCATTATAATATCCTTAGGCTTATTCTCCATTTGTTTCCTTATGATTCCTAGCATTCTATTTGCTTTCTTGGCCACTGCTGCACACTGAGTGGAGGGTTTGAATGTATTATCTATGATGACACCTAAATCTTTTTACTGGGTGGTGGTTTCTAAGGTGGTACCTTGCATCGTGTAACCATAGTTTGGGTTGTTCTTACTACGTGCATAGCTTTAACATATAGCTCCATTCCTTCAACCAATTTGATCTACCCTATCACTATGATATAATTTGTATACAGGTATCACAGTGTCCCATTGATTATCTTCTTACTACTAGATCTCTTAGATGCCAATTATGCTGTATCTAACTTGTAATTCTGTGCTGTATATTTTAACTCTACCATCTTATTTTTTTAGATTTGCATATAGACATTTCAAAGTTTGTTGTTCATTCATATTGATTATCTGGTTATCAGTTGATAGAGGTAATTTACTGTAGAATCTTTCATCTTTGTCTGCTCTTCACTTACAGGCATCTGGGTAAGTTTTACCTTTATTAGAAACCTCTCTATCAGAATGCCCTAGCTTTCCTGTTTTGCTAGTATTCTTCAAAGATACATCATTTATTTATTTATTTATTAGATTCTTTTATACCGCCCCTTCCAAAGGTCAGGGGTGGTTTACAAAGAATAGAACGTTTTACATAGAATGATGGTATAACTTTTTACATAGTAAACTTTGTAATTGCTGTTAACAATTTACAATTTACATTTTGCTTAAAACAAGAAGCTAATAAACTATGTACATAATCTCTGATTATGATGATTTTCTTTGAGTTTGAGGGTGCAGAATCTGCATGTCTCTCAGGGGGTGTGATGTGATGTAGCTTGTGAGGCAGGGTCTATGTTTGTGTTTCCATAGTGTACAAGGAAGAGGTAAGTTTTGAGTTCTCTCCTAAATATTTGGAGGTCTTTGATCGATCATAGAGGTAGTGGGAGGGAGTTCCAGAGACTGGGGGCGAGATATGTGAAGGCTCTGGAGCTTGTGGTCTGTTTTGTCTTGCGGATAGAGAGGAGGGTTATAAGCGAGTGGATAGCATTTTGCCTGCAGGATCTGGTATCTGGTTGAGTATGAATGAGGGTTGATAAGAAGGATGGGGAGATGTTATTGATAAGTTCAAAAGTTACTGTTAGTAACTTATATTTTATTCGACTTAGAACTGGGAGCCAGTGGAGCTCATAAAGAATGGGGGTTATATGATCAGTTAGGCGGGCCTTACAGACAGCTCTAGCAGTAATATTTTGTGCTTTCTGTAGTAGGTTTATGGTTTTGATTGGTAGACCCTGTAAAAGAATATTTCAGTAGTCACAATGTGGGGTGATAAGGGCCTGGACTACTGATTTGAAATCATTGATGTCTATCAGGGGTCTAAGATGTTGAACAGTTTTCAATTTGAAGAAGATTGTCCTTGCTATTTGTTTTATATGTGGGAGCATGCTGAGGGATTGATCTAGTATTATACTGAGGTATGTAAAATATTATTAATCTTGATGGTTTGAAAGGGGGTAGGGTTTTGATTTCTTGATATGTATAGGACTTCCATTTTCTTGTAGTTAATATTAAGATTGTTGGACTTTAACCATAATTCCATTTCAATAATGCAGTCTGATAGATTGTGATAGGTAGGGTTGTTTTTGTCTATGGGGAGAGACAACATAATGTTGTCCATATAGATGTAATACCCAATATTTAATTTTCTGAAGATGTTGGTAATTGGTTGCAGGTATAGGTTGAAAAGGAGGCCTGAGAGGGCAGAACTTTGGGGTATTCCTTGTTCTTGGGGGAATGTCTCTGATGAATCTTGGCTTATTTGGATTCAAAGTTTACAGTTTGATATGTATGATTCGTGTAATACTGTGCCTCCTAATCCTATTTGTGATAATCTCGAGATGAGAGAGTCATGGCTAAGGTTGTCAATAAAGAGGAGAATGAATGCACAATTAAGATTGTCTGTGTTTCTGATGAGGTGGTCCATTATTGTTAGCAGCAAGGTTTGACGATAAGGTGGTATATATAACCGGTTAAATAAATAAATAAATAATTTTTCAATTTTTATTTTAGCTATAATTTTGTATTGAATTACACTTTATCATTAACACTATTTTTTAAAACCCTTCTCATACAGTAGACCCAAAATTTCTAAGCAATGTGGACTAAAGTCTCTTCTGGGGCCTCTCGGATTAGGGGCCCTGAAGATTAAGCTTCATTAGTTTCACAGTAGATCCGCCCCTGGCTTTCCCCCATTATGTAGTCTAACATGTTTTATCTCTTTTTTAATGGAGCCTGTTTAAGGCGATGCCAATTCTTTCAGAAAAGCGCCACCTTTTCCCAGAATATTGCCCAGTTTCTAACAAATCCAAAACCCTCTTCCTTGCAGCATCATGTCATCTACACATTGAGAATCCAGAGCTTTGCCTGCTTCTTAGGTCCCACATGTGGAATGGGAAGCATTTCTAAAAATGTTACCCTGGATGTTCTGAATTTCAACTTTCTACCTAAAATCCTAAATTTTGCTTCCAGAACCTCCCTCCCACACTTTTCTGTCATTGGTACCAACATGTATCAAGACAGCAGGCTCCTCCCAGCATTGTCTAAAACCTTATCTAGGTGGCATGTGAGATCTGCCACCTTTATACCAGTTAGGCAAGTTACCAGGAGATCCCTAAATCCACCAGTCATTCAGCTATCTGCATGCCTAATGACTGAATCGCCAACTATAATGGCTGTCCTAACCCTTCTCTCATGGGCAAATGCTGCTGGAGACAGCTCCTTGGTGTGAGAGAATATTACACCACCTGGAGGGCAAGTCCAAGCTACAGGATCACTTCCCACTATACCAAGGTGATACTCTCTTTTCTGGTGACTTGTCTCCTCCATTGCAGTAGAGAGGCTGCCAGACTGGAGGTGGGACTTTTCTACTATGTCCCTGAAGATCTCGTCTATATATCTTTCTGTCTGCATCAGTTCCTCTAAGTCTGCTACTCTAGCCTCTAGAGAGCGGACTCGTTCCCTGAGACTAAGGAGCTCTTTGCACCTAATGAGCACATAAGAACACGGGGAGGCCAATTCCAATCGGGGCACGTCCGGGCCGTCTGGATGTCCAAAATATGGATGGCTCAAATGTATACCCGATTCTGCATCTACAGGAGCTAGACGTTCCTGTGGATGCAGAAACGGGTACTTAGATGGGGTGGATGTGCCCTGATTCTGCCATGCTGAATGTCCATTAATCTCCCTGGCTAGCCCTCCCTATGCTCCTGCTGGAACTCCTTTGCCATGGCGTCTCATCGCCATGGCACCTGGATGCCAAGTAGGAGCACTAAAAGCCCCAACACAGTCCTGCTCTTCTTTCCCCACCACCTGGCCCTCAGCGGGGGCAGCCAGGGCCAGGATCAGGTGGCAGGGACTTACCCCTGGCTGCCGTGGGACTTCTACAGACCTGCAGGCCCCAATCCCCACTGCACATGGGACATTTTCCACCTCCAAGGTGGAAAAAGTCCCACGTCTATCTTGTCAGCACCGGACATACAGGGCTATGACCTGAATAGGTTCTGTATATCCAGGTTGTGCGGCCCACCCTTGCCCACTCTCCACCCTGTCACCGCCCCTTCCCACCCCTGTCCGGAGCTCCTCACACAAAGATCCTGTGTGTGCAGGGAGCTAGATGTACAAAAATGTGTCCCTGCGAATAGTGGAGGTTCTACATCCAAAACAGGTGTTCATCCCCGCTATTTGCGGTTCAGAATGACCCCTATAATGAACACCAAATGGGAGATAATCATACATGCGATAGTGCAAAAAACTGAATAGCTTCCATTTTGCTGCTGGACAGCTGTCTGCATCTTGGTTTTAGTGATTTGTTTAGCTATTTAAAGTTGTTCAGTTATTTAAAATTTATAGGGGAATAGAGTTAATTGAACCAATACAAATATGCCTACTAAGTTTAAGGGACTTTGTTTAATGTTCACTTCAAGATGAACTGCAATGAGAAATGAACCTATTGCTATAGCTTAATAATGTGCTGATATAGATAACCAGCTAAACACGAAAGTGAAAAATGTCCTTTATTTTCCCTTAACTGGCTGAAGAGCTTATAAATCAGAGGTCGTCCTAGGATGGGTAGGTGGGTAAAAACCACTAACTTAAAGATTTGCTTTTTAATCCATACCCTAATTGAGTTTAACTGCTATATAAAATTATTGGACAATAGTTTATTTGCAACAATTTTATTCATTGTTCCTGTCAATTATTGTGAGTGTTATATTTTTATTGTGACCTTGAAGATTAAGTAAACCCTTGGTTCAAGACACAGTTTCTGGACTGGACTAGGTTATTAGAAAGGGAGTTTGTGAAAGTTTAAGATTCCAAGGGCCTCCTGGCTTTTGCTACTCCCCATCAAAAGAACCCTGATATTTAAAATCCATGTGGTGCAGAGAAAGACTGGGTTAGAAGCTCATTTTATTTATTTATTTATTTATTTATTTATTGAACGGTTTTATATACCGCCTTTCAGAAAAATCAAAGTGGTTTACAAAGAACAAAACTTGAACATTACATTGAAACTTATTCAAACAATTGAAATTACAGTGAACATTAAATTGTATATAATAAAAATGGTAATTTGAGGGTTACAATGCTGAGTAAATGCTGAT
This sequence comes from Ichthyophis bannanicus, assembly GCA_033557465.1. Taxonomy (NCBI): domain Eukaryota; kingdom Metazoa; phylum Chordata; class Amphibia; order Gymnophiona; family Ichthyophiidae; genus Ichthyophis; species Ichthyophis bannanicus. The sequence goes on from CM066031.1 coordinate 949,350,503, forward strand.
TAGGTATATAGATAGTTTAAACATATATACAGATTTAAATATTTACAAATAGGATTGGTGCGATCCCTTGTCTACCAAGCAGTTGGAGAAGTAACTTCCTCCAAAAGACTTTGTTAAATAGGTGCTGTGAGCAGAAATATTTTAGGTTTCATTTCTTCTACCTGTCTTTCCACCTGCATTTTGTGACCGAACCACCAAACTGGGATTAATTTTTACTATACTGGATCAGCTCCAATTTTGAAGGCAATTTTACAGATGCATGGTTAATTTCCATAGCCAGAACTATCTACTATCTAGATAATGGTACTGATAATCATCACAAGCTGCTGCAGCACTCTCTCGCTATTGTCGATTCAGAGCAAGGGTGGAGAGCGTGCATGTCTATAAATTATCGGAGAGCGGCGATACTCAGTCTGCTATTTGGCTAATAGCAAAAAAAACCTGTCCTAATTTTATCTTCATAATTACCTGGATAACAAGTTGATTATTGCTGCTCCCTAAATAGTGAGCATTGCTAATCACGCTATGCGTACATTCAGCACTTCTCACTATCCCAGTAGTGGCACTGAATATGCATATTTTCTTAAAACAGAAACTGTGAAGTTCAAATAGTGATCCATATAATTCTATCTCTTGTACAATGAACAATAGTATCAATTGTCTGAAGGCCCTTTCATGATTTCTAATATGAGAGTTCTGTTGATGAAATTATATATTTTTATTTATTATTTTATTTATTTATTTAACATTTCTTATATACCGCCTTTCATGATATCAAGGCGGTTTACATTGAACAAACTGAAATTACATTGAACAGTGCATTATAACTTGGAGATAACTATTTTACAGGGAACATACTTTTTACAGGGAACATACTTGCTTGAAATTGTTTAAACAAACATATATTTCTTTAGCCCTTAGTGTGTCTAACAGCACCACTTCATTTTTCATTATTTAACCACTTAGGGGTATGTTTACTAAAGTGCGGTAAACGTGAATAACACGCGTTGTACGATGTTAACGATCGTAAGTGCAGTATAACGCGCGTAATCACGCGCCAACGACAGTTAACGTCATACAACACGCGTTAACCGTAGTTAACGATCGGAAAGCCCCGCGGCGCGTTAAAACAGCGCAGAAGGTGGAGAGTGGGCGGAGAGAAGGGGTCAATGGGCGGAGAGTGGGCGGGGAGAGGCTCCCCTCACACTAACGTGCTGAAGTGCAGAGCTCAATTCCAACGCGAATGAAAACCTGTCGTTAAAGGCATATTAAAGGGAAGAGAAACCATTTCCGTCAGCAATGTACAGCAAAACCGGGGAAACCTACAGAACGTGAGCAGTGTGATACATGTGCACAGAACAAAATTGCAAATAAAACTTTAGAATGACCACAAGAAACAGTGTAAAAATTATAATTCAGCTGGGCAACAGTGATAGCAATGGGCAACAATAAAAGACACTCCCAGGAAAGCTACAAATAAAGGAAATGATGTGTGGAAGGGTCTACACTCCGTAGATCCTTTCAAAAATCATTTCTTGTTATTGGAGCTGTCCTGGGAGTGTGTGTTAATGTTGCCCAATGATATCATTGTTGCCCAGCTTGGTTATGGGTGTGTGCCCCTTTTTCCGAGGTCTTTTTTGAGGTTTATGTGCATGTTTGTCTTCATACAAGGTAAATGAGCCCACAGTAAAATTGTGCAGAGCAGGGTTTCCGACTCGTCAGGCCAGTTTTCCTACCTCCAGGGACTGCACTGTCTCTGTGGCCACAGTGTGGTGCAACAGACACGGCCAGTGTCTGTAAAACCAGAGGGTCACAGGTTCAAATCCCAGCTGGGGCTCCTGCCAACCCAGTCCCCATAGTTATACCCACCACTAAACAGTGATAGTAACAACACTCCTTTATTGCAGAGAACATACGCATGGTTAATACGCCTATATTTTACCACACCAAACACAGACACCATGAACAGGCGCATTACCTAGAGCAGAGTCTCGCAAATGCAGTCCTGGAGGGCCCCATACCATTCAGGTTCCATGCTGCCTCTAATAAAGATGCCTGTGCTGCATATCTATGCACCACCCCCATGGCATGCAGATGTAGCTCATGCATATTTATGAGGGACAGCATGAAAACCCGAACAGTGTTTGGAACACCAGGACTGGAGTTGGGAAACTCTGCCGTAAAGCAGCAGCCAACAGGGCCGGACACACCCACACACACACCTACAGGCCCCATTGGCCAATGCCTCCTGGAGAGGCAGGGCATTGGGCCCTGCCTGTATCTCCCAATACTAGCAGTTGCATACCTTAGCAATGCCACCCTACACCTGGGTATATGGTACACAGCCATCAAACATTTCCTATGATAACTGGAAGATATCAATTCCTACGTTAAGCACATTTTGCTCATTGAGCTCCACCATAACAATCATTCTGATGTCTGCGGTGTGTGCTGCAGGTCTGGTCTCTGACAGTGTTTATCACCCTGGGGAGTGACCCCCAACAGTATTGCGTACCATATCCATGCCTGTACTGTGCCCAGGACTGGTGTGGTGGGTATGGCTGCTGAACCCCTCTATAGTAGCACAATGCTGGCATAGGTGTGGGGGTGGCTGTCTGTCTATCCAGTGTGTGGTGGCTGCAAACACCTTCCACAGCCCACACTGCCAGCAGTGTTGCCAGTATTGGGCTGCCAATGTGCATAATGAGGAGCAAGGTACCATGGGTATAGGCTAGACAGGGTGGCCTGGCCAGGGTGCATCTGCACAGGGCATAGGGCACTGACTGGGACATTTTAGTGCCTGGCCACCACCTACACAGACAGGGTGACCTCAGTATGTCCTGCTGAGAGATCACTCTCACCCTGACTGTGCAGTGACCACAGCATGACTAGGCACCCCCATAGTGCTATATAATATTTCTCTCATGTGATAGATATGGGTTTCCTTTTGGGGCCCAGTCACTGATTTATCTGCTTGCTGTGTATGCTGACATCCCAGTTCTGGGTGCATGCATCTCCACTGGGCACATGCACTATTGACTAACTAGCAGGCTGTTTGCAGCTGGTATGTGTCTTGATGGAGTGGCTTGCAGGGTGCAGCGGCTGATGGCTTGCAGCAGGAGAATATCAGATAGTGGTGGGTTGCAGCTTAGCACATGCAGGCCTAATGTCTGTCTGCTATTGTGTTATGGATGTGTACAGAGCTGCATTGACTGCCCTGTGGGGTGTTTGTTCCTCAGCAGGACTGGGGTTGATGTTCCCCTCTACTGCCACCTTTGCAGGGAGGTAGAATGTGGATCTATTGTTAGGAGGCCCTGTTTGCCACCCTTGGCCCTGGGGGAGAGGGGTGGTGGTCCATGGGGGCTACACCTGACTGAAACAGACAGAGATATCCAAGATGTTTCTGCAGAAACTACCTATCTCACACATTAACACTTTTTTGGACCTGCGCCATGGCCTTTTTCAGCCATGGACGGTGCTGTGGACCTGGTGCTGGGCGCCTCACTGCACCCTCAGGGTGAGCACAGTACCCGCACAATGTGACAGTGTGTAGCTACTCTGTGCCAGTACAACACACGGTTAGTACCCCCGTACCAGGCCGAGGTGCTGTTGGGGTGCACATGGTCAGTTCCCCCTACCAGGCCGAGGTGCTGTGGGGGTGCATTCCCCATGGTGTGTATCTGTGGACAGCTGATTTGCATGTGCAGTGCATCATGGGTGTGACTGGCACAATCCAACCCTGTGAAAATCCAGCACCTGCTCACAGGCTCTGATAAACCATAGGCCATCACACGTACATCTGTTAGCATAATGCATAGGTGCAAGTCACCCTAAAGAGTCTGTAATATAAGGTGCCCACGCTGGTAAAAACACACGTACCCACGCACGACTGTAAACACGCACCAACGCACGCAGCTACACACGTAGCTACGCACGGGGCTACGGACGTACCAATGCACGCAGCCACGCACGCACCAACGTACGTGGCTAGGCACACTCCGAGGGTGTGCTTCTGACATCACTACTCAACGTAAAGAAAAACATGCCTCCTCATTCCCTATGTAATGTACAGGGTGATGCCTTGGCCAGCCTTCTGCGTTAGGCACACTGGGGACTCAAACCCATGCTGCCTGTAACAGCGGTCAGTACCGTAACCATTGTGCTACAGCTCTGTTTCAGTGCTTTGTGTCTGTATGCCTTCTTATGATTAATGCGCAGTAACGCGCCACGGCGCCCTGTAACGCTCGTTAATTTTTGGAACGCACGTTAGTGGTAACGATGTACTGCCCATGTCCTTATTTGGGGTTTCTGTCACTACCGCGGCTCCTAACGCGAATTGCACTAACGCAGTTTAGTAAACATACCCCTTACTTTTCGTATTTCATCTAGTCATGCCTTTTATTTTACTTTTGTATTCAAACAAAGCATACACTAGGTTGATACTGTTTTCTTGATTTTTCCCAATTACAGTTTCATTCTTAGTAGGTCTTTGCTGCTGTGTCTTGCCCTACTCTGTCTCTCTTTTATGCAGATCCATATTATTCTTTCTGACCAGGCAGCTTGACTAATTGCAGTGGCTGAACTCTTCTAATTAGTTTCATGGGCTTGCTCTTGTAGCAGGTTTCAGCCTATTGACCTATTATGTAAGGACTGCAAGTCATGATGTACTGTCAGCTTCACTAACCAGTGATTTCCAACTTCTGAGTCATGTCCATTAGTAGAACTACCAAATTAATGCATTCCAGTTCACCCTACTGTCAGCCATCAAGTCTTAAGAAGATGTTTTTCCATTTTGTATCTTGACTGTTCTGACCCTTGACCATGTTACTACTTTCCTATATTCTTCACTCCGAGAGCTCTTCAGCTAACTGCTTTTGGTATTATTGTCCTCGTGTTCTTTATGTATCATATTCGTCCAGTTATACCTTAGACCTTAGATTATTATCCTTACAGCTTACTCTAAGCATAATAACTTTTCAAAATGAGACAAGCCTGAAAAAGAAAGCATTAGAGAATAAATAAACCTAATTTTATATAACACTGACATTACTGAATTTTGGTGACTTTTTCTGTCATAGGAGCGCGTCAGTGAATATCCAGGTCACAGTGAACAGTTCAGGCTGCCCCTCACATTGCAGAAATGTTCCTGCTCAGATGGAAATAATTATTGTGAGCACATTCACTTGCTGCTACTGTACATATTGGTTCAACATCTCAAGTTAAAAATATATATATCTAAAAAATACAATCCATATAATGGCACCATATATTATTTTTCCGAGAACATTATTTGAGCTTACAGATATGTGTACAGTGCTACAGCCTGTATACTGTATGTCATCTAGGTTTCAAAAAATAAGTTAGGATTATGATCAGAACTCTGATATTGTAATATAGCTTGTATTACCTACATCCACTTTTTATCGATCAGCCTTGTTGCTGCCCAGTATAAAATGGTAGCTCTGGCCCCTAGTGGTAGTTGTGCAGTACTAACACAAGAGCTCAAACTGCATAATAAGGGCAATCGCTCCAATAAATGTGTGTGGGGGGGCTGGGGCAAGGGGGAAAACTCCAACTATGGTGTCCTTGGGAGGTATGATTTGGGGGGGAGGTATGATTGGGAGAAGGTATGATCGGTGGGTAGGGACCTTGGATTAGGTTTTGCTGATCAGACTGGGGAGAGATTGTGCAGGGACTGGTGATTTTACAGATTAACATGTTGTTTTTTTTACTTTGCTTAGGTCACAGCCATGCTTCCTGCTGCCATTTATGCAGGTGCACTTAACACATTTGAGTTGGCTTTACTACACCTGTACTATCGGCAGCCATGACAGTTAGCATATGACAATGTATTATGCACTAGCTTTTAGTGATGGGCACACTCCATTCCCACTCCGACCTATGCTAAGCAGTTAACATGGGAATTTTGCCATGCAGCTGTTTTTAACACACAAAACGCATAAGTGTACATACACACTAATGGTTAACACTCATTAAATCTCATGCTAACATGCTAACAGTGGCCAATCCAGATCACAAGTACATGGCAGGTTCCGTATCTAGGTTCCACAATACTTGTCTTGGAGTAAGCAGTGGATTTCCCGGGTCCTCTTTAACAATGGGTTATGGACTTTTCCTCTAGGAACTTGTCCAAACTTTTCTAAAACCCAGCTACACTAACAGTTTTTACTATATCCTCCAGTAACGAATTCCAGAGTTTGATTATGCGTTGAGTGAAAAAATATTTTCTATTATTAGTCTTAAATGGGTTTCACTGTAGCTTCTTTGTGTGTCCCCCCGACATTTGACTTTTTGATTGAGTGAACAACTGATCTATGTTTACCCGTTCTACACCATTCCTTAATTTATAGACCTCTATCATATCTCCCCTCAGTCATCTTTTTTCCAAGTTGACGAGCCTTAACCTTTAAGCCTTTCCTCATAGGGGTATCCTTTGATCCCTGTATAATTTTGGTGGCTCTTCTCTGTAACTTTTCTCATTCTGCTATCCTGCTACTAATCTGCTTCCTACAGTATTTTCATTCTACATACTGTGGGTCCTCAAACACTTGAAAATACCTCCACTCCAGTGAGATTTTATAAGACTTTTCTTCCTTGATGGGTTTGCTGTTTATAGTGCTGCTGCTGGACCTATAACTGAGGATGGAGGAGAGAATGAAAGGCCAGTGACATGTTTACCGTTCTCTATTGTCTCTTCTTCCTGTGCAAAGCCCCTGGCCTTGGCTCTAACAGTATCAATTTCTACATCTTCATCCATTAGCATGCTAAGAACAATACTCTCTTAAGTCAATACATTTTTGATATCTGATGATTCAGATGTAAATCTCACCCATGCACAATCCTCAATTCCTATGGGATTGGATTACCAGCTCTAGGCAGCATGGATTGCCTGTCTTTTAGCTTCTTCTCCACCCAAATGGCCTGTGCCACTCTGGGATTCCATCACCCTAAGTATGCTACCTCAGGTACTATGCCCAAGGTCATATATAAAGCCTGGAATAGGCCCTGTTCTGACAAGATACACTTCCTGCCTAATGATGCTCTTCAAAGTACTGAGGAGAGGGATAATGTGTTTTCTCTGCTAACACTCCTATGGGACTTGATTCCCAGCTCCAGGAAGCAGGAATTGCTGGTATTTTAGTTTTTATTTAACTTTTATTTTTTTTATTTATTTGGCTTTATTCATGGAATGGACTAGATATACTGTAAGGTACAAACACAAGGAGTCCCACAAGGATCTACATTCTCTGCACTGCTTCTTAACATCTATATGCAACCACTCTGCAAAACAAACCAATCTCACGATGTCGCCTTTCACATTTTTGCCAACAACATCATTATATTCACCCTTCAACACCAAGCACCCCTCAACCCTCCTCCTCCAATGGAGCTTCTCAGATAAGGCTTGAACAAAATCACCTCTCCATCAACCTAAACAAAACAGAAGCTTTATTTGTCACCAAGGACAGCTCATTCACTCCTCCCCTCACCATCACACTCATCAACTTCAAAATACAAGTCGAGTGAAGTCATATAACTTGGAGTCACCCTCGAGCAGCTGCTATCCTTCAAACCACATATCGCAAAGGCAACAAAAACTGTCTACCTCAAAATCCAGACCCTTCAGCGACTTTGCCCACTACTAGACCCAAGGGACTTCAGATCACACCATCAAACCATCATCACCCCACACATAGACTACTGCAACATCAAATAACAAGGACTCCCTCAATCCGTACTCCTTCATCTTCAAACAGCCCTACATACTGCTGCCTGCACAATCATGAGGGCCACCAGAAAAGACCACATATTGCCCATCCTGAAATGCCTCCACTGGCTCCCACTACAAGCAAGAATCTTGTACAAGACTATACTCCTCACATTTAAAACCCCCAACAACCTAACATCCATACACTTTCAAAAATTACTCCACCCCCTCACTTCAACCCAACCCATGAGAAAATCTACTGCAAACACTCTCACATTACCCCCCCCCCCCGAAAAACAAAAAGCAATCAGCAAACCTGCCTGAGATCTTTCAAATTTTATGTACCCTCCCTATGGAACCCCCTCCCTAATGACCTCAGAAACTCCACAAACCTCACTGCATTCAGAAAGATGCTAAAAACTCACCTACTCACCAAAGTACTTTCCTGATGTAACAAAACCAACCTGCAACTCTACCACCCTCATTTTAAACCCCACCTCACCTTCACCCCAACCATTTGACTTTAATCAACCTGTACATAGCAAAGAGCTCAAAATCCATTGTACATAGTTAAACGGCCTTGTAAGCCACGTTCAACTGTTGTTTGTTATAAGAACATAAGAACATAAGATATGCCATACTGGGTCAGACCAAGGTCCATCAAGCCCAGCATTCTGTTTCCAACAGTGGCCAATCTAGGTCATACGTACCTAGCAGTTTCCCCAAGGGACACAGGTTCCACAATGCTTGTACTGGTTCAAGCATTGATATCCTGGGTCCCTTCTTAATAATGGTTTATGGACCTTTCCTCCAGGAACTTGTCCAAACCTTTTTTAAACCCAGCTACACTAACAGCCTTTACTACATCCTCCGGTAACAAATTCCAGAGTTTGATTACACGTTGAGTGAAAAAATATTTTCTTTTATTAGTCTTAAATAGTTTACCCTGTAGCTTCATTGCATGTCCCCTAGTCTTTCCATATTCTGATAAGGTAAACAATCGATCTACGTTTACCCGTTCCACTCCGTTCATTAATTTATAGACTTCTATCATATCTCCCCTCAGCCGTCTCTTCTCCAGGCTAAAGAGCCCCAACGTTTTTAGCCTTTCTTCATAGGAGTAGCCTTCCATCCCCATTACCATTTTGGTGGCTCTTCTCTGAACCTTTTCTAAAATCGCTATATCCTTTTTAAGATACGGCGACCAGAATTGCACACAATATTCAAGGTGCGGTCTCACCATGGAACGATATAGAGGCATTATAATATCTTTTGTTTTATTTTCCATTCCTTTCCTTATCATACCTAGCATTCTATTTGCTCTCTTGGCCGCCGCTGCACACTGGGCCGAGGGTTTTAACAAGGTATCCACAATGACGCCTAAATCTTTTTCCTGGGTGGTGATTCCTAATGTGGAACCTTGCATCATGTAACCATAGTTTGGGTTGTTCTTCCCTAGGTGCATAACTTTGCACTTCTCCACATTAAATTTCATCTGCCATTTTGATGCCCAGTCTTCCAATTTATCAAGATCCTCTTGCAATTTTCCACAATCCTCCTAGGTTTTAACAACTTTAAATAGTTTTGTGTCATCTGCAAATTTGATAACCTCACTTGTTATTCCACTTTCCAGGTCATTTATGAATATGTCAAAAAGCAGCGGACCCAGCACAGATCCCTGGGGTACACCACTATTCACCTTTCTCCATTGGGAAAATTGGCCATTTAGCCCTACCCTCTGCTTTCTATCTTTTAACCAGTTCCTGATCCACAGTAGTACACTGCCTCCTATCCCATGACTCTTTAGTTTTGCCAAAAGTCTCTCATGAGGGACTTTGTCAAAGGCTTTCTGAAAGTCCAGATACACAATATCAACCGACTCACCTTTGTCCACCTGTTTATTCACTCCTTCAAAAAAACATAACAGATTAGTAAGACAAGATCTTCCTTGTCTAAAGCCATGTTGGCTGTCTCCCATTAGGTCGTGACTATCTACATGCTGAGTAATTTTATTCTTTATGATGGTTTCTACCATTTTTCCCGGTACTGATGTCAGGCTCACTGGTCTGTAGTTTCCCGGATCACCCCTCGAACCCTTTTTAAAAATTGGTGTTACATTGGCGATCCTCCAATCCTTAGGTATTAGAGATGATTTTAATGATAGTTCACAGATTACTGATAGCAGGTCTGCAATCTCAAATTTCAGTTCTTTCAACACCCTTGGATGTATACCATCCGGCCCAGGTGATTTGCTACTCTTCAGTTTATCTAATAGTTGTAAGACATCTTCCCGATGTATCGATATGTCCTTCAGTTCTTCCACACCTTTAAATACCACTTCAGTCATGGGTAACATCCCTACATCTTCCTCAGTAAAGACCGAAGCAAAGAATTCATTCAGTCTCTCCGCTATCGCCTTGTCGCCTCTTAGTGCTCCTTTAACCCCTTTATCATCTAATGGTCCAACTGACTCTCTCACAGGTTTTTTGCTACGAATGTACTTGAAAAGGTCTTTATTTCGCGTTTTTGCTTCCGCAGCAAGCTTCTTCTCAAATTCTCTCTTTGCCTGCCTTATCAATGCCTTGCATTTGACTTGCCAGTGCTTGTGCTGTTTCCAGGTTTCATCGTTTGGCTCTTTTTTCCATTTCCTGAAAGATGCTTTTTTGGCAACAACAGCCTCTCTGACCTCACCTTTAAACCATGCTGGCAGTTTTTTGGACTTCCTTCCACTTTTCTTAAAGCGTGGAATACAGCTGGTCTGGGCTTCCAAGATAGTATTTCTTATAACTGTAAATAGTTAACAATTCTCTGCAAACCATTTTCAAATTGTTTACTGTAAACCTCTTTGACCCAGTGAAAGGTGGTATAAAAATCATGCTAATTAAATATATAAATACATAAATAAGGTACTCACTCATTTCCACAGCAGTTGTGACAGACAATAGGTGAACAAACACAGAAACAGAGAAAATGATGGCAGATAAAGACCATACAACCTATCAAGTCTGACTTCCATAAGAACTATTTTCTACTATCCCTCCCTCCCTCCCTCAGCAATCGTCTTATTTGTCCATGCTTTTTTGAATTCATTTACAATTCTTATCTCTACCACCTCCACTGGGAGGTTGTTACACACATCCACCACCCTACCCATAAAGAAATATTTCCTCAGATTACTCCTGAGTCTATCCCCTTTCACCTTCATCTTATGACCCCCTCAGTCCAGAGCATTTATTCCACAGAGGCATTTAAATGTCTCTATCATATCACCCCTCTCCCATTGTTCCTCCAAAGCATACATATTGAGATCTTTAAACCTATCTCCATATGCCTTATTGTGAAGACCATTGACAATTTTAGTAGCCACGCTCTGGACCGATTCCATTCTGTTAATATCTTTTGGAAGGTGTGGTCTGCAGATATCCAAGAGTGGAGGAGTGGCCTAGTGGTTGGGGCAAGGTACTTCAGGCTGGAAAGTTGGGGGTTCAAATCCCACTAGAGGACAGCAACTTTGGGCCAGAAGGACTGGGGTTTCTAGTCCCACAGGTGCTCCTTGTGGTCTTGGGCAGACCACTTAACCCTCCATAGCTCATGTTCCCTGTAAAATAGTTATCTCCAAGTTATAATGCCCTGTTCAATGTAATTTCAGTTTGTTCAATGTAAACCACACTGATGCAGAATAGCATGGTATATAAGAGAATATAAATAAATATGCACACTGTATTCCAAATGAGGTCTCACTAGAGATTTGTACAAACTTACTATTATCTCCTTTTTCCTGCTAGTCATTCCTCTCCCTATGCACTCAAACATCCTTCTGGCTTTTCTGTTGCCTTTTCTATCTGTTTGGCCACTTTAAAATCAACCAATACAATCACCCTCAGGTTCCTCTCTTCTTTTGTATATTGAAGTACTTTACGTCAGGTCTTGACAAATTTTGTTTCGATTTAGGAGCCAGTCCAAAATCTCCTGCCTTATTGTCTCCATTCTACGCTTGTATTCCTCCATTTGAAAACTCCTATATGTCTGGTGAGGATGAAAGAGTTTGAAGAGAGATGATAGTGTAGTTTGCCTGTCTGTGCATGGAATGTGGTGGGGGTGCCTTTGTGTTGATAGGGGGCAAAGCTGCAGTGCATGTGTGAGTGTGATGCAGAGCTGGGGAGCCTCTGTGTGTGTGATGCAGAGATGGGGTGCTATCTGTGTACATGTGTGTGTGTCTGTCTGTCTGTTATAAGGAGATGGGCTGCATGTGTGTCTTTGTGTCTGTCATGCAGAGATAGGGTTTGTTTGTGTGTTTGTTGTGTAGAGGTGGGGGTGTATGTATGTGTCTTCTGGAGGATGCACCTTTTGGCATATATACATTATGTTCTTTTGTCCTCATGCATTCATTACTTTAGCCTCCAACACCTTGCCCTCTTCCCTCTTCCCTCTCCCCTCTCCCCTCCATACCTTCCCCATTCTCTGTTCCTCTTCCAGACTCTCTCCTTCTCCCTCCCCCTAGCACTCTTACCCCTGCCCTCCTTTCCCCCATCCTCCTTCCTTTTTTCTCTAAGCTACTGCCCCTTTAAATTTTTGTTGCCTCACACCCTCCCCCCCCCCCCCCTTAACCTTTTTGGGTTGTTTTTGCAGCCCCCATCTGGATGTCCACTTCTACCCATGGAATCACCACAGCAGCCTGCTGCCTTCAAGGCCACAATTTTGGCCTTCACCTCCTGTTCTGTCCATGAAAATCTGATCTCCTGTGGGCAGATAGAAGGAGTCTTCGCTGCGATCACTGCTTTCTTCTGATCTGCTGTCTGCAGGAGATGGGATCCCCACAGGCAGCCTGCTGCCTTTTCCTCTTGTTCTGCCCGCAGGGATCCCAGCTCCTGTGGACAGACTGAAGGAGTCTTAGCAGCTGCCTGTGATGGTGCTATTTTAAAGGAGGCATATTTCTGGTTGCTATGGCGATCTGGATGTCAAGCAATGCTTTACTCCCTATACTGTACTATTCCCTTGGGATTTTGCAGCCCAGATGCATGACCTGGCATTTTTTAGCATTAAACCTTAACTTCCAAATTCTCAACCATTCTTCAGGCTTCTGATCTCTCCTCATGTTATATACACATTCTAGGGCAGAGGTTCACAACTCCAGTCCTGGAGGGCCAAACACCATTCAGATTTTCAGGCTGTCCCTAATGAATATGTATGAGATACATATGAATACAATGGGGGCAGTGCATGCAAATGCATCTCATGCATATTTATTAGAGACAGACCTAGATTGGCCACTGTTGGAAACAGGATACTGGGCTTGATGGACCTTGGTTTGACCCAGTATGGCATATCTTATGTTACCATGTCTGTAGTTACCCATCACTTCCTTACTTTTACTCTCCACACACATCCTACCCAAGCCTGCAACTATCATAAGAAATGGAAACATCGCGGAAAAGCACAGCGGTCTGCATTTTTCCTACATTAGCTGCTACCGCCAGACACTTTCCACATTAGCATTGTACTAGCAGCTAACTCCCTTTAATAAACATTTCCCATAATGTTAATCACCAAATACAAATCGATATCAGCAGACAAACCCCAATCATACTTATATCCACACATACCTAGAAATACTGCACATCAATAGAAAACCCTCTCACTGAAACAGTCAACTGTAGTTAAGGCAACAGTTCATGTCCCAGTAAGTCTACGCTAAGGACCGCACAAAAAGCCCTTAGGTGTGGCTCTTCAGTAGTCAATCCACTGGTGGAGGTACACCTATGGCTTTACTAGCATCTTCCTAGTTGCCAAATGGCCACTAGACTTCAGGTCTGCTGCCCTTTAGTTTATTGTTTAGTTACCAAACATGCTTGGAATATGCTTCATTTTATTTTTAGTTATTTTATTTAAGAATTTATATTCTGTGTATACAATCTATGTGATCTGTATTGGCCATACAAATGCTTATTTCTACATGCCCTCTCCAGTTTCAGGCATGTTGTGAAGTGATACAAAATCCTATAAAAGTCACTCAGAAGTGTCAAACTACAAGCCCGTGAGCCTTACCTCGGTGGCGGGAAAAGTAATGGAGGCACTCCTGAAAGAACGAATAGTGAACTTTCTCAAAACCAACAGGTTGCAAGATCGGAGGCAACATGGTTTTACCAAAGGACGGTCTTGCCAAACAAATCTGATTGAGTTATTTGACTGGGTGACAAAGGAACTAGATCAGGGGCATGCAATGGATGTCATCTACCTGGATTTCAGCAAAGCCTTTGATACTGTTCCTCATAGGAGGCTTGTCAATAAACAGTAGCTTGGGGAAGGGTCCCAAGATGGTAAACTGGATTAGAAATTGGTTGACTGACAGACAACAGAAGGTGATGGTACATGGAGCTCACTCGGATGAGACGAAGGTGATTAGCGGGGTGCCCCAGGGTTCGGTCCTGGGCCCAGCACTGTTCAATATATTTGTGAGTGATATGACTGAAGGACTGAATGGAAAAGTCTGTCTTTTTGCAGATGACACAAAAATTTGCAACAGAGTGGACTCACCCGAGGGAGTGGTTAACATGAGGAAAGATCTACAAAAGCTGGAAGAATGGTCTAATGCTTGGCAACTACGATTTAATGCGAAAAAGTGCTGTGTCATGCACTTGGGTTACAGAAATCCAAGGGAAATGTACACGATAGGGGGCGAGAGGTTGGTATGCACGGTTCAGGAGAAAGACTTCGGTGTGATTATATCTGATGATCTCAAGGTGACAAAACAGTGCGACAAGGCGGTGGCAAAAGCCAGGAGGATGTTGGGCTGCATACAAAGAGGGATTACCAGCAGAAAGTAAGAGGTAGTTATGCCACTGTACAAGTCACTGGTGAGGCCTCACTTGGAATACTGTGTTCAGTTTTGGAGACCATATTGTGCAAAAGATGTAAGAAGACTGGAAACTGTTCTGAGAAAGGCGACCAAAATGATTTGGAGCCTGCGTCAGAAGTCTTATGAGAAGAGACTTGAAGACCTAAATATGTACATTTTGGAGGAGAGGAGGGACAGGGGAAATATTATTCAGACCTTTAAATACTTAAAGAGAAATGATGAACAAACAAACCTCTTCCAAAGACGGGGAAGCTGTAAAACTAGAGGGCATAACATGAAGCTGCAAGGTGGTAAATTGAAAGGCAATGTCAGGAAATATTTCTTCCCTGAGAGGGTGGTGGATGCTTGGAATGCCCTCCTGATGGAAGTAGTGGGGGCAAACACGGTGATGGAATTCAAAACGGCATGGGACAAACACAATGGATCCCTTTACAGCAACAGGATAAAAACAAAATAAATGGTACCATCTAACTTCTGAACCATCTAACGTCTCAGCAAATAGGGGTGTCCTACATGGAGTGGTGGGTTCACCCCTAAACAAAGACATGGGGAGGGGTGGCCTGCACAGAGCGACAGGTGCACCTACTCTTGCCATCTTGCTGGGCAGACTAGATGGACCATGCTGGTCTTTATCTGCCGTCACTTACTATGTCACTATGTTACTATGTAGAACCTATAGAGCCATTCTGCCATCCCAAAACAGCACTAATTTCCAGGAGTCACGCAAACAAGGTGCCTACATAGGAAAAGGCAGCACGGTAAACACTGCAGTGAGTACTAGAAACACCAATACACCTAGGGGCTTCTTTACTAAAGGGTAATGTGTATTAAATGCCACTGCATCCATAGAAATAAAAGTGTGTGGACACTTAATACACATTAAATTCAGTGGGGCCGCAGCTCCGATATCACACAGAGGCTGCTACTGCTGCTTTGTAAACGTATCCCTAATTTTGGTAAACATACCCACTAGTGGTAAAACTAAACAAGTTGGATTAGTACGAATTGATCCTACACAGACTTTCAGTGCTAATAGAACATGTGGCCTCTTTCACACACACAAACACATTTATACCTTCACTAATTATCGGAAAAGTAACTACAAACTAAAAATAGAAATATGTAGACAAAAATTGAATGGACACCCCAAGAGGCCGAATTGCATGCAGTGCTGCACTTGAGAAATAGAACCTGAGTCATTTCCCCCTATATTGTGCAAAATATAAAGATAGCAAATCTAAATTTCAAAAACTGACATACTCTATTCCAATCACTAAATTAAAAATACAATTTTTATACCTTCGTTGTCTGCCATTTTCTTTTTCTAATAATGCTGGTTCCAGTCTCTAGTTTCAGTTTTCCTCTGTCTTAACTCTCTTTCCAGGGTCTCCTGCTCATTTGTCATTTTCTCTTTTCTCCCCTGCATCTATCTCTGAGATTGATATTTTCCTTTCAGCTTCTTTCCAATTATTTTTCTTCCCCTCTATTCACTCAGATTTCATTCCTATCTCCCTCTTTATAATGTATCTACTTACAACTTTCCATCTTTTCCCTTCACCCTGGCCCTCCCACTCCCCTTCCTCTTATTCCCCAGTCTTTTGCTAATTCCCCCTTCCATCCAGCATCTTCCCTTTTTCTTCTTTACTCCATCCAACAACACTCTCTGTCTTCCTACTCTCCTGGCACCCATTGTCTCTCCTGTCAATTTCTCTAATCCCCCCTGTGTCCAATATTTACCTTCTGTCTTCTTACTCTACCTCCTCCCCTTGTTCAGCATATGTCTCCCTACTCCCCTGCTTCCAGCATCTCCGTTGTCTTTAGTACTCCCCCTGTGTCAACCCTATCTCTTCCAAGCATGCCCCTCCTCTTTGTATCCCTAGCCTTCCTTTTCTCACACTGAGCTCACATGGCCCCTCTGTTACCCTCTTCTCCCTTTTGTGTCCACCCCTAACTTCTCCCGCCCTTCTTCCAATCTGGTTCTTCCACTCAACATATTCCACCTATTACAGAAGCTTCCTCACTGTAAGGAGATCTCCATAAGAACAGCATGAGCCCAGGGATCTTGGGCAGCAGCACAAGCTTGAAGGGCTTCAGTTCTTGGTCCTTGCCCCCACAGCAGTTCCAACTGGAGTCTGTTCTCCTTCATGCTGTATCCAGTATCCTCTTTTCTGCCCCAGAGTCAGTAAGCTTGTAAAAGCATCTCCTACTGCTGAGTGTAGCCATGGTTGTAGCTCTTAGTTTGCCTGAACTGGCCCACCAGGTTTTAGGGAGGTTTAGCCTCCCCAAGCCTCTTATACTGGATGCCTGTGCCCCACTTCACTCCATTCATCCCTTTATCCCTTCATCTCTGGCTGACTCTGGGAGGAAGACT
Source organism: Ichthyophis bannanicus (assembly GCA_033557465.1). Lineage (NCBI taxonomy): Eukaryota > Metazoa > Chordata > Amphibia > Gymnophiona > Ichthyophiidae > Ichthyophis > Ichthyophis bannanicus. The sequence continues at coordinate 949,367,459 of CM066031.1, forward strand.
AACCCCAGAATGCCCATCCTTAGCTGCAACTGCAGATCCCCTGCAATGCTTCCCCCACCCCGAGCTCCCCATCACCGCTCATACCAAATAAACCTGAAAAGAGAGGAGGATGGAGAGAGAGCAAGAACGCTACCTCCTATTGCCCCTCCTTGCCAGCCTGCCCACACCAACAGACTCACCACCTACCTGATCCCTGCCCTCCAATAGTCCTGTATTCACATCCTTTTCTTACATTCCCTGCCCACCCACTCACAAGTTTGTTGACTCCCCCACCCCCTGCCCCTTACCATCATGTGGTAAGTGGTTGGGACAAGGTACTTCAGGCCGGAAGGTTGGGGGTTCAAATCTCACTAGAGGACAGCAACCTTGGGCCGGAAGGACTGGGGTTTCTAGTCCCACAGGTGCTCCTTGTGGTCTTGGGCAAGCCACTTAACCCTCCATAGCCCATGTTCCCTTTAAATAGTTATCTCCAAGTTATAATGCCCTGTTCAATGTAATTTCAGTTTGTTTAATGTAAACCGCACTAATGCAGAATAGCGCGGTATATAAGAGAATGTAAATAAATAAATCATACTAGCACTGCCCTTCGAAAGGGGCTCAGCCATGTTATAGGGGTCCCTGGTTTAACCAAAGGTCCTCTTAATTGGTTGTATACAAAAATGTTAAATAAATAAATAAATAAATACACAATAAATGTTTCTAGATGAAGCAATAATTAGATACCTTAGCAATATCTGAAATATATATTTTCATATTCAGATTATTGGCATATGGCTTGCATTCCATGAGCTTAAAACGAGGGTCTATCAAAGCCATAGGGACCCACCACATGATAAAAACTTTGGTTTTGGACAGGTTAAGGGAAAGCATATTTTCCCACATATAATCTGAAGTCACTCTGAAAAAAGGAATTAATTTGCTGAACACAATAGAAGGATTCCTAGACTGCACACAAACAAATCGCTTCGGATTGTCAGCACAGTAAGATGCCGTAAACCCAAATTATAATCTTCAGCTAAGTTTCTCATAAAATATATATTGATACTTAAGCAAATGTTTTAACAAATGCCTTGTACATTGCATAATAAACAGTTTAAACTGACTTTACAAAATCATAAATTATAAATTAAAATTAAACTTTGGAGTAACTATGCAACAAACGTGAAAAAATATGTGCCACTGCACCCTCCAAAGAAATGTGAGGAGCTAATCAAATGATACAACTCTGTTTCTGCTACATAGAGCATCCTTTTGGGAACCTGAGAGGCATTTGTGGCCTTGATTGGCTGCTGCTGGAAATAGGATACTGAGCTTGTTGGACCCTTGGTCTGACCCATTACAGCATATATTATCTTCTTATGTGATGTTGATTGACTTGTAAGAAACTGATAAAACTATTAAAGTTCCAGTATCAGCACCAGGCATGTTGAATGTGCTAAGGTCCCAGAAGTCAAATATAAACAAATCATCTCATAATTCTACCGTCTTTCAAAGCAGTTTGAAGAAATAGTGATTTGATGGAAAGCTGTTGCAATGAATTCCCTCTGGCACTTTCATCACTGTTCTTCCAGAGGTTTTAATGTTGTTTTGATAAATAAATAATTTTAAGTATTGTCAATTGTGCCTCATCTCTGAGCAAGGGCATATTGCATTGCTTTCTAGCCCAATCCATATTCAAAACTGACATTCTACTTTTCCGCAATGCAAAGATTTGCAAAAGATAAAAAGCTACTCAAAATGAAATGCAAATTTATATTTCAATGCACAATATATGATAGCTTTCATAAACCAAATTGATAAACACAAAAATTAAACCGCTGGAATCTCTCAAGAATTCAAAAACTTCTAATTGAAATTCTGCACCTAACTAGTTGGCATAATTATCTATACTCTTTGATGTGCTTCCTATAGAGAAAATAAAACATGCTTTATCTTCCAAGCTAAAGAGCTAGCAGAAAACGTGTTATCTCATTCCTTTTAAACTTAAAAGGTGATGCTGCAATGACATTAGACAACACTGGAATCAATTCTCACATTCTATATTTCAAAACTATAAACTTACAGGCAGGAAATAAGGCACCGTATGATTTCATTTTCATAATGTGAATTATTTTTGCATTTTCTGTTATATAACCAGCTTCTGACTTGTATGATGTAAGGATATATTTTGTGGTTTCACCTGCCATTCACTAATTAGCCTGCCTGAGATGATTTTATTTTAAATATCTCAGAAATTAGCATGTTGCTTTTAGCGGAGGCAATTAAAGATTATCATTCAGCAAGGTGGCAAGCAGTGAAGTTATCCAGAAAACTTTAACCAGACATTAAGAGATGACATACTAGGTTAGACTTTAGGGTCCATCAAACCCAGTATCCTGTTTCCAACAACGGCCAATCAAGGTCACAAGTACTTGTCAGGTTCCCAAACGTTATACAGATTCCACGCTGCTTATCTCGGGGTAAGCAGTGAATTTCCCCAGTCTACTTTTATAATGGTTTATGGACTTATCATCCAGGAACTCATTCAAACCTCTTTTAAACCCGGCTGAACTAACAGCTTTTACTACATCCTCCAGTAATGAATTTCAGAGTTTGATTATGCATTAAATGAAAAAATATGTTCTCCTATTTGTCTTAAATGGGCTATATTGTAGCTTCATTGCATGTCTTTCTACTTTTTGAAGCAGTAAACAACCTATCTACGTTTACCCGTTCTACTACATTAATTAATTTGTAGATCTCTATCATATCTCCTCGCAGCCTTCTCTTTTCCAAGTTGAACAGCAAGTCTAATGCGACATGTTTGTCCTGACATTGCTGTCATCAGAGCATACATGGTAGTAGAAGAACCCCTCAGTTAACCCTGCATTGGGCATCTCTGAAAACGGTCTGTACAATGCTAATTATAGACTAGTAGAATTAAGCAGAGTCTCTATAGCAAACTGGGAAAACATATAACAGTCAAGAATAAGGGACCAGTAAAACAAAACACCACAAATTGGGCAAAACATCAACTTGCCCTAGAGTAAAGTGCTCCCTTCTTTTACGCATGAGCTACATATCTCACAGCTGATGCCTAATAGAATGAAACATGGCAAGTTGATGTTTTGGCCTCAAATTTATTTATTTTATTTATTTAGCTGTATTTATATCCTGCTTTTCACCGGGTCAAAGCAGTCAATTGGGGGATAGATTTAACACAAGGGGATATGAGATATACACACTAATACATACAGGGAACATGAGCAATGGAGGGCTAAGTGGCTTGCCCAAGACCACAAGGAGTGCCTATAGGACTAGAAATCCCTGTCCCTCTGGCCTGAGATTGCTGTCCCCAGGTGGGACTTGAACCCCCGGCCCTCTGCCCTGAAGTACCTTGTCCTAACCACTAGACCACTCCTCCCACCATGGAAAAGTCTGTCTTTTTGCAGATGACACGAAAATTTGCAACAGAGTGGACTCCCCCGAGGGAGTGGTTAACATGAGGAAAGATCTACAAAAGTTGGAAGAATGGTCTAATGCTTGGCAATTACGATTTAATGCAAAGAAGTGCAGAGTCATGCACTTGGGTAGCAGAAATCCAAGGGAAATGTACGCAATAGGAGGCGAGAGGTTGGTGTGTACGGATCAGGAGAAAGACCTTGGTGTGATTATTTCTGAAGATCTCAAGGTGGCAAAACAGTGCGACAAGGCGGTGGCAAAAGCCAGGAGGATGCTGGGTTGCATACAAAGAGGAATCACCAGCAGAAAGGAAGAGGTACTAGTGCCACTGTACAAGTCACTGGTGAGGCCTCACTTGGAATACTGTGTTCAGTTTCGGAGACCGTATCTTGCAAAGGATGTAAAAAGGCTGGAAACTGTTCAGAGAAAGGCGACCAAAATGATTTGGCGCCTGCGTCAGAAGCTTTATGAGAAGATACTTGAAGACCTAAACATGTACACTTTGGAGGAGAGGAGGGACAGGGGAGATATGATTCAGACCTTTAAATACTTAAAGGGAAATAATGAACAAACAAACCTCTTCCAAAGACGGGGAAGCTGTAAAACTAGAGGGCATAACATGAAGCTGCAGGGTGGCAAATTGAAAGGCAATGTCAGGAAATACTTTTTCACAGAAAGGGTGGTGGATGCTTGGAATGCCCTCCCAATGGAAGTGGTGGGGGCAAACAAGGTGACGGAATTCAAAATGGCATGGGGCAGCAACAGAATAAAATCAAAATAAACGGAACCATCTAATTTCTCAACAAATAGGTGTGTCCTGCATGGAGTGGTGGATTCACCCCGAAATAGGGAAGTGGGAAGGGGTGGCCTGCATGGAGCGGCAGGTGCACCTACTCTTGCCATCGTGCTGGGCAGACTAGATGGACCATGCTGGTCTTTATCTGCCGTCATTTACTATGTTACTATATTTTTAGCATTTTATTGTACTTGTCCTTTATTCATGACAGGGATATGTTTTCACATTTTGCTATAGAGAACCTTGGCTAAGTTTTCTGACCAAATCACACTGGCACCTGGTGATGCAGCGGTCATCCTTACGGTCCAGGTATTGGCTAGGCATTCATGCCCCCCACCCCGCACCCTCACCCCAGAATTGCAGCAGAGCACACAGATCCTCCCATGCAATCCTCATACCACACACAAACTCACTCTCACTTGCACTTACATTAAACATACTTCTGCCAAAATGATCCCCTGCACCTATAAGCAATAGCTGGTATAACATAATAGCATGGCATCCCAGGACTGCAAATCTGATCTGCTTTTCTCACTCGAACAATAATCTTTTCTGTTCTACATACTCACGTCCCTTATGAAGTTAACACCCTATCTAACACATAGGACAAATTAGCATGTTTAAAGCTTGTAAGCACTAGCGGCAATCTTCAAGGTTAGAACTATAGAAAATCCCCATTCCTGAATCTTTCATGCACATTCATAATTTAGTATATTCAAACTTACTTATGATTATAAGGATGCTCATTACATCAATTTCTGTGCAATGACTACCTCATTAAACATTAGAGATGGTTTCACCTATATGAAACCAAACATGAAATTTATTTATTTTATTTATTTATTTAACAGTATTTCTAAACCGCCTTATCATAATAATCAAGGTGGTATCACAGCAAACAATCTGGTAGTGTGAGTGTGTTATACATGCAGTGAGGGTGAAAATTTAGTTGAGTGCGTGTTGAATTGTGTGCTAGATTTGTTTGAGCTATGTACAATGTGGGCTATATACAGTGGTGCTAAAAACTTTTTATATACATACAGTGTTAGGCGAAATAAAGTCAGTGAAAACAAGTACTAGCCAATTGCAATGTAGCTTTAAAAACGATTGATGTCAACCAATGGTAGAGCAGTGTTACAAATGCCTGACAGCACCACGATGTGCTTTGATCACCCTGAGATTTCGACAGGCTATGAACCCGATTATGTCCCCTTATGAATGAAAGTGAAGTAATGGGGATCTGTACAGTAAACCTTTTGCAGCATTTGTTTGTGTGCATGCTAACATGCATGTGGCGAGTCATTTTATAACAGGGCACCTAGGCAGGAAAATCACATAGGTGCATATATTGTGTCATTTTATAAAGGCATTCTAGTACCTATTTTTATGTGCATATACTATCAGGCAATTTTATGAGCACCTAACTTATTATAGAAAATACTGTTCTATATACTCCGGTTGCTTATAAAATTATCCCCTTAGGGCCTGATTTTTTAGCAGGATACCGATGTGAGAAGTGCAAAAGGAAATTTATTTTAAGACTATTTTATAAAGACAACATAGGCGCTCATGTGCCTTTATACAATTAGCACCCAGAACCAGATCCGGTAGTGTGCAAATGCTGATATACATATTTCCATCTGCTCCAAAGTTGGCGGAAATGTGTGTATGCAAGTACTCTAAGGGGTCTTTTACTAACGGGCACTAAGGTGTTGCACCTAACATGGCAATAGCGCTGAAACAGTAAAACACCTCCATGTTAACTATTGGGAGCACTGAAAGCATATCCCTGGCAGTACCATGGAGCCCTGTCCCATAGCATCTGTAGCATTAGTGTGGGTGCACCAAATGCCACCAATTGAGGTGGCGTTGGGTAAATCCTCGCTAATGGAGTTAGCGCATGGTATGAACACAGCATTAACTATTCCGAGCTCATCACGCAAATTCTCTGCCGCAACCTCTCCCACTCATGCCTCTAACGTGGGTTGTACAATTAGTGTGGGAATCATCCTGGCTAACTGTCATGACCCTGATCTAACTGGCAACATGTGTCCCAGTGCACCAAGACACGCGTTGCAGCTAGCGCCCATTAGTAAAAGACCCCCTGAGTGTGTACTCATGCATTTGATAAATGTGCACCTATATGCAGTATATCACCTTGCTTCAAGCCAAACTACTCCCCTCGGGAGTGCCTACATGCGGCACTTGCATCAGTACACACCATTCCATTGTCTGCACCTACTAGCATGTGGTTAAACCATCACACAAATGTCCATGCGTAAAACAGGTTTAACACATGGCAAAACCCTTTATAAAATTACCGCCTTGATGGGCAATGCACCAAATTTGTCTGTACTGCAGCTTTGATACTGGATATGTAAAAACAAAAGATGGTAAATGTTTACTGTCACTTTGAAAAGTATTGGTAGTTCTTGCAGGTATTGTACATGATGCAATATATCTTGTTGCCAATAACAATATTTACCTGCCTCTGTAGCCAATGATACTGCTGCTATGCTTACAAACGATTGGGACACAATCAAGTGGATGATGTGAGGTGTTCTCCTTGGGGGCATATGTCTGGCAGCATCTGCCTACAAGTAGATTATAATTGCTGCATCTGTTTTCCTGACGATGCCGTGCATGTCAGTATCATTACAGTAGAAGGCATATTAAAACAAACAAAATAGAAAATCATTATGCATCTCTCTTAGACTGGCATTTTCTCCTCATGACAGTACCAGTGGTGCTGACAATGCTAGTCTGCGGAACCGTGCCAATTTACTGACAGTAGCTGCCTGATGAGTGCAAGCAGCAGCCTCTATTATACGAAATCTCAAAGATCAGCAATGGACCATAAAATGAAACAAAAAAAAGCTCATAATAGAGGAGTAGGAAGAGGATAAGCAACACAAATACTAAGAGCAAAAGGAAAGGAATCGGCTGCTGTCTTTGCATTGGCTGTCGGTGGATAAAGGGACAGGCTGTAAGGTTTTATATATAAATGGCAGTTAGTGAGATATTCAGTGGCACTGACCCGTTAGCTTCGGGGGATTCTAGGGACATTCCGGGGTGGAGCAGCGTTGGCACCTGTCGCTAACTGGGCAGAAGGGATATTGAACTGCTGCCAGGTTAACGACTCGTAGCTAATGTTAGGCCTGGCAAAGGCTAGCTTAACTTTATACATAGAGCTAGTCGGGCAGTGGCCCAATATTGCCACTGCCCAGTTAGCCTCCGGGCTATGCAGTGACCCAGATATTTAATGCCGGTGGCCAGATATGGCCCCAGCATTAAATATCCAGAGTTAGTGTTCAGCAGTGATGGCTATGCCATCACTACTGACTATCCCCCACCCCCTCCCTATTATTTCTAAGAGTTGTTTCATGTTTATGCTCCATCTTGAACTGTGCACTAATCGGTGCATCAATTATTGGATATGCCCTTGATAAGAGTATTGTGGAATGTGAAAATCAGGGAAAGTGCCATTTCTGTTGCTAAGGCCCTTTTGAGGAAATTTATGACCAGATCAGGTGAGAATAGGGAGGGATTATTTGAAATTTTACAAGGGAGTAAAAACGTCATTATTTTGATTTATTATAGTGGACTAAATGAGGAGGGAATTGTTGCAGTTTTGTAGAGTTAAAGAAAATGTATTCCAGAACAAATGTGTTAATTGTGTAAGTGGTTTCTACAATGTACTATTTCTTATGTTGAGCTGTTATCTGCTGTGAACTGTAGATGTTTTCGAACTTTATATTTATTAGTATTTCCAAACAGTACATCCAAGCATAATCATGAATGAACAGAAATAGCAACTTATCAAAGAAAGTTCAAAGAAAGGAGACAATACAAGTAGAAAAGAAAAACATTCCTAAATTAGCCCACAAACTGCAAGAAACTCGGGGGGGGGGGGGGGGGGCTTTAGGTAACAAAGCTATAGTAAACGGGCATCACCCAAAAGAAAAAAAACATACTATGGGAAGGCAGAGACTTATATGTCAGCCAGATGAGTTGTCGTTACAGTTTAACCATATCTTCCCTAGCTGCCAAAAGTGTAAAGGAAAATCTTATCTTTATAAATAATACAACATCTACAAGGTTATTTCAACAAAAACGTAGTCCCCAAAGAGAGGACCCTGGGTTTAAACCCCAGGAATTCTCTCTACCCTAATTGGGTGGCACGTGACAAATCGGGGTAAATACAAACATGAGATCCCACAAACAGCTCACTAAAGTATTTGAAATACAAACAAAGAATTAAATTCCTATCAGATTCCAAAACAAAGGTTACCAAAAGGCTGGATCTGTCAGTTAGCACTTCCAGAGAGCTTTCCAAGAATCTCGTAAGGTCCCCTGCCCCATGTTGGGCCCCTCCAGGACAAAAACCCCAAGTGCCAGATCCCAGAGACAGGGACTTAGGACTGGCCCATCCACTAGGCGAGCTAGGCAGCCACCTAGGGTGGAAGATCTCTGTGGGAGGCAGGCCATGTATTTCGGTACACATGGCTTACCGCCCTTACCCACATGCAGAGCCGTGCTGCCCTTCCCCCGTTCTGAGCTGCCCCATGCTGCTGCTAAAAGGAGCGGTTGCAAAGGTTAAAGACTTACATCAAACTTGGGTGTTGCTTAAAAATACTATCCTGGAAGCCCAGACCAGCTGTATTCCACGCATTAAGAAAAGTGGAAGAAAGTCCAAAAAACTTCCAGCATGGTTTAAAGGTGAGGTCAGAGAGGCTGTTGCTGCCAAAAAAGCATCTTTTAGGAAATGGAAAAAAGAGCCAAACGACGAAAACTGGAAACAGCACAAGCATTGGCAAGTTAAATGCAAAGCATTGATAAGGCAGGCAAAGTGAGAATTTGAGAAGGAACTTGCTATGGAAGCAAAAACATGAAATAAAGACTTTTTCAAGTACATTCATAGCAAAAGGCCTGTGAGAGAGTCAATTGGACCGTTAGATGATAGAGGAGTAAAAGGGGAAGTAAGAGGAGACAAGGCTATATCGGAGAGACTGAATGAATTCTTTGCTTCGGTCTTTTCTGAGGAAGATGTAGTGATGTTACCCAAGACTGAAGTGGTATTTAAAGGTGATACTGCAGAGGAATTGAGAGAAATATCACTACATCGGGAAGATGTATTACAACTATTTGATAAACTGAATAGTAGCAAATCACCTGGACTGGATGGTATACATCCAAGAGTGTTGAAAGAACTGAAATATGAGATTGTAGACCTGCTATTAGTAATCTGTGAACTTTCATTAAAATCATCTGTAATACCTGAAGATTGGAGGATCGCCAATTTAACGCCAATTTTTAAAAAGGGTTCCAGGGGTGATCAGGGATACTACAGACCGTTGAGCCTGACGTCCGTACCAGGGAAAATAGTAGAAACCATCATAAAGAACAAAATTACACAGCATGTAGATAGTCATGGCCTAATGGGAGACAGCCAACATGGCTTTAGACAAGGAAAATCTGGTCTTACTAATTTGATATGTTTTTTTGAAGGTGTGAATTAACAGGTGGACAAAGGTGAGTCGGTTGATATAGTGTATCTCGACTTTCAGAAAGCCTTTGACAAGGTCCCTCATCAGAGACTTTTGGCAAAACTAAAAAGTCATGGGATAGGAGGCAGTGTACTATTGTGGATCGGGAACTGGTTAAAAGATAGAAAGCAGAGGGTGGGGCTAAATGGCCAATTTTCCCAATGGAAAAAGGTGAATAGTGGAGTACCCCAGGGATCTGTACTGGGTCCGCTACTTTTTGACATATTCATAAATGACCTGGAAAAGGGAATAACTAGTGAGGATATCAAATTTGCAGATGACACAAAACTGTTTAAAGTTGTTAAAACCCAAGAGGATTGTGGAAAACTGCAGGAGGATCTGGATAAATTGGAAGATTGGACATCCAAATGGCAGATGAAATTTAATGTGGACAAGTGCAAAGTTATGCACCTAGGAAAGAACAACCTACACTATGGTTACACAATGCAAGGTTCCACATTGGGAACCACCACCCAGGAAAAAGATTTAGGAGTCATCGTGGATAATATGTTAAAACCCTCCGCCCAGTGTGCAGCGGCAGCCAAGAAAGCAAATAGAATGCTAGGTATCATGCGGAAAGGAATGGAAAATAAAACAAAGGATATTATAATGCCTCTGTATCGTTCCATGGTATGACCGCACCTTGAATATTGTGTGCAGTTCTGGTCGCTGTATCTTAAAAAGGATATAGCATTATTAGAAAAGGTACAGAGAAGAGCTACCAAAATGGTAAAGGGGATGGAAGGATACTCCTATGAAGAGAGGCTTCAAAGATTAGGGCTCTTCAACCTGGAAAAGAGACGGCTGAGGGGAGATATGATAGACGTCTATAAATTAATGAATGGAGTGGAACGGGTAAACGTAGATTGATGGTATACGCTATCAGAATATAGAAAGACTAGTGGACATGTAATGAAGCTACAGGGTAAACTATTTAAGACAAATAAGAGAAAATATTTTTTCACTCAATGTGTAATCAAACTCTGGAATTTGTTACCGGAGCATGTAGTAAAGGCTGTTAGTGTAGCTGGGTTTAAAAAAGGTTTGGACAAGTTCCTGGAGGAAATGTTGATAAGCCATTATTAAAAAGGGACCCAGGATATCAATGCTTGACCCAATACAAGCATTGTGGAACCTGTGTCTTTTGGGGATACTGCTATGTACGTATGACCTAGATTGGCCACTGTTGGAAACAGGATACTGGGCTTGATGGACCTTGGTCTGACCCAGTATGGCATATCTTATGTTCTTATGCTGATTCTGGTGGCCGGGGGGGGGGGTTCGACTAGGTTTAGCAGAAGGCCATGTGCTTCGGCACACATGGCCTGCTGCTTATGAACCCCTGAGACAAGCTGTGCCTCTCCCTCAAACCCAGTAGCATGGCTCAGCATGGGGGCATGGCTCAGCACACAAGGGGGCAGCGCGACTCGGGGGAGAGGCGCAGCCTGGGATTCTGCCTAGGGTAGCAGAAACTCTTGGGCTGTCCCTGCAAGTACTGTGCCCAGATCAGGGGAGGAAGATCTTCCTGGGGGATTTTCAATATCTCCCAGAAATATCTGCTCACCATCTCCAGCGGAGACAAAATATGACATTTAGGAAAGTTTAAAAGTCTTAAACTATTCTTACGGGTTTGATTCTTAAAATATTTTTTTGCTTGACAAAAGTAATTTGTCCTTTATCTGAGCTACATGAACATTCTGAAACACTCCAAGTGGTTCTTCCATCTGCGAGATTTTCCCAACTTCCTCCTCTTATACTTTGGAAACCTCGGCATTAGTACTTTTAACTTGAGAGACGTTTGCACTAACAAAACCTACAAAGAAGAGTTCAAGGCTGCAATGGCATCCCACAGTGAATCCAATGTCATTACAGCAGGTCTTACCTGGTAGCTGACCGCAGCGGTTCCACACCAGGGGATGGTACATGGGCTGCTGCTACTTCTGGTTCCAGGTGGTGACATTGCCGATGGGCCATCTTCACTTCCCTTCAATGGTGTGCTCGCCGGCAAGCCAGAGGGACGTATACTGCCAGCAGGAGAAACATTTCTGGGTTGTGAGTGAGGGGTATGCTTCCCAGGGCTCAGCCCCGGTGCTCAGGGCTGTGGAAAGCTCACCTCGCGGCCCAACTGAAGACAGATACCGAAAACCTATATGCCTCTAAAGTTCTCTAAACAGCTGCTGATGGAGGCGCCAAACCTGAGGGTAGGCTGGCTTGCTTGCATTTCCTATGGCCCATCATAACCGGTCACAGTAACGCAAGGAAACACTGTGATGAGTCAATGTGGGTGTGTGGTACCGAGAAACCTTCCTGCTCCACATGACTATTAATTACTTTAAATTTACATTTAACATATAAACAAATTTAGCTCATGCTGCCTGAGTACAAAATGGAGGGGTGATCAGATCCTCCATTTTGCACTCAGACAGTGACAGGGAAGGAGCTAGGTGGGATCGTTTCTGCTCCATCCACTAGGCACCAGGGATTATGCTGGCACTAATGCCTGGGGTGATGGTTGGAAGTGTGAGGAGGGGTGATCCTCCACTGAGGAGTAGGGAGGTTTAGGAAGGGTAAGTTTCTGGTAGCCAGCCTATTGCTCATCTGTTGCTTCAAAAGGAGAATCAAGAGAGTACCATATGGAAGATCAAAGGGGTTTTCTACTGAAGGTAGTCAGATTGGGAGGGTGGGAAGGGTTGAGAGCTGTCAGTGGTGCTTACCACGGGTGCTGATATTGGGCTGGAAGAGGTGAGACAGCAGCCACACAACTGGACTTACAATGATGTGGCTGCACTTAATGCCATCTCATGAAGTACTGTTAAATGTAGCCGTGCTATCAGCAGTCATGACAGCATTAGCTGTCACCAGCCATCACATCCACTCTCCGTTCTGATCCCACCTCGCCCTTGCTCTGTCTTGCTAAAAGCAGTTAGCATAGGATTTTTAACACACTGGCTGCATTTAGCCTGTGGTAGTGCTTACTGCAAGCTGTTAGAGAGTGCTAACGCTCATGGTAGCTACTACGGCACTTTAGAAAACAGACTCCTAAGTTGATGAGTACAAATGGACACTAATGAATTAAACACCCCTATGGAGTATTATGCCATCTGACACATAAGTATGGCACATACATATTTCTGGCCAGAAATATCTGCATTAATTATGGAAATAAATATTTAGAGTAAAGCATTCACTTAAAAGTATAACAAAGACAAAGGAAGCCCTTACCTGAGGGAAGACTAGAGTGGAAGCTAGCCTAAGAACATGAACAGAAAGAAAAATAATGATTCTGTATAGTACCTGCAATTTTTTACTTTTTAGAGAAATAAATGAAAGAAGTTTGCATTTGGTAAATTTTGTTTTGAACTTACCTTAAATGAGCAAAACCCTGCAAAATAAAGAAAGCGAGCACTAAACGCTTTAACTAAAAGAAAATGAAAAAGTAGAAAACATTTTGTGACAGTACTTGCCTGAGAGACAAACGCTTCAAATAACTTCAAAAAAATGGAACAAAAAGAATGTGATTTCCTGTCAATGGTTCTTCTGTTAAATTTTAGAGCACGCATACCTGTTTTAGTTCTTTAAAAATTCCTACAGGTACTTAATCATTCAGAGAACAAACATAGGGTAATTTAATAACATTTTCCATAATTAATTTGTGATAGTAAATTAATTTTTCCCTTTTGATTTTCCACATCAGTCTCTCTCCAAGGAAAGCTTACCTCCATGGAAATCATATTGTGTAGAAACTGCAGAGTGGGGTTCTGTGCAATTGTATTCTAGTGAAGAGATGTGTTATTATCAGGAGTCATTTAGCTGAGATTATAAAGACAGCACTAGGATAAAGGGAGAAACCAGCTAATATTCTGCCCCACTTGGTAGCATGTGTATTATTCCATACTCAATTCACTCCTTTCTATTTTGAGAGGTACCAAATATTTTGACAGTGAATCTGCTACTGTATAATGTTTATTATAGCATATCAAACATTATGGGGGTCATTCTGACCTGCAAATATCATGGGTTGGACATCCGGTTTGGACATCCATCCCACGCACTGCTCTGGGACCGTATTCCATTCTCTTGGCTCCCTGCACGTACAGAACTGTTGTGTGGGGTTGCTGGATGGGAACAGAAGGGGGTGGTGCTGGGGTAGAGCAGGGGTGTGGCCAGGCGCCAGGACATACAGAGGTCATTCATGTCAGGCCTCTGTATGTCCCTCTGCGCAGAGATGGACACTTGCCTTATTCCACCCTGAAGGTGAAATAAGTGCTGGGCGCCACTCCAATTGTGAGCTGCAGGCCCCCCAACTCCATCAGATGGCAATGTGCTGTGACCGCACTCTCCGTCGGCATTCTGTGTCTCCAGCTGGACATGCTGGTGCCATGACAACGGGATGTCACTGAGCCATCACACTAGCCGGAACATTGAGTGGTGGGGACGGGCAGCCCCCAGAATGTCTCTCTGCTCAGAATCGGGTGCGTGCCAGGCCATCTAAGTGCCCGATTCCTCATTCGTGGGAACTTATAGCTCCTGCGGTTGCAGAATTGGGTACCTCTGGGCCCATCCATGTTTAGGACATCCCCATGGCCTGGACGTGCACCTTTGTGAATTGGCCTCCACACCTCTTGGGACAGTTTGCCAACCTCCTTGTAAGTTTTGGGCTGAGGTGGGTTAGAAATCCAATAAATAAATAATTTAAAAAAGTGTAGAAATAGAATTACAGAGAAAGTCAGACACAGAGGTCATGCAAAGTGTGCTTTGAGTTAATGCTGACTCCTGGCAACCCAGCAGCTCCTGGATTTTTTTGGCAGTGTGACTGAAAGTAGATTGCCAGGCCTTTCTTCCAAGGCAACGAAGGATTAAGTGACTTGCCGAACACCACAAGGAGTGCTAATGGGAATGAATCACTGGTTTTGTGGTTACCAAGCTAGTGCTCTAATCACTAGACTAACCCTCCACAAAGGGGTCATCAATTTTCATTAGAAAAAATGAGGTAGGAAGTAGTTTTGATACCTCTTTTTTATTTCCAGTAATAGTCCATGGTCAACATTCTCTACCATTTCCATCAGTGGAACTTCCAACTTTTTCTAAATTTGTTAAGGATCATTGTGAAACAGACTCCTGCCCTTCCTGGTTATGGAAGTTGATGCCATTGAAACTAAGCTAATGTTTCAATAGCTTCAACTAATGTTTTTTTTTTTTTAAATTTATGCATTCAAAAATATTTACAAGCATAATCCACTTGCAAGGAAATAAGGGGTACAGGTAGAAAACTCAGATATCCAAGTATCAAAAGAATACACAATTAATAAGAAAACACAAAATTTCCTTTCCCTACACTAGCCCACTACAAGAGGAGAATTTCAAAACAAAGGAAAGAAAAAACACCAACCAATCATGCAAGGAAATAAGGCAAATAGAACAGCCCATTACTAAATTACAGAGGAGAGGAGGCAACTTCCGCTATGGCCAGTAATCGGGCATTAATAAAAGCTGAAAGCTGTGAAGGCTCCAAAAAGACATATTAAACTGATAGCAACTTCACTAAACACTTGCATGGAAGAACAGTCCCTCCCCCCAAATGAAGGATCCCAAGACGGAGCAAAAGAAACTCTCGCCTCCTTCGTTGGGTATCTCTGGCCAAATCCGGATAAATTTGAACCAAAATATCCTTGAAGGGGGTTATTCCTCTTCCTAAAAAACATTCAGAGAAGCCAACCACAGTCATATATCAGAGCAAATGTTACAAGTAATGCCACCAGAACCACTGTTTCAGATACTGAACTTTCCAAAATAGCTGATACATTCAAGATATCTACCTGCTGAATAACTGGGACATCGACTACAGCAGAAGATTTCCTGGCAGTAGGAAGATAATATATCTTACCCAATGGAGGATAGATCTCAGGGAAAACCCCCAGAGTCTCAGTCAAATACAATTTAAACATTTCTTTAGCACAATGGGCCCGATGCTAATGTGGACATCCTGGCCCTCTATGCGCCCGGTTGGAACCGGTTGCACAGAGTTAGCCGGGATTCTGATCCCACGACGGGGCATGTCTAGCCCCGTGGAATAAGAATCACGTCCAGGCCTGTTCAGTCTGGCCTGCATGTACAGGTCTTGCCTGGTTAGCTCAGTCAGGGCTTTTCAATGGAGCTGCAGCAAAATGGCATCCGGTTGCCATGGCACCGCAACTCCATTGAAAAGCCGCAATTCCAGGCTTCCTCGAAGTCCAACCCCCAATCCGGCCTCCCAAGGCCAGGGTCGGGCTGTGGGGAATGTCCTGTGCCTTCTATCACCCTTGCAGATCACCGGGAACACCGTCCCCCCCGACTAGCGAAACGCATTCCAACTCCAAGGTGGAATAAGTTCCCCTTCAGGCCACCGGCCCCAGACGTACAGGGCCAACATTTGAATCGGCCCTGTATGTCCGGGGCCGACAATCGCCCACTGCCTGCCTTAACGCCTTCTCCGATCTGCCCCTTTCCCACCCCCATCTAACTCCCCCATAGTTAGTCGGGGTCAGGAGGGGGCCTCAGAAGGACCTCTACGAGGAATAGGAAAATTTGTCAAACATAGGTTTGACAAATTAGAGTTATTTTCTAATTGCTCCACTTTAGATTTTAAAGCAGAATGTCTTTCAAATAGGAATCAATGAAATCTTCTAAATGAGCCATTCGAACAGTTAAATCACTGAGAAGCTTGAACAGCGGCTAACTTCTCAACATTAGAAATAATAACAGAAACATCTGTCTGAACCTGAGTTGCCAAGTCTTGGACCTGAAGGACCAATGCCTTGCCAAGATGGACAATCGCTGACCAGATGACCTCCAAAGTAAACTTCTCCAGGCAAGAGAGTGTGCAGGAAGGTGCAGAAACTCCTAAAGTCTCGCCAACAGCTGAAAATCCGACTCCAGCCATTGCTGTTTACTCCTTGGCACCACAAACTTCCACTGCCATAACGCTTTATGCTTCTGAGTGAGGGTCGCCAGAAGAGTTGCCCTCAAAAGGTCAAAGAAAGCCTTGTGTCACATCCTGGAATCTGCCCCCAGAAAGAAAGCCAGGGAATCCAATCCTAGAACTCCGATCTGCAGAAGCACTCCCAGATCAGGAGACACACACACCACCTTCGGAGGATGCCTCTGCTCAGGAGATGAAGATTGAAGTCCCGAATAGGATGCTGAGTCACCTGACTCTGGTGTCAAAGCAGCCAGGCATGTCACTCCTGGATACTCTTTAGGCTGCCACTCCAGACGCTCCAAGAAGGCATCCAATGGGCCAACAGCATGCACAGATTTCTCAGGTAAACCAGAGGGAGGGTGTCAGGCAGCTGAAGGCTGCTTCCACTTTTTAACCTTCCTCTTCCCCATCAGGAAAAAAGCATCAGAGAATGAGCTGCCCACCTGACCCCATCTTGAAATTCCCTCCTCTTCCTGAAGATTCTCCTCAACTAATGTTTTGAAACAGGAATATTACCTGATAAAGCTAAAGCAGTTCAACTTGCACCCATTGTTGCAGAATAGCAAAGAAGATCCATTGAACTCTGAAAACAATCATCCAATCGCTAATTTAACATTCTGAGCAAAGATTATGGAATCTGTGCTGGCTAAAAGTATTGCAAGTTTAATTGGATAATTTTGAATGATTGGAGCCTATTCTATCAGGCTTTCATCCTTCTTTCAGTACTGAGACAGTGGTAAATACTCTTTTGGAGTATCTGTGAATACCAGTTGATCAGGGCCAATTTAATCTTCTCAATCATAACACATATCTGTACAGGATTTCCAGTATTTTATTTATTTAGACAGTTTTGTATACCACCTTATCCTTCAATCAAAGTGGTCACATCACAATTGGGGGATGCATTTTAACACAAGGGGATATGAGACACATACACTAACAGGGAACATGGGCAATGGAAGGTTAAGTGGCTTGCCCAAGACCACAAAGAGCACCTGTGGGACTAGAAACCCTAGTCCTTCCAGCCCAAGGTTGCTGTCCTCTAATGGGATTTGAACCCCTGACCTTCTGGCCTGAGGTAACTTGCCCCAACCACTAGGCCACTCCTCCACTCATGGGTATAACAGGGGCAGGAGCTGAGTAGTTCAGAGATTTTCTGATGGGAAGAAATTGTAGGGTTTCAGTTTCTACCTTCCATTCTAAAAGTTGTATTTTATCTTGTGAGGTACCTCAGGGTCCCCCATTTTCACCTATACTATTCAACATTCATTTATAGTCTTTGGGGAAGTTGTTAGATACAAAAGATTTAATTTGTTACTCTTATTCAGATGTCATACATTTAGGAGCCCTCTGACAAAAGCCCTCTAGGTGGTTAGCACACATTTTAGCATGCTCTCACTGTCCACGGCGATACCTAAAATGTAGGAATAAAAGTGAGGGGTTGCTAAGATGCGTGTTAATCAGCCATCATGCTCTAGGGTGGGTTGGGGGTAGAATGTGGACATGAAAAGCACATTGCCACTAGAATGAGGGCAATTGCTGTGCGCTCAGTGGCAATATGACAATTAGTGGGTATCATTAGGTGCACCTCTATTAATGTGTTGCATATTAGTCTATGTATTTGCATTTTAACTGCTGGGAACATGCTAGCCACACCCCCAACAGTTACTGCAAAGACTTTGTATTTACCATGAGTTAAAAACACATCTTAAGTAACATACATAGTAACATAGTGTATGACCAGTATGGTCCATCTAGTCTGCCCAGCAAAGCGGCAAGAGTATGTGCACCAAGTGCACATACCGGTACTTAATGGGATTTAGTAAAAGGGCCCCTTAATCCTTTCTTGTGACTCTGGTATTATCAAGCTTATATTATTTTTATTTTTTAACTTAGGGTCCGATATTCATCTGGGATGGCTATGCGCTGCTACAGCGCATAGCCAACGCTGCTGACCTTTAACCTCAGATATTCAATGCCGGGATCATATGTGTTTCTGGTATTAAATATTCGGGGTCACCTCACAGCCCACAAGCCCACAGAAGCTAACCGGGAAGTGGCGATATTGAGTCGCTGCCTGGTTAGCTCCCATGGCTAAAGATAGGCCAGCTTTTGCTGCACCTATCTTTTACCCGTGGGTGCTAACCAGGCAATGGTGCAATATCACAGCTGCCCAGTTGGTTGGTGCCACCCCTGCAATGCCACGGAACATCCACGACACACCCTGATGCTACGCAGTTAGCATTGGCGAATGAAGCAGAGATAATCCCATTCAGCAACATTTGCACAGTTTACAGCTCTGTAAACCATGTAAATGCCTTTGAATATCAGGCCTTTAATTTATACTTATATACTGCAGAGTCAATCCAATGCACGTGATACATAGCAAACAATAATATTAAACTAAATGAATATTTAACTTTTATTCAGCCTTAGATGGTCTGAAAAAAAAAACAAAGTCTTAGGGTTGGCGATCATATGATACAGAAGCCTCTGAGGAATCCCATAGCATTAGATACCGAAGTCAAACTGTAAGATAATGTTCATAGCTTAACAAATGAGTTAAATTCGTACCTAGCTCTAGAAAATCAAATCTCAACAGTGGTATGGAATTTGTTAGAAAAATTATATTATCTCCACCCATATTTATTTGAGACCCCTTTAAGAGAGTCTGCAGCCCAGGGTTCAGGGCTGGGAGGGTGTGGCTCACAGGGAAGGCTAAGAACCCAGCAGGCTGCAAGAAGCAGAAAGGCCCATGGAGTCAGAAGTCCTCCTAAGGCAAAACGTGCAGAGGAGTTCTGAGGTAGGAACTTTAACTGGGGCTGGAAAAATGACCAGGGGAACCAGCCTTGTAGAGGTTTAACAACCTGGAACAGAATAAAGGCTGATTCTATTTCCCCTGAACTGCTGTTTGTTCTGTGTTTTAATTTTGAGGCGGTTTAACAAGTTGGGACAAAATAAAAGCTGATTTTTTTTTCTGAACTTCTGTCTGTTCTATGTTTTAAAGAAAACCCCTTCCCACAACATAGGAGGCAACATTGCTTCTTTTCCATTTTTAATATTTCTTTCCATTCACATACGATGCAATTTCTGTCTCTCTAGATTTCTCCTGGCTTATTCTTCAAGATGACTGTGGCATCCTTTTTCAAGGCTTTGGCTGAGTATTAACCTCTGTTTTATTTAAAGGCATAGTCATTCTTAAATTGTTCTTATAGCCTCTTATAATAAAGAATGATATTCTATTTCATGTTTAAACCATAGACCTGTACAGTATTTAGGGGAATATATTCAGAACTGTCCTTTAAGATTCAATTTGTGCCTCTCTATCTCCTCCTCTCCAGTATGGGGAGATCACATCAATAACTCTCCATTTGTGTATATGAATGGAAAGAAACATAAAAAATAGAAAAGATGTAATGTTGTCTCAACTCAGATAAGAGCAATTTATATAAGTGCCCAGAAACAGAACTTGTAAACAAAAGAGTTTGAAATATGGCATTATCTCGGATTTGGAGAATTAATGGACATAATGGTTAAAAGAAGGAGTGCAAATTAGAATAAACATCGAGTGGTTAATATTTTAAATAATCACTAACTAAAAATTAAAAATAAAGAAAAAGACCAGCAGGGTTAAGGGTCTAGCATAGTCACTGGATGCAGGGGAATTTGCCTGTGCCTGAAATGGTATATAAAGGTGATGTATTTAAAGAACTGAAACAAATATCGATAAACCGGGAAGTTGCATTACAATGATTTGATAAAATAAAGAGTATTAAATCACCTGGACCGGATGGTATACATCCAAGGGTATTGAAAGAACTGAAATATGAGATTGCAGACCTACTAATAGTAATCTGTGAACTATCATTAAAATCAACTGTAGTACCTGAAGAGTGGAGAGTGGCCAATGTAACGCCAATATTTAAAAAGTGTTCCAGGGGCGATCCAGGAAACTACAGATCTGTAAGTCTGACATCAGTACTAGGCAAAATGGTAGAAGCCATTATAAAGAATAAAATTACTGATCATGTATATAGTCATGGTTTAATGGGAGAGAGCCAACATGGATTAAGCCAAGGAAAGTCTTGTCTTATTAATATCACTCAACACATAATCAAACTCTGTAATTCATTACCGGCAGATGTACTAAAAGCTGTTAGTATAGCTGGGTTTAAAAAAAGTTTGGACAAGTTCCTGGAGGAAAGGTCCATAAACCATTATTAAAAAAGAGGATCCGGGAAATCCACTGCTTACCCCAGGATGAGCATTGTGGAAGCTGTGGACTTTGGGCACTTGCCAGGTACTCAGGGCTGGCCCATCCATTGTGCGAGAATGTTGTTTGCACATGGCCCCATGCTTCAGGGAGTCCCATGCCAACAACATCCCACACTAAATACCTGCAGGCAGGGTGGCTTAAGAGGGAGCCGGAGATGATCCAGCTCACCTCTAACATCTGCTGAAGTGAAGAGCATCTTTTTCCTTCACTTCGGCAGCTGTACTGTAGTTTAGAAGACGCTTTTCACTTTAGCAGCTGTTAGAGGTGAGCTGGGGCCTCTCCGGCTCTCTCTAAAGCATTATAGACAGTTGTGGGGCTCTTCGGGAGGGGAAGGGAGGGAGGCTTGGGCTGTGTTGGGGGGGGGGCTTGGACTGGAAATTGTGGTGGGGAGCTAGGACTGGAAAATGGCTGAGTTGGGGGGGCTTGGACTGGAAATTGGGGGGGAGCAAGGACTGGAAATGGGCTGAGTGGAGGGTGGGCTTGGACTGGAAGTAGCTGATGGGGAGCGGGGCTTGGATTGGAAATGGATTGAGTGGGGGGGACTTGGACTGGAAATGGCCTGAGTGGGGGACTTGGACTGGAAATTGGGGAGGAGCTAGGACTTGAAATTGGCTGAAAGGTGGGAGCAAGGACTGGAAATTGGTTGAGTAGAGGGGAGCTAGGACTGGAAATTGGGGGAGTCTTGTACTGGAAATTGGGGGGGGGCAGCTAGGACTGGAAATGGGCTGAATGGAGGGGAGCTAGGACTGGAAATGGGCTAATGGTGGGGCTAGGAAATGACTGGAACTGGGCTGATGGGGGGCTAGGATTGGAAATGGGCTGATGGAGGGGCTAGGATAGGAGTGGAAATGAGCTGATGGGGGGCTAGGACTGGAAATGGGCTGAGTGGAGGGGAGCTAGGACTCAAAAAGAGCTGATGGGGGGCTAGGATTGGAAATGGGCTGATGGAGGGGCTAGGATAGGACTGGAAATGGATGGGGGAGCTAGGACTGGAAATGGGCTCATGGATGGGGCTTGGATTGGAAATGGGTTGAGTGTGGTGGGAGCTAGGACTTGAAATGGGCTGATGGAGGGGCTAGGATAGGAAAGGAAATGGACTGATGGAGGGGCTAGGACAGGACTGGAAATGGGCTGATGAGGGGCTAGGATTCGAAATAAGATGATGGGAGGCTAGGATTGGAAATGGGCTGATGGAGGGGCTAGGATAAGACTGGAAAGGGCTGATGGGGGAGCTAGGGCTGGAAATGGGCTGATGGGGTGCTAGGACTGGAAATGGGCTGATGTGGGGTCTAGAAGGGAGCGGATGCTGAGTGGGGCTGGAACTTGAAGGGAGCTGATGTTGGGGGAGAACTAGAATGGGATGGGGCTGGGAGAGTGAAATGGAGAGGAGAAAAATATTTTGCGTGGGAGGGATGTAAAATCTACAATTAGCCAGGTATTGGGAGAGTAAGTGGGGATTGAGGATGAAGGGGTAAAATTTGAGTGGATATAAAGCAAATAAAGAAAGAAATGGAGAAAAGAGCAAAAGGAGAAAGATCAGTATGTTAAAGCAGATGTACTGTAGAGAGAGAATGGAAAATAACTAGAAGAGAGAAGAAAGGACAAATGGACAGCAGACAATGGAGTGTTAGCAGAAAATAAGAAATCTGAAGAAAGTGACGGGAGCAATTGCAACTGAAAAATAAAATGCACAAACAACAAAAGATAGAAAAATACTTTTATATTTTGAATTTATTAACTGAATATGTCACCTCTGGGAAATGTGTGTGGAAATTAATTTATAGTTTTATTTCTGCAATTTTGTTGTACATTCCAAGTTTGGCTTTTGGGGTTCCCAGTTTAATTATTGTCTTCCTATTTCTAAATTGTGATGCCTTGTTCTTTGTTTGGTGATGGTCTATGTACTGCATGTGTAACCAAGCTGAGGTATTCTATTTATGTTGTTCCTATATGACAGTGCCATTTGTTCTCTTTCCTGGTAGCACTGTTAAGATATGGTGGGTTTGCTATGGGTTCTAAATGAGCAATGTTTGTAGTGCTTCCTAATGTGCCTGGTGGTAGGCACTGGAGTATAGTAATGCAGAAATGTGGTAGTTTTCTTTAAGAGGCATGTTTACTAAAAGTTAGTGCATGTTAACAGTATGCAAATATTTATGCAAATGAGGCCCCCCACACCGAGTTTCCGCACATGGCCCTGCACCCCCCTTGGGCCACCCCTGCAGGTTCTTGTGACCTGGTTTGGCCACTGTTGGAAATAAAATACTGGGCTTGACAGACCTTGGTCTGACCCAGTATGGCATTTCTTATTTTCTTATGTTCTAAGAAAGAAGATCCAACAAATGCTTTTTACTATCTGTAATATATTACTTAGGATATGACCTACTGGATTTGATAAGAGTGGGGATTAGTGAGAAGAGCATGATGAAGGGTTTATCCTCATTTGTGATCTGTTAGTATAAATTTATAGTAGAAATTATTAATTAATTAATTAATTAATTATAGCTTTATTTTTGAAGAACTAAATAAGACAAGTTTTTGTCCTACACAGACTTTATCATGTTAGCTGAAGAAAGAAAGATTCAACTGGGCTTTAGGAAAAAGGGAAAATAAAAGCAAACAATTTTTCTGAAGAGTTTTAGGGGCCTGTTTACCAAATGGAGTAAATATTTGCACTAAGCTATTGGGGTGTGCCCAGAATCTGCCTTGCAGTTTCTGTAAAGAGCAGACATTTACCATATACCAGATAGTGCAGTAAGCGGAATATTTACCAAGCCCCTCACCGGTAATGTACATGTGAACCATGTTAAAGAAAATCCTGGAGAAGGACCATCTGTGACTCCCAAATATAAAAATGGGAATGAAGTAGATACCACACCATTCCCAGAAGATGATGTGTTAGAACAACATGCAAAAATGAAAGTGGACAAGGCCATGGGACCAGATGGGATACATCCCAGGATACTGAAAGAGCTCAGAGAGGTTCTTGCAGGGCCACTAAAAGATGTTTTCAAAAGATCCTTGGAAACAGGAGTAGTTCCTCAGGACTGGAGAAGGGCGGATGTGGTACCTCTTCACAAAAGTGGTGACAAAGAAGTGACAAACTACTGACCCGTAAGCCTTACCTCAGTGGCGGGAAAAGTAATGGATGCACTTCTGAAAGAGCGAATAGTGGACTTTCTCAAAAACAACAGGTTGCATGATCCGAGGCAACATGGCTTTACCAAAGGATGATCTTGCCAAACAAATCTGATTGAGTTCTTTGACTGGGTGACCAGAGAACTGGATCCGGGGCATGCGATGGATGTCATCTACCTGGATTTCAGCAAAGCCTTTGATAGTGTTCCTCATAGGAGGCTTGTCAATAAACTCAGTAGCTTGGGGAAGGGTCCCAAGATGGTAAACTGGATTAGAAATTGGTTGACTGACAGACAACAGAAGGTGATGGTACATGGAGCTCACTTGGATGAGAGGAAGGTGATTAGCGGGGTGCTGCAGGGTTCGGTCCTAGGCCTGTCAATGTTCAATGTATTTTTGAGTGATATTGTGGAAGGAATGCATGGAAAAGTCTATCTTTTTGCAGATGACATGAAAATTCGCAACAGAGTGGACAACCTTGAGTGTGTGGATAACATGAGGAAAGATCTACAAAAGCTGGAAGAATGGTCTAATGATTGGCAGTAAAGATTTAATGCAAAATGGTGCAGTGTCATGCAGTTGGGAAGCAGAAATCCAAGGGAAATGTACATGATAGGGGGCGAGAGGTTGGTGTGCATGGACCAGAAGAAGGACCTTGGTGTGATTATTTCTGAGTATCTCAAGGTGGCAAAACAGTGTGACAAGGCAGTGGCAAAAGCCAGGAGGATGTTGGGTTGCATACAAAGAAGAATTACCAGCAGAAAGGAAGAAGTACTAATCCCACTGTATAAGTCGCTGGTGAGGCCTCACTTGGAATACTGTGTTCAGTTTTGGAGACCATATCTTGCAAAGGATATAAAAAGACTGGAAACGGTTCAGAGGAAGGCGACCAAAATGATTTGGAGCCTGCGTCAGAAGCCTTATGAGAAGAGACTTTTTTTTTTTTTAGTGCCTTCAAGTCAGTGTTGACTCATAGCGACCCAGCTATCTCTGGGTTTTCTTGGGGAGGAGGAGTGGCATTATATGTAAAAAAGGAGAGCAGGAGTGGCATTATATGTAAAAACTACTATTAAAGCTTTGGAATTACAGCGCTTAAAAGGGAGAGAGGAGGCATTGTGGGTTAAACTAGAAAGATGGAAAGAGAAATCTGTTTGCATTGGTGTGATATACAGACCTCCCTCACAAGAGGAAGAGGTGGACAAAGAGTTAATTGAAGACATACGCAGCATTGCTAGGAAAGGGGAAGCGCTACTGATAGGAGATTTCAATATGCCAGATGTTGATTGGCACATTCCTGCTGCAGTATCATCTAGAAGTAAGGAGATACTAGATTCTCTACAGGAAGAACTATTCAGGCAATTGGTAACAGACCCTACACGTGAAGGGGCCATACTGGACTTGGTGCTTACCAATGGTGAAAGTGCTGTAGTGGGAGATCATTTTGCATCCAGTGATCACCAGATGGTGTGGTTCAGTATTAGGACTAGGGCTGTTAGAATCCATTCAAAGGTGAGGATCTTAGACTTTAGGAAGACTAACTTTGCAAAGATGGGCCAATACCTCAGGGAGTCGTTAGTGGGATAGGAACAGCAGGGGGATGTAGAAAAACAGTGGGAACAACTGAAAGGGAATATTTTAAGGGCAACCAACCTTTTTGTTAAAATGGTAAATAAAGGTAAAAGGAAAAGGAGACCGCTATAGTTTTCAAAAGAAGTAGCTGAAAAAGTGAAGAAAAATAGGGAGGCCTTCATGAAATACAAGAGATCACAGAGAGAGGAAGACAGGCATCTGTATTTGGAAAAACTTAGAGAAGCTAGCAAAGTAGTCAAGAAGGCAAAGATTCAAAAGGAGGAGGAAATAGCCAATGCAACAAAATGGGGGGATAGGACATTTTTCAGATATACTAGTGAGAAGAGGAAGGGCAAAAGTGGTATTGTCAGACTCAGGGGTGCAGGGGAGGAATATGTAGAAGCTGATAAGGATAAAGCGGAATTGCTTAACAAATATTTTTGTTCTGTGTTCACAGATGAAGAACCAGGAGCACAACCTCAGAAAACACCCACAAATAGGAACAGAAGCGAGGGACATCTTGAACAATTTTCAGAAGACTGTGTTCGTGAGAAACTAGCTCAACTTAAAGTAGACAAAGTGATGGGACCGGATGGGATACACCCTAGAATATTGAGGAACATGGGGACGTTCTAGCAGCTCCACTGACTGACCTTTTCAATGCCTCATTGGAGTCGGGAGTGGTGCCAAAGGACTGGAGGGAGGCTCATGTGGTGCCTTTACAAAAAAGCAGAAGTAAGGATGTGGTTGAAAACTACAGGCCGGTTAGTTTAACTTCGGTGGTGAGTAAATTATTGGAAATGTTGTTGAAAGAGAAAATAGTGAGGTTTCTGGAGTCCAGCGGATTACAGGATCCGAGGCAGCATGGATTCACCAGAGGCAGGTCTTGTCAGACAAATATGATTGATTTCTTTGACTGGGTGACCAGGGAGTTGGACTGAGGGAGAGCCCTAGATGTGGTGTATTTAGATTTCAGTAAAGCCTTTGACACTGTTCCTCACAGACGACTTATAAACAAACTGAGCACCCTAGGGATGGACCCTAAAGTTACTGCTTGGGTTAGAAATTGGTTGGGTGGGAGGCGACAAAGAGTACAAGTAAATGGAGCTCACTCTGAGGAGAAGGATGTTACCAGTGGTGTGCCCCAGGGATCTGTCCTTGGTCCGATTCTTTTTAACATCTTTGTTAGTGATATTTATTTATTTATTTATTTATTTATTTATTTATGCTTATTTCTATACCGCTTTTTCCAAAGATCAAAGGCGGTTTACAGGTAACATTTAGTGAATATGGTTTTACATAGAACATCGTTTTTTTCATAACTATGTACAGTTAACATGATAAACGATAACATGGAACATTGATATAGCAGAAGGGCTGTCGGGTAAGTTTTGCCTCTTTGTGGATGATACCAAAATCTGCAATAGAGTAGACACCCAGGAGGAGGGATCTAGCTAAGCTTGAAGAATGGTCTAGAATTTGGCAGCTGGGATTTAATGTTAAAAAATGTAAGGTCATGCATTTGGGCTGCAGCAATCCAAGGGAGCAATATTGTATAGGGGGTGAAGTACTTTTGTCCACTAAAGAAGAGCGGGACCTAGGCGTGGTTGTGACGGATGATCTTAAAGTAGCTAAACAGGTAGAAAAGGCGACGGCAAAAGCTAAAAGGATGCTTGGGTGCATACGGAGAGGAATGGCTAGCAGAAAAAAGGAGGTGATAATGCCTCTGTATAAGTCTTTGGTGCGACCTCATTTGGAGTATAGTGTGCAATTCTGGAGCCCGCACCTTCAAAAGGATGTGAACAGGATGGAGACGGTGCAGAGGGTGGCTACTAAAATGATTAGTGGTCTTCATTATAAAGCATATGAGGACAGACTGAAGGATCTTAATATGTATACCTTAGAGGAAAGGCGGGATAGAGGTGATATGATTGAGATGTTTAAATACCTCCGTGGCATAAATGTTCAGGGAGAGAGCCTCTTTCAATTGAAAGCAAGTTCTGCTACGAGGGGACATGGGATGAGGGTGAAGGGAGATAGATTCAGGAGTGATATGCGGAAATATTTCTTTACGGAAAGTGTGGTGGATCCATGGAATAGTCTCCCAGTGGAGGTAGTAGAGATGAGGACAGTAACTGAATTCAAAAAAGCATGGGACAAACACAGAGGATCTCTAAAGGTAAAAAGGGGACTGTTGTAGTTGTTGATATGGAAGGACATACTAGATGGGCCATGCGGTCTTTTTCTGTCATCATATTTCTAGGTTTCTATCACTGGAAGTAGATTGCCAGCCTTTTCTTCCGAGGCAATGGAGGGTAAAGTGACTTGCCCAAAGTCACAAGGAGTGCCAGTGGGAATTGAACCCTTGAGAAGAGATATGATTCAGACCTTTAAATACTTAAAGAGAAATAATAAACAAACAAACCTCCTCCAAAGACAGGGAAGCTGTAAAACTAGAGGGCATAACATGAAGCTGCAAGGGGGTAAATTGAAAGGTAATGTCAGGAAATACTTTTTCACTGAAAGGGTGGTGGATGCTTGGAATATCCTCCCGATGGAAGTGGTGAGGGCAAATACAGTGACTGAATTCAAAATGGCATGGGACAGACACAGTGGATCCCTTTACAGCAACAGGATAAAGTCAAACTAAACTTATCTAATTTTAGAACATACAGAGGTGTCCCACATGGAGCGGTGGGTTTACCCCCTAAAACAGACATGAAGAGGGGTGGCCTGCACGGAGCGGCAGGTGCATCTACTCTTGCCATCTTACTGGGCAGACTAGATGGACCACACTGGTCTTTATCTGCCGTCATTTACTATGTTACTTTGTTACCAGTGTGGGGCTTCTAGCTAAATGCAAAGGGGCATGTTCATCCATCCCCCTGCAGTTAGCTCAGGAAAGCCATGCTGTAATGCAATGAATAGGTCTCCAGAACAACTAATGCCATTCATTAACGTGATGTTAGTTTCACCTGTGCTATCTGTGCCAAGTACGGTTAGCGCGGGCCAGTAACATCCACACTAACTGCGCTGTGCTGGGAACAACCATTGTCCACACAGTCCCTATCCCAACCCATGCTACCAGAGTAGCATAGGGTTTTTAGTGTGTGGGCTCTGAGCTACTTTTTTTCACAATGCCTGAACAGTGCGTTAACCCATTTAATAAACATCAGTAAGTGTATCTCTGCTACCGATGTAGGTACTTCGTCTCACTACAGTAAAAAAATAAATATCCCCCTAACCAGCATCCATATGACTCTCCACTTGATCAGGAACCATACCGGCCCCCCCCCCACCCAAATCATGCTGGTACTTACAGGGGTGTCCCTGGTGGGTTACTGACCAGATCCTCCTTCCCTTTCGCTGGTTTGGGTGCAAAGTGGCAGCTTTGATCCCTGGTGGAAGTCTCACAGTACTACAGCATGAGGTAAAGAGCTGCCATTTTGTACCAGTTCAAGAACAGTACAGTAGGACCCAGGGATCACCTCTGCCTCATTAACCCTCCAGTGATACCCCTGAGAAGTGTATGGAAAGCTTAGGTCTGGGGTTGGATGTGGATCATGATCAGTGGGTAGGAGTGACTTGGGGATGCTATCAGAGGAATAAGGGGTGACTTGGAAGATATTGAGGATGGTATCAATGGTGGGGGGAGGGTTGGGATGCTGATCAGGGATTTGGGGATTTTTTAAAATCTTTGGGTCAGGTAACTGCATGGTTACACTTAACACTTCATCTTGAGAAGGCCTTGACTGCACACATGCTATCAGCAGCCACTGCAACAAATGGTAAAGTAGCAAGCACTAAGTGCCTGATTCTGTTTTGGACTTGCCGGCCCTCTGCACGCCTGGTCAGAACCGGATGCACAGAGTGAGTCGGGATTCTGATCCCGCGGGGCACGTCTAGCCCCACGGGATCAGAATCGCGCCCAGGCTTGTACATGCAGGTTGGGACCCTGATTCTGGTCAAGCTGCACATACAGGCCTTCCCCGGCTAACTCAGTCAGGGCTCCTGAATGGAGCCGCGGCACCATGGCATCCAGCTTCCATGGCACCGCAGCTCCATTCAGGAATCGCAAGCCCGGCCGCTGCAACAAATGCTTCATTCCCCACAGCCTGACCACCGATCTGACCTCCCAAGGCTAGAGTCAGGCTGCGGGCAATCCCCTCTGCCCCCTCCCGCGTTTTCTGCACTCTGGGCCAGCCGTCCCCCGCTGACTAGGGGAACTTATTCCACCTCAGAGTTGGAATAAGTTCCCCGTTCAGGCTGCCAGCCTTGGATGTACAGGGGCGACATTGGAATCGGCCCTGTACGTCCGGGGCTGCTGACCACCCACTGCCCGCCCTAATGCCACCCCAACTCCGCCCCTTTCCCGCCCCATCTAACCTCCCCATACAATGTGCAGGGAAGTTATTGGGGGTCGGAAGAGGGGCCAAATAACCATTCCAGCTATTTGCGGCTCAGAATGACCCTCTAACTGAATGTATAGTCATGCCCATTCTCTCCCCTTAATCTGCCCAGTTCCAGTCCCGAAAATTGGCATGCAGTTAGCGCATTAATCTGAAAATGTTGTCATGTTTACATGGTAACAGTAACAACACTTGTGTCCTAACAGCACACACTAATTAGTGTGCTGACTGCTTAGTGCAATTTACCATTATTTTGTAAAGGGGCATTTAGATAATGCATTCAGGATTTGAATACAGTACCGATGGTGTGATATTCAAAAGGAATTATCTATGTACTGACAGCTATTATATGGATAATTTCCTTGGGTGGCACAATCCATCATTTTTCAGTGGCACATAAATGTCTAAAAATTTCCATGTCAAGATTTACTCCTGTTCAGAGGCACAGTGAGAATTTTACAAAGTGCCTGTTTCTGCCAGGTTTTTACATGAAGGATTAAAGGAAATGTTCTTAATCATTGCTTTTTTCCTTTTCCAAAATGAAAATTAGCACAAATTGTGGGCTCAGTATTTAATTAGTGGCTCTTATACATGTTGCTTTGCAAAATGGCCCAGATGCATGTAGAAGTGCCAACACTTACATAAAAATTGCCACTTGCATGTGGGAACTGCGCGCTCATTTTTCCCACGTGTAGATTTGCAAAATGTATTCTCCCTCTGTACATGCCATCCCTCCCTCTCTTTATGGCAAATCTATGTGCACTCCTGCATGTCCTTACACATATTTTTGTAAAATATTTCCAGAATTTAACACATCTCAACCTTGACATCTCAATTCCACTCTCAACGGGCCCGATATTTGAAAGGCATTTACGCAGTTTACAGCCCTGTAAACCATGTAAATGCCTTAGATGGGAATATTCAATGGCACCTACATGGTTAGTGCTGTTGTATATTCCCATCTATGTCCCCTACGTGCCTCAATGCTAGCCGGTTGGCATCGGGGCATGTTGGGGGTGTTCCAGAGCAGAGTGGAGGCGGGGAGTCTGTAATTGAGACCAGAGCCACATAGAACTACATGCACACACACAATGAAATGTTATGCAGTGGATACAGCATGCAAAAGATGAAAGAACCTAAACCCCAAGAGCAGCAGAGGATCCTCTGTGGAGCAGGTGCAAAATCTGGAACTGGACAGGGGAGAATTGAACCTGCAAATAGGTATGCCATAGACCAGCTGAACAACAGCAATGCCAAACCCCCAAACAGGCTGCCAAGCAAACAACATAAAGAAAGAGACATATGTAACAGCTAATATGTGATGGATAGGCAGCACAGAGGGCACACCTTGGTGTACAGTGAAGAGATGGAAGGGTGTGTGCAGAGGTGATGAACCTGCAGGTACCTAATGGTCATGTTATGATTCTAGCACCACTGTAAATAGCCCACCCTGTATATAGCTCAAACAAATCAAGCACCCAACACATCCCTCACACAACTAAGTTTTATCCTCACTGCATGTACAACACACACACTTTACCTGATTGCTTGCTGTGATACCACCTTGATTATTAAGATAAGGTGGTTTAGAAATACTGTTAAATAAATAAATAAATAAATAAATGTTAGTACAACAGAAAAAAAAATAAACCCCATGTGGGGATCAAACCTGCAAACTATGGTGTTATAACACATGCCTGTAACCACTACCCCAAACAACCACAATGAGCATATTAAGCACAATGCAAAAATAGTACCCCAAAGGGAGGGTGTGTATGGGAACCTGTAACACCCAGTGATGTGACAAATGGCTGGCAGATAGACAGCTGCCACCGTACAAGGATATGAGCACAGGTGGGCCATGTACATCACCAGGAAATCAGTAAATACAAGTATCAGTGTGCTCAAGAAGTGGAGGAGTAGCCTAGTGGTTGGAACACTGGTTTGGTCACCAAGCAACCAGGGTTCAATTCCCACTAGCACTCATTGTGGCCTTGGGCAAGTCACTTAACCCTCTATTGCTCTTTAAGAAAAGCCTGGCAATCTACTTCCAGTGACACTGTCAAGAAAACCCTGGGTCACAAAGAGTCAGGACTGAAACAAAGGCACACATTGCATTGCATTTTTGTCAGCATGATCAAGCAGCAGCAGAGACAAATGTATGTCAAACACATATTTTTATTTTGGTTAATCATCACAGATAGCGTAGATACCGCCATCATAATATCAAGGTGAGTGGATCCCAGGTGAAAGACGGAAAACACATTTAGCAGGGCAGCAACCCACATCGGGAGCAGCGACCATCGTGGAGGGAGTGAGTGGGAGCTCCTCCTCCTCTCCCCTGCCTGCCACACCAACGGCTTGAAATCTGCCGCCTCAGAGGCACCCCGCCAGAATCGGGAGCAGCGACCATCGTGGAGGGAGTGAGCGGGAGCTCCTCCTCCTCTCCCCTGCCTGCCACACCAACGGCTTGAAATCTGCCACCTCAGAGGCACCCCGCCAGAATCGGGAGCAGCGACCATCGTGGAGGGAGTGAGCAGGAGCTCCTCCTCCTCTCCCCTGCCTGCCACACCAATGGCTTGAAATCTGCCGCCTCAGAGGCACCCCGCCAGAATCGGGAGCAGCAACCATCGTGGAGGGAGTGAGCGGGAGCTCCTCCTCCTCTCCCCTGCCTGCCACACCAATGGCTTGAAATCTGCCGCCTCAGAGGCACCCCGCCAGAATCAGGAGCAGCAACCATCGTGGAGGGAGTGAGCGGGAGCTCCTCCTCCTCTCCCCTGCCTGCCACACCAACAGCTTGAAATCTGCCGCCTCAGAAGCGCGCCCGCGCCTTGTGAGCCCGTGCCTTAGGTGTTGGTCCATGGCGTCCGTTGCCGTGAGTGGCATTGATGACATGATGTGGACTAGAGTGATGTGTTGCTATTTTGTGGTAACGTGCTGTTCCATGTTCCTCTTCTTCTCCTATCTGTTTGACTGTCTCTGTCCTCTTCTCTGTCCTATCATATAAATGACGTTCCTTTCCTTTTTCCTCAAATGATATAGTATTGTAAACCGCTCTAATGCCTCTGGCCTGAGCGGTATATCAAATTCAAAATAAACATAAACATAAACATCCTACAGAAAGGTCACTGGCCCGTCTACAAATGATGGGCAGGAGAGATAATGTGCATCAGGTGCATGGTGTGCAGTATGCATTAGGCCCCCACCCCCCACATGCTGCTGCATGCCCCAAATGTGTTACCTACATATGAGTTCATGTAGACAGTAGGCAGTGCATGATGAGGGCCCAATACACATCAATCATGATCTGTTTCTCAAAACATATCTATCTGGCAACACAGGAGGCACACAAATGAAAACAGCATATGTTGTGAAAATGTTGAAAGTTTAAAATCACATATCGAAAGTTATGTTTCAGTTGCCACATAATGTCTGATATAGGAATCAAAGCTGCAACAATCTAACCCTAAACAATCATCAAATGCACAATGAGGATATGCTAACAGGTATCAGAGGCACATGAACACAGAGAGAATTCAAAAGAAATGACCTGCAGAAACATGCAGAGATAACACTATGCAGGAGGTCCCCCTGCATTGGCTGGTGTGGATACAGTGTCTGTACACATATATCACGGTACATGGAATGCACAATTGAAGGAAGACAATGGACACTCACACTGTGACTCTCCAAATATAACGGGGCAATGTGAGTGTCGTTACCTCAGGGGATAAATAGGACTGTGCAGACATGCAATGCAAGGTTTGTAAATCAATGTTGAGCGTCACGTCTGTACAGTAAACAAACACAATAACCAGTATATAGATGTGGAAAGTAAGGGCAAACATTTTACAGTAAACCAAACAGAAGTCATATTGCCACAGGCTGTGTTTCCCCAATATAGTCAGTCATATGCACATGCACCGTGTACATCTCAACATGATACAGTGATGCCACACATGCACGGAAACATCCCTGGTGAGTGAAAACATCAATCCGAGCTGTTGGTGTGCAGTAAAGCGGTGTTGTGGCAAAAACTGTATCATGTCCAAGTGGAGAGTAGGTGGACCTAGACAACAGGACCTCTCCATTGCTCCCCCTATGCCACACGCATGGCTGTATGCGTGTGTTGAACCAAACAGATGAGCATATCCTGTGTTCCATGTCACACACATGGCCAAAACACAACAACACAACGTTGGAGGAATGTACAACATACAGCAACAATGTCAGTCCCTGCTGCATACATGGGGACCAGTACACAGTGTCCAAAGTGCAAAGTGTGTCTGCAAGCCAACAAGTCAGGCTAAGACTGTCCTTGAAACCCTGGGAATGGCTAGTCAAGTGTCACATCCCAATATGCCACAGTACTGGAAAGGTCATGTATGTCTCCTGCGACGAACATGACTCCCAGCCAGAGCATGGCAGCAACAGTGTATTGGACAGGTCTGTCATGGCCAAAGTAGCACTCCAACAATAATACTGTCCATCCTAGGCATGTGTCCCACTCGCAGAGGTCAAACATCCTATGGCACCATTTCCCAGGGATAGTTGCATGGTGTTGTGTCCCCCAAAAGGTGGATGATGGTGACGCCGGATGCACTGTAGTAGATGTGACTGGTTTGTTCCCTGCCCTGTGTCAGAAGAGGATAAATAATGTATTGGCATGCTGCTTGCAACATCAGCACAAATTGCAGAGAGTCAAACATTAATATGCACATAATAAAAGAACACACAGGCAAACATAACATGATCACAACACAAAACACACTGCATGTTGGGGACATTTTGAATTGGACCCGCAGACGCGGGTGTCACATGGATATGGTCATGTCCATGCCCATGTTACACAGGTGTTTCACAGCTCCACCCCATGTGCATCAGCGTTCATGAACAGAGACCCAACAGGAAATGTATATGAAACAAACAGTAAATCATTAACATGTAAAGGCTGATGTCATTCACAAAAGAACAAAGGTGCAACCTACCGTGTGTTTGCATCAAGTGTATGACTTGGATCCCCTGAGGCACTCAAAGGCCACAACAGGTCACAGTGAAGGGAGACAATGTCATCAAAATGTGTGGAATCACCATGTCACCATGTCAGGCCACTGATGATGCATGTCCACATTATGGCGATATCTGTGATACAAAAATGCTGTTCAACAGTGGTCTGTCAGAACACAAGACACAGTTCTGCTTACAACACACAACACATGTCCACAATGCTCACACAGTAAACAACAGTAAGGTAGAGATAGCACAGTCACAGCCCCCCAGATGTACAGACCCCTCACACCACATGATAATGTCAAATGCCCACACACTGTTCCATCACACAGCCAATCCAAAAACACCCACCCACACAGTATGCTAAGGTGAGCATGCCAGCAGCAGCATACGGCTTGTATGTGCACAATTGGAGATTAGTGGACATAAAGGCCTTGTGAAATGCATGGATACACTGGTGTTGGCTGATGGTACAATGTCGGGGAAGGGTGCACATGTAGCCCACCACCTAAACACCTAGGACCTCCACACATATGCAGTTCTGTTGGACCTGTCCCAGAAACAGTGTTGCAGAAGACAAATTGGACAGGAACACATGGGGATATATGTGCCAACAGCAAGATATGGGGTATGGAGGTGCAGGGAAAAGAGGTGAACAACAACATATGTACAATATGACAGATCACTGAGGACATGTGTTCCCCCTGACTGTTGTCACAGACAATGTAGCTGTAGATCCACCTACCCCAGACCACTGCATGTTGGATGATGTACAGTCACCTGCCAATGCACTACAGCACCAGGAGCGTCACCAAGTATGTCCTGTGGATTGAGAAACACAAGGGAAACATACATATGTCATGTTCTAGCTGTGCAACACACACTGCACCTTCCAGTCCTCAGCTCTCAGACCCCCCAAGATCCTTTACAGACTGACTGTTCCCCATCACACTGTACAGATCTCTTTCATGTGAGAGTTATCACTGAGGTTTGTTTGAGAAACTACAAGGGTCCGTACTCTGTCTGTCCCCTCCCTCACTTCTCTGTTGCCGTACAAAATGGTGAACAGAAGTGTTTGCTCCCTACCGTGTCCCTGCTTCACTCCAAGGCCGCAGTAATATCCTGTGTCCCCCATATCGTTCCCAATGGCCCTTCACTGTGCGTACTGATGTCTCAATGGCGTCTGCTACCCCGCTGTCAATTCCTGCAACACATGGAAATATGCAGGGACACCTCCCTTATCCTCCGTCCATATAGATTTCCTTGGTGTGTATATCTCATACCTCAACTTACATGAACAGCTGTGTGCTGATGAGTTGCAAATATATATCTCAACGGCTGAGTTATGTCTGCTAAACCACACCCCGATGTCTATTTGTGACCTGACCTTGATGGCTGCATGTCATCCCACTGTGTGAAAGTGATAATGGCAAAGCATGGATAGCCTATATGTGCACCTAAACCCTCCCCTCTCATCAGAGCCTCTTTGTGTGTGTGGACATAACTTTGCTTCTCTGGGGTCTGCAATGTAGTTGTTGTCCTGGACTGCATTCTCCCCCCCCCCCCCACCTACCCAGCTTGTAGTTGAGTCGTGTGGTTTATGTCTAGATGTCATCAGCTAAATTTGCCCTGTCCTTCCTGAAAACACCACTTAAACCCAATTGCAACCCCATATTCAGCTCTCGGATTGCCCACTGCAACCTACACCTTGCTGATCTGGCCTGAATCATCTCTGTCTGCGTGTAAATATGCAACACTGCACTGCATGGCTATTCGACAGCCAAAACAAAGCGCAATGATAGTCCCCCTGGCTGGACACCTCACAGGTTCCCTGTCCTTACACGCATCCATGTCAGGGCTACGTGATGACCTATACAGTCAGGCACACTGTGGTGTTGCAGTAACGTCCCAAAGGATATGATACCAGTAAGCAACATACTACTGAGCATGTATATATTGCTAAGTATCACATGTAATGCCATACAAAATTAACTAACACATGGACCCTGCTCATCAGAGCATACCAACCACACAATCAGCTCAAACTCACTCAATGAGAAACACGCACATCTAGACAACTGGCCCCAACCATGGTCTGCTCTCCCACTGTTAATTCCATACCACATGCCTTTCACCTTACTGCACCCAAAGCATCAAACTAACTACCTGTGGCTGCACAGCAGCCCCTATCACAAGCAGCCACAAACCAGGTATGTCAGCCTAACACCTCACACAAGCCTAATACTCCCCACACACATAATCCACTTTCACCCGCTGTTGTGCCCTGCCCACATCCTCTGTATTTCAGTCATGATTCGATTTGAAGCTGGGATGGCCAGGAAGTGTCTGTTACATGTCAGTGCAGTATTGCATACTACTGATATTGGTATACAAATGTTAACTAGTATTAGCAGTATACACATATTCAAACAAATGTAGGTGGCAACATATGCAGTACTTACATGAGAAGAGCTCCACAATCACCTGGCGCCTGACTGCTGTGCCCTCACGTGTGTCACCATGGCCACGTGCAGGGGCACATAGGATCATCCTCCAGATCCTCGTTAATTTCGACAGGGATATGGTGCCTGAGAGCAATGTTGTGCAGGATGCAACAGGCTATAATGATCTCTGCCATAGTCAGTGGTTTGTATTGTAAGGCCCTGCCTGTCCTATCCAGACACCTGAAGCGATTCTTTAATACGCCAAAGGTGCGCTCTATGATGGAGCGACTGGAGGCATGGGCTTCATTGTACCTCCTCTCTGCATGTGTCCGTGGCTGATGCACAGGGGTCAGCAACCAGGGCTGACACCCATATCCCGCATCACCTGCAGAAAAAAATGTGGAACGTTAAAGCAGGGGCTCATGCCCACCCAAGTGGACAGAGGTATATACGTGCAAAACAAAAGCTTAACACAACCTGACAGAGACATATGGCAGCACATGATGGGACACCACAATGATGCATCAGCATGTGAAGTTCAGACACACAAAACAAGGGGCAGGTGTACGGATTGCAATCAACATAATCTGTAACCACGACACAAATGCTAGCGTCCAGTCAACCATCATCATCCAGCACCATAGCAAGGTGGAGTTGGAGGGCACAAACCCCCACCCCCATGTTATATCACACACAGACAGATGACACACACACACACAACGAGGGATACACCTCCAAGATAGATATGTGCACATACAGTTAGTCACATGATCACCATGTGCATGTCAGAGATGAGAGATACACACCCAGCAATACACAGTCCCCAAATTGTCCAGCCTCAAATTGTCGGAATAGTGCTGAGTGATGCAGGATATAGGAGTCATGGGTGGACCCTGCAAACCTCTGGACCACATTCAGAATATGCATATCTGCATCACATACAACCCGAACATTCAGGGAATGATAGTGTTTGCGGTTGCGGAACACTACCTCCCTGTCTCTAGGAGGGACCAGGGCAACATGTGTGCAATCAATAGCTCCCATCATGTGTGGTATCCCGGCTACCGCCTCAAAGATCTGGTTCAGGATCCCCCACTGTTGCCCAGTGTGGGGAATGGCAATGTAATTCCCCACCCGGCTGATCATGACACACAGTACCTTGTGGAGACAGCGTGAGAAGGCTGGGTGGCTCATGCCACCCACTACAGCCACAGATGACTGGAAACAGCCAGAGGCAAAGAAATGTAGGGCACCAAGGAGCATAACCAAACCCGGTATGGCATGTGACTGACTAGACCAACTATTAGATAAACTAATAGATAAAATGAAGAGTAGCAAATCACCTGGGCCGAATGGTATACATCCAAGGGTGTTGAAAGAACTGAAATATGAGATTGCAGACCTGCTATTAGTAATCTGTGAACTATCATTAAAATCATCTCTAATACCTGAAGATTGGAGGATCGCCAATGTAACACCAATTTTTTAAAAAGGGTTCCAGGGGTGATCCGGGAAACTACAGACCGGTGAGCCTCACGTCAGTACCTGGAAAAATGGTAGAAACAATCATAAAGAATAAAATTACTCAGCATGTAGATAGTCATGGCCTAATGGGAGACAGCCAACATGGCTTTAGACAAGGAAGATTTTGTCTTACTAATCTGTTGTGTTGTTTTTTTTTAAATGTGAATAAACAGGTGGACATAGGTGAGTCGGTTGATATAGTGTATTTGGACTTTCAGAAAGCCTTTGACAAGGTCCCTCATCAGAGACTTTTGGCAAAACTAAAGAGTCATGGGATAGGAGGCAGTGTACTACTGTGGATCAAGAACTGGTTAAAAGATAGAAAGCAGAGGATTGGGCTAAATGGCCAATTTTCCCAATGGAGATAGGTGAATAGTGGTGTACCCCAGGGATCTGTGCTGGTTCCACTGCTTTTTGACATATTCATAAATGACCTGGAAAGTGGAATAACGAGTGAGGTTATCAAATTTGCAGATGACACAAAACTATTTAAAGTTGTTAAAACCCAAGAGGATTGTGGAAAATTGCAAGAGGATCTTGATAAATTAGAAGACTGGGCATCAAAATGGCAGATGAAATTTAATGTGGACAAGTGCAAAGTTATGCACCTAGGGAAGAACAACCCAAACTATGGTTACACAATGCAAGGTTCCACATTAGGAACCACCACCCAGGAAAAAGATTTAGGCATCATTGTGGATAACATGTTAAAACCCTCGGCCCAGTCTGCAGCGGCAGCCAAGAATGCAAATAGAATGCTAGTTATCATAAGGAAAGGAATGGAAAATAAAACAAAAGATATTATAATGCCTCTGTGAGACCGCACCTTGAATATTGTGTGCAATTCTGGTCGCCGTATCTTAAAAAGGATATAGAGTTATTAGAAAAGGTTCAGAGAAGAGCCACCAAAATGGTAAAGGGGATGGAAGGATACTCCTATGAAGAAAGGCTAAAAAGGTTAGGGCTCTTTAACCTGGAAAAGAGACGGCTGAGGGGAGATATGATAGAAGTCTATAAATTAATGAACGGAGTGGAACGGGTAAACGTAGATCGATTGTTTATGTTATCAGAATATAGAAAGACTAGGGGACATGCAATGAAGCTACAGGGTAAACTATTTAAGACTAATAAAAGAAAATATTTTTTCACTCAACGTGTAATCAAACTCTGGAATTTGTTACAGGAGGATGTAGTAAAGGCTGTTAGTGTAGTTGGGTTTAAAAAAGGTTTGGACAAGTTCCTGGAGGAAAGGTCCATAAACCATTATTAAGAAGGGACCCAGGATATCAATGCTTGACCCAGTACAAGGATTGCAGAACCTGTGTCTTTTGGGGAAACTTCTAGGTATGTATGACCTAGATTGGCCACTGTTGAAAACAGGATACTGGGCTTGATGGACCTTGGTCTGACCCAGTATGGCATATCTTATGTTCTTATGTTCTTATATCAGGGGCTCGAGGTCAGGTCTTAGATACACATAGAGCTCCCTAATAGCCCCCATGCTCAGGTGGTACAGGGAGATGACCTGGTCCTCACGCATGTCCTGGAGCTGGGCCCTGGGCCTGTAGAGGCGAGGCTGGTGAGCCTGCACCTCTGCACGTCTCCTGCGCCGTGCCTGCACAGCCCCTGCCTGGCCTGCCCCCACAGCTGCAGGCTTGTGTTGCAGCGGGACCAAACCCATGCCCTGTGCCCCAGCCCTGTGGACACCATCTCCCCCATCAGGTAACCACAGCCCCTGCCCACCTCCCACTGCAAATGCAGCAAACGCAAACGCTGCCATGATCTCCACCCGTCCAACTTCTCTACCTCACTCCGACACAGACACTCACCTCACTAACCAGGACACACACCTTTCCCACCACACACAAACCCAGCCACACAATACAACCACCACTCACAAACCCAGCCACACCATACAACCGCCACACACAAACCCAGCCACACAATACAACCGCCACACACAAATGCAGCCACTCCACACGATAACCTGCTTCCGACTCTGTCTGTCCTTGTCTGACAATGCATGCCTTCTCACCCTCGCCTACACAAACCCCTCAGCATCATCCAGATGTGCAGTGTAGTTATACCTTGAATCTACGTAGCGTGCATTGCGCATGCACAGCGGCGTGAGTGCAGCGCCTGCGCGCATTGCACATGTGCTGCAAAGACGCGGATGGTGCATGCGCTGGACATCATGTTATTCATGTACTGTGCGTGCACGTGGGACATGCAGTGCACCTGTTACATGCATGCTGCACATCTCATGTGCATGCACAGCGCATGTGTAAGATGGTGTCCCGCGCACACACCTTCCGCATCTCTGCAGCGCATGAGCAATGCGAGCAGGCGCAGCTGCGCATGTGCAACACATGCAGATGCCACACTCGTGCAGCTGCATATCCACAACACGCGCAGGCATCGCACTTGCGCTGCTGCGCATGCGCAACCCGTGCAATGTACAAAACACTATAAATACACCTGCACATCTGGATCACGCTGAGGGGTTTGTGTAGGCGAAAGAGAGGCTTTCTTTGTCAGACAGGGAAGGAGAGAGTCAGAAGAAGGTGTGTAACAGAGAGTTGCTAGGCCTGTGAGTGGCAGGGGAGAGGTGCTTTGCAAGGCAGTGGAAAGAGTGAGGGGGAGGTGAGGAGAAGGCGGAAGAGTCAGGGGCTGAGCTGAGCTGCAGGGAGAGGAATAGGAGGAGGGAGCCCCAAGGCAGGTGTGAGGTGCAGGTGAGGGGCAAACTAGCACCAATGTGTGACAGAGAGGGAGAGGTCACAGAGGGCAGGGGGATGGAGGGACAGGACAGGCCACCAGCGGTGGAGGGGGGCACATGTGCAGCCAGAGCCAGCAGGGGGTCCAGCCCACACAGGGACCACCCGGCTCCAAACGACGGCGCATACCTGTGCCTGGTATGGAAAGGAGGAGGGCAGTAAGGTTCGGCCAGCAGGAGGTACGATGAAAGGTACGATGTGTTGTACAGCCGCCTGACTGCAACCACCACCATGGGCACACGGCTCCAGGTGTGGGGGGAGATACAGGAGGCCGTGGCGCAGGCAGGAGGGCCGTCATGGGACTCAGACAGCCTCAGGGAGAGGTTTAACAACATCAAGAAGGGTGTCCGTGCCCACATGGTTGCGGAGCGGTGACATGCGATGGGCACTGGAGGGGGTGGCCCCTTCTCACCAACCCTGACACCCCTGGAGCAGAAACTAGCTGACTGTTTGGGCCCCGTGTACCTGTGTGGACTGCCTGAGGAGATGGACACCGCCCATCCACAGGCAGGTAGGTCTGTGTCATGCCACACATGTGATCCACATGGCCCAGAACCAATGTTCCCCCTAATTTTCTGTAGGCTGTGTGCACATAAAATATCAGTAGTGCAGCTTTTGAAGGAAGGTTACATTTTTGTGCACCACATAACCAATACTCGGAATTATATACTTTAAAATTTGACTACACATCAGAATACAGTATGTACACCACATTGATTTTAATCAAATTAAATGAAAATAGATGATTACTAAATGAAGCGGAAAATTTCTGGTAATTACAGTCACAACTTTTAAATTTTAAGATCTGTGTTGTTTTCTATCAGAATCAGAACCGTAATTTTTGTGCACTCTGTTGTAAAGTATGTGCGCTTGCTCGGCGAGGTGTGTGCGCGCGCACACGCACACAGCTTAGAGGGAACAGTGCCCAGAACATGCCTGCCATGGATGGGGAGGTGGGGGGGGCTATGTCCTGAGGATAGGTGTGCTGTGGCACAGGCAACTGGGGTACACATGTCAAGAAAACATGGCTGTGTAGGTACAGAGTGAGTGTGACGGGTTCCTGGGGCAGCTTGCACCACAGCCACAGTCCTGGACATGGTACAACACTGCACAGGTGTGAAAAACTGGTTGGGGGGCAATCCCCCACCCAGACCTCGTGCCATCCTCCCATGACTCCAAATAAATGGGGTGGATGGCCGGACATACAGGGGGCCAAGAACAACACCCGCCCCCATGGATCCTGAACATGCAGCAGCTTAGCCTACATGTCTTATAGGTCACACTGAGCGCCATACATCTGCAGCCAGGCACACACCACTATATGACAGGGAGACACAAATAAGGGAGTAACCATTGAACACGGGGGATCTACACACACCACGTTGAACAGGTATGACATGTGTATGATAGCACCTCTCCAGGGACAAATCCAAGACCATAGACACGGGAAGGCCATACGCACTGTGGTGGCTAGATGGACAACCACAACCTCAAAGCACACATCACACATAACACCATAAAAACACACTTTGTCACTGCCCGACATACAGTGTGGATGTCACATACACCCTCACAGGACATTGGGATGCACACTGCCACAGCCGTATCAACTGCACCTAGACAACAT
Source organism: Ichthyophis bannanicus (assembly GCA_033557465.1). NCBI lineage: Eukaryota > Metazoa > Chordata > Amphibia > Gymnophiona > Ichthyophiidae > Ichthyophis > Ichthyophis bannanicus. The sequence continues at coordinate 949,410,968 of CM066031.1, forward strand.
GACCCAACACCTGGTGTCCTCATCCATACCGTTACTGCAGTGCCACAGACACAGTCCCATAACCCACACCCACGGTGTTAACCCAGGCCTGGCAACGCCCCACACATACCCAGAGACAACCAAACACGCACACCAATTATGTGATAGCTGTCAACACACACTGCACACTGCCCACCCATGCGGACGGCCCCACACACTTCTGCCATCCATACTACTCATGTAGTTAACAACGTCCTTTCAGCAGCCTTTATAGGAACAATGAAAATCCACTGCACGTAAAAAATTGTTCCACTACTTAACTAGCAAACAATACTGTAGTTTTCTAGTGAAAAGGTCTCAGACTGAATAGAGGGAATTATATGAGGTCAAATACCCCTAAGCATAACTCCTCTCACATATTGCATCAACGACCAGATTTTCACTATTTTATTCTTTTCCCTGTTAACTTCAAAACATTTTTATCGGTTAATTTTCAATTTTGAAATAAAAGTTCTTTCTCCTTTAACATATTCGGATTCAACCAAATATGCTCAGATTGGTTCTTTAAGTGTTTCTGCCCCTTCGATTCTCAAAAGAAAAGCAAAACCGCTTATCTGAAAAGCTCCAGGAGTCAGTATATCAGCCCCAACGCAAATCCATAGCGCTTTAGCGTTTCACCAGTCTAAGGTTTCTTGCTCCGCTGCTCAGTGTGTCATGTACTAACTTTTTCCAGTTCCACCTGCATGTGTGGCTATGGGTCTGGCCATGTGTGCAGTGACACCTATGTGTACTGTGCGTAACACCCTGGACACACCATACTGTGTTCCTATGCTCTCCTTGCATGACATGGCAGCACCTTGCCATGTGTGGTTTGCCCATGCTGGTGTCCAGGGGAACCCCCCTAACCCCCTGTGTGGTCTAGCAAACACATTTGTGCTTTCCTGACCTACACACATCATCTGACACAACCCCAATGGCAACATGATATCCTACCATGCATGGGTGATGTGTCCATACATGGAGCAGAGGGTGGGTGGCCCTGTGCACCTTGCCAGGGGCCACTACCATGCCATTTGGCTTTCTACTCTACCTCTATGATCATGACTAGGGCCTCGTGTGAGTAGGGCAGTTGTGGCTGGCAACAACAGAGGCAGGGGCCAAAACACCAAACTGGCCTATTCAGATCTGTGCTCCTGTCTGGGGTTATGGCAGTGCTGTGCAACTCCAACAGGTGCATGTATCCTTACACCATCATCTGTAATGTTCCTCTGCAATCAGGTATGGAAATCCTGGTGAGTGGGCAGATGTGTGACATGAATCTGTGTACAGTTCAGAGATATATGGCTTTGCTACAGGCCTTCATAATCAGATCTCATAGCTCATGGGGGTGGAGTGCTGTAAAGCACATCCACAGCTGCACCTACCATACCATCTGGATCCATCACAGACGTGTGTAATGAGGTGTGGGTCTCAGGGACTAGGGGAGATGTGAGACCTACCCGGCATAACCTACCACAATATCTAGATGACATTCCCACCTTTGCAATCAGGTCTCAGGCCTCCAGGGGGTAGGGTGTCTTAGCACACATCATCAGCAACATACACCATTTCACCAGGGTTACTGACAGGACACCTTCAGCAGGTCTCAGGACTCCTGGGGGTAGGGTGAAGTATAACACAGCAACAGCAGCATCTTAAACCATATCACCAGGGTGATGGACAGGCCACATTGATGGGCTCTCAGGACTCCTGGGGGTTGGGTGGAATATAACACAGCAACAGCAGCTTAACCATATCACCAGGGTGACTGACAGCCCACTTTGATGGGCTCTCAGGACTCCTGGGGGTAGGGCAGATGTTTTAGCCTGTAAATGCACACACAACCATATCACCAGGGTGACTGACAGCCCACTTTGGTGGGCTCTCAGGCCTCCTGGGGGTAGGGTGGAATATAACAAGGCAACAGCATCTTAAACCATATCACCAGGGTGACTGACAGGTCACTTTGATGGGCTCTCAGGACTCCTGGGGGTAGGGTAGAATATAACAAAGCAACAGCAACTTAACCATATCACCAGGGTGAGTGACAGCCCAATTTGATGGGCTCTCAAGACTCTTGGGGGTAGGGCAGATGTTTTAACCTGCAAATGCACACACAACCATATCACCAGGTTGACTGACAGCCCACTTTGGTGGGCTCTCAGGCCTCCTTGGGGTAGGGTGGAATATAACAAAGCAACAGCATCTTAAACCATATCACCAGGGTGCCTGACCCCCACTTTGATGGGCTCTCAGGACTCCTGGGGGTAGGGCAGATGTTTTAACCTGCATATGCACACAAAACCATATCACCGGGGGGGACTGACAGACCATTTGGAGCACGTCTTAGGACCCCTAGGGGTAGGGCAGATGTGTGACCCTGCAAATGCGGATCCTACCATATCAGCATGATGTTTACAAAACCTCTTTAGGCAGATCTATGGGCGCCTTGTGTTACAGTGTGTTTTAACACATCAACAGCAGCAGCTGCCATAACACCAGGATGACATCTGGAACTCTGTGATCAGGTCCTTAGCCTCCTGGGGATAGGGAAAACCACTCTGATGTGATACATAGACGGTATATTACGTGGGATTAACTAATAAACATAACTGAGATAGACTATGCACAGCAGCATGCACAGCTATAATCAACACTGGATATAATGACCTGTCCCCATACACTTACCTCATGTGGGTAGTCTGCAATCCGATTATAGCGCCTTCTGATGTGGTCCCAGACCTTCCTCACTCGCCCCAGGTCCTGCCGCTTGGAGGAAACTGGGAACAGCTTATGCTGCCTGGTGCATATGAGGCCTGCCAGGTGGCGAAGTTCCCTCCCTGTAAATGCAGGCTTCCTCGATTGGGTCGCCATTTTCAGCAATGTGTTGCTCACGCACGCACACCGCAACGCTTGGTGGTGCCTACGCGCATCACTGAGGCACGCTAGCAATGTGCGCGTGCTTATGCCACAACTGGTACACAGGAAATGGTGGCGCAAACAATATATATAAAGATCTATGCTGCAGACACACATTGCAGTGATGTGTCTGACCTTTTTAAACACAGTTTGCTTATTATGCATTTCTCTAGTTGTTGGCACATTTGGGTCTCAAACCCATCACCACTGGCTCTTAGGGCATTGTATTAACTGGTGTGCTATGCCTTTCCACATAGCAATAGCTGGCTAAACAGTTACACCAGGGGTATGTTTACTAAACCATCTTAATGTGCAGCCAGCAATAATATGCAGGATGCCATAAAGAGAGTGGGCGTTCCGGTCTAAATGTAGCACTTGCGCAAAAAATTGTGTGGCGCACATTATCACGCGATAGAGGGAGGCGTGCAACGTTAACGCACGTTAGTCTTAAGTAGGTGCGCTGACCTACAAACACAGCAGCAGAGGTGTAGCACAATAGTTAATGCACTGCATGATAGTACAGGGGTCATGTGTTCAATCCCCCAGCAGGCTTAATGAATAAGGCTGTCTGAGGTGTTACCCTTTACTTTTACTCAGTGCTGTCTGAGGCAATTTCTTGTTTAATTGAAATCTGTGCTGCCAGCAAAGACATCCTCAAAGTCCCGTAACCTACGGGACACTATAAGGCACTCCAGAGGGCACATTATAAGGTGCACTGTCCACCAAGGCACCCTATAATGTTCCCTATAGGGCACCAAATAAGGAACTTTATAAGGCACTTTATAGGGCGCCTTACGGGGCCCTTTATGGGGCGCCCTATGGGGCACCTTAAGGTTACAGCACTGTGAGTGTGTTTTTGCTGGCAGCACTAGTTTAAATTAGAAAGAAAAATGCCTCATACAGCCCTATCACATAACCCCACTGTGGGTTCAAACCTATGACCTCTACCTCTACAGGCAGTGAAATAACCAGTGGACTACAGCTACTAACAGACCCCAGGCTGACTACAGAGGGACTTCAGGTCACCACACAAAATGTCTGCTGTGGTTACCTGGATAGGGTTATCCCACCCGCACCCATGATGCACTGCACATGCAAATCAGTAGTCTACAGATGATCACAAGATGGGGTATGCACTCCCACAGCAACTCAGCCTGGTAGGGGGAACTGACCGTGTGCACCCCCACAGCACCACAGCCTGGTAGGGGGTACTGACTGTGTGTGTTACTGTGTGTGTGTGTGTGAGTGAGTGAGTGAGTGAGTGATAGGTAGTTCCTGCAGATGCACTTAGGATACATCTGTATTTCTCAGTCACATGTAGCTCTTATGGGCTGTGATGGACCCAGAATAGTGCTTATCCAGTGTTGGTGCCATGGTCACATGATGTAAGCAAAGGGGGGTGTTTGGACCCATAGGCAGATTATGTAGCACCACCCAACCTGCCCTCTGTGCCCTCAGGGTGGGAAACAGGATTTCCCACCAACAGATCCACATTCTACATCCCTGCAATGGTGGCAGTGACGGGGACCATCAACCCCAGTCCTGCTGGAGGACAGACACCCTACAGTGCAGTCAGTGCAGATCTGTACACATCCATAATGCAATGAAAGACAGACAGTGGGCCTGGAAATCTTCAGCTGCCCCCCACCACTGTCATCATCTGACATTCTCCAGCCACTGCATCCTGCAAGGTGTTCCAGCCATACACATATAACAGCAGACAATCTGCTAGCTAGTCCTTAGTGTATGTTCCTGGAGAAAATGTGTGTGCACCCAAAACTGGGATGTGAGCACACCCACCAAGCAGATAAATCAGTGATTGGGCCCTAGAAAAGAGAACCCATATAATTCATTTGAGAGAAATGTTACATAGCACTATGGGGGAACCTAGCCATGCCGTGGTCACTGCTCAGTCAGGGTGAGAGTGACCTCCCAGCATGACATGCTGTGGCCACCCTGTCCGTGCAGGTGGTGGCTGGGCACTACAATGTCCCAGCCATTGCCCTATGCTCTGTGCAGATGCATCCTGCCCAGGCCACCCTGCCCGGGCTATACTCACAGTACCTAGCTCCTCATTATGCACATTGGCAAGCTAACACTGGAAACAGTGCAAGCAGTGTGGGTTGTGTAAGGTGTTGGCAGCCACCACACACTGGATGGACAGACACACACTCCCACACCTATGCCAGCATTGTGCAAATATAGAGATTTTTGTCAGCCCTGGCCACCTCACCAGTCCTGGGTACAGTGCAGGCATGGCTATGGTATGTAATACTGTTAGGATCACTCCCCGGGGTGGTAAACACTGTCATAAACCAGAACTGAAACACACTCCACAGACATCAGAAAGGTTGCTATGATGCAGCTCAATCAGCAAATTGTGCTGAACTTAGGAATTGCTATCTGCCATTAATCATAACAACCTTTTGATATATGTGTAACGTATTCCCAGGTTTAGGGCGGCATTGCTAAGGTATGCAAGTGCTAGTATTGGGAGATGCTGCTGCATGTAGGGCCCAACAACCTGCCTCTCCATGAGACGTTGGATAATGGAGCCTGTGGGTGCGGGTGTTTCTGCCCCTGTTGGCTGCTGCTCTAGGGCAGAGGTTCCCAACTCCGGGCCTGATGGGCCAAACACTGTTCTGGCTGTCATGCTGTCCCTAATGAATATGCATGAGATACATTTGCATACCATGGGGGCGGCATATAGAAATGCAGCATAGGCATCTTTATTAGAGACAGCATGAAACCTGAATGGTTTTTGTCCCTCCAGGACTGCATTTGGGAAACTCTGCTCTAGGTATTGCACATGTTTATGGTGTCTGTCCTCTGTAGGGTAAAATATAGGCGTTTCAGGCATGTTTATTTTATCTGCAATAAAGGTTCTGTATTTATTACCATGGTTTAGTACTGGGTAAAATATGGGGATTGGGTTGGCAGGAGCCACAGCTGGGACTTGAACCTGTGACCTTATGCTCCTGAACACACTGGCTGTGTGTACTGCACCACAGTGTTGCCGCAGGGACAGCTCATTCCCTGGGGATACCATGACTGTTCATCAGACAGAGCCTGTCTGTTGCAGTACACGGCACCCACCTAAACAGGGCTAGGCCATAGCCTGCTGTGGGCAGATGCCACTGCCCCCTCCACCACCAGTACTCCTCCGCCACCATGCTGACATGTCCTTATGCTGGTGGTGCTGGTGGTGCGCAGTCTCAGGCCATTCAGTGTGCCAGTAGGCAGCTGCCTATGGTGCGGGATCTGGGGTAGGGGTGCCTGCATAGATGTCTACGCTTCCCCCCCACCACCGCCTGCCAATGTTCTGTGCCCTTGGGGGTATCTTCTGGGTACTATCCCCTGTGACACTGTGAGAAGCACACTCATGCCCATGTTGGGCCCTCATCAGTTGCTGTCTGGCTGCTGTACAGTTTCAGCATTCCTATGTGCCACCTAGGCATCTCCCTAGTCTGCACTGTGCCCCAGCTGCACCACAGTATGTGCTGCCTGCAGCCCTCTGTATCCCATTTTCCAGCATCTGTACAGTTGCCCTTTCCGACATGCCCACCCTGCTGTTGCTGCACATGTGCACGCCATAAGAAACCTGTCCAATAAAAAGGGAAAACCCTGATCAGCGCTATTTCAGTTTGGGATCATTCACCTTGTAGGGGTCAGAGCATAGACCCTTCCAAAATTAATATTTATTTATATTCTCTTATATACTGTGCTATTCTGCATCAGTGCTGTTTATATTGAACAAACTGAAATTACATTGAACAGGGCATCATAACTTGGAGATAACTATTTTACAGGGAACATGGGCTATGGAGGGTTTACCGGCTTGTCCAAGACCACAAGGAGCACCTGTGGGACTAGAAACCCCAGTCCTTCTGGCCCAAGGTTGCTGTCCTCTAGTGGGATTTGAACCCCTGACTTTCTGGTCTGAAGTACCTTGCCCAAACCACTAGGCCACTTCTCCACTCCAGTATCTTTTTTTTTAGCTTTCTCAGAAGTGTTTTTTTTTTTCCCATTAATATCACTGTTGGCCAGCTTGGTTATAGTGTTTTTAAATTTTGTTCAGGTCATTTTCCATGTTTATTTGCCTTTTTGTTCCATGCACATGTATCACAACTATCACTTTTATTGGGTTTCCCTGGCTTTGCTGTACATTGCTGACGGAAATGGTTTCTCTTTCCTGCAAATGTGCCTTAACACGAGGGTTTCACTGGCGTTAGTTTTCAGACCTGGATTCCACAGCGTTAGTGTGCCTGGAGCCTCTCCCCTCCCACTTTCCACCCATTGACACCCTCTCTCCGCCCCCTGGGAAGCCTTCCTCCGCCCTTTAGGGACGGATTTCACGGCGTTAAGGTGCCTTATCGCCGCAGGTGCGTTATCGCGCCTTCATCACCAGATAACGTACCTTATTGCACGCTAATTCCACCGCTGTGACATTAGCGCCCTTTAGTAAACATACCCCTTTGTGTCACTTGAAGACTCACGGCCTTGACATTGCATCTTCTCCATAAGCCTTTTGGAAAAGTTGGAGACACTCAGTTGGGTCCTTCTCCAACTTAACCAGAAATTTCAAGTTGATTCTTTGCTCCATATTTCTGCCATCTCCAGTTGCATGATGGAGCAGTGTGCTACAAAAAAACCTGAAAAATAAAAACAGAGTGAGAGAGAAGAAAAATATTATAGCAGAATAGTGGTGAGATGTTGCACAACACAGTGACATAAGCGGTTAGCCAATTGGCATTGAGTCATGGACATGGCTGCCACAGTCTCGTTTCTTTTTTGTCACACCTCATATATTTAGTTATTTTGTGTGTTGTGTGTAATTTTTATAAACAGATGAACATATTTTATATCAAGCATACTGCATATTATGAGTTAAGCTAAAGATTCATGTGCTAAGTTGAGGATTTTGTGTAATTTTTATAGAATTATAGTAATTTTCAGTGCTCTGACAGCCAACAGACTTCTGAGGAAAACAGCAAAAGAAGGAATAGGAATGTACACACTAAGAATTATTTTGTTCATCAGTATTTGTTCTTGCAGCACATTTGGTTAGCATACATACTCCAAATCATTCGCACATTTTTTTTCATTCATCTCTATTCAAGTCTATTTTACCATGGAACAAGGGGGCTTGTCATCTGTTTTCAATCAAAACTGCTTGAAACTTGCTGGCAAGCATCAGTAACAGAGACAACAACATTCCAAGCCATCAAGAGTGATACAAACAGTCCATGTCACCAGAAAAATGGCAAAGGATGCATGGAGTTGCAGGAAGGCTACAAACCATCATCAGAAAGGGAAAAAGAGTAGGATAAAAAGTTCCAAGGGAATGGAAGACGAAAAGGCAGCACCAGCATTGGCAGGCGAACACTATGGTGGTTATTTTAGAAGCCCTATTCATGCTTTGGATATCTGAAAATGGTCATAGAGACATCCAAAGTACGTAGACGACTACAGAGACATTTTAAAATCTGGGTCTGTGGATATCTCCAGCATGAGGATGTCCAAATCTGAACAGAGCATAGTGGAGGTGTGGCTGGAGTACTCCTATGAACCTGGACATCACTGCCTGATCTCAGAAATGTTGTGGATGTCTGGAGTCCCATCTAACATTATACATGCTCCATGCATGAATAGGCATTGGGAAAATGTTTGTTTTGGCCATAAAACATCCAGAGGGTGTAGAGTAGATGGTATTCCACCACCTCAATACTCTACACAATCATAATAATGGCAGCAGTGGGATTTGAATCTTGGCTTCGCCATTCCTCTACACAGAGACATGATTCATAGACAACCATGACTGGGATGTAATTATACCAAGCTATACGTTATTGAGGAAGGGCAGGAGTGGCACTGTATGTAAAAATAATATTAAAACTACAGAATTACAGGGTTTATAAGGGAAGGAGGAGGCACTGTGGGTTAAACTAGAAAGAGGGTATGGGGAATCCATTTGCATTGGTGTGATATATAAATCTCCTTCACAGGCTGAAGAAGTGGACAGAGATTTAATTGAAGATATTCACAGTATTGCATGAAGGGAGCAGTTTATGTTTATGTTTTATTATGCCTGATACACCGCACCTTAACTGAGGTACAGGGTGGTGCACAATTAAACTATAATACAAAAAAGGAATTGAAAAAGAAAAAGGAATGCCATGATTATGGTAGGAAAGTCAAGCACTCATTCATAGGACTGAGAGGATAGCACAGAGCAGGAAAGGGGAGGGGGAATTAGGGGTTGGATGGTGGAAGGTCGAAAGCAATCTGGAAGAGATGAGTCTTGAGTTTAGATTTGAATTTTGTGAAGAAGGGCTCAAGGTAGAGGTCGGGGGCAGGGAGTTCCAAAGAGCAGGCCTGAGGAAGTACAGGGCAGAAGTGCTAGTGGATTCTAACCTGGCGTGTGAAGCAAAGGGTAAGTGAAGACGAGTGACATGTACATTACGGAGGTGTTGGTATGGAAAGCCTTACGGATAAGAGTCAAAAGTTTATACTAAGGTCGATACTTGAGGGGAAGCCAATAGAAATGGATTAGAACAGGGGTAATGTGCTTGAAATGTGTGGCGCATGCTATGATATGAGCAGTAGCATTTTGTATGAATTGTAGGCAATGGATGTGATACTGGGGAAGACCGAGAAGTACAACATTACAATAATCTAACTTGGATGTGAGATGATTTCCCACTAAGAGCAAGGAGAAGAGTGATGAGAGAGGAGGGGAAAAGAAAGGACGAATAGCACAGATGCGGAAGGGGGAGAGGTGAGCCTGGAAGATGAGGGAGGAGTCCAAGATTATGTCATTATAGTGGAAGAAGTCAACTGTAGGATCCGAGGGAAATGATTGGGCCAAAGAGGGCGGGGGACCAGCTAAGGGAAACCATATGGCAGCAGTTTTAGTGGCATTAAGATGAAGAAAGTTCTCAGATAGCCAGATCGAGATTCGGGAGTGACAGGTGTTCAGGGAATGCAGATTAGGAGCCAATAAGTCAGTGTGGTGCAGAAGAATAATGTCATCAGCTAAGTGCTAGTGATAGGTGATTTCAATATACCAAATGTTGACTGGGACTTCCTTGCCACTGTGTCATCTAGAAGTAAGGAGAGCCTGGATTCTTATAGGGAGAATTATTCCAGCAAGTGGCAACAGAACCCATACATAAAGAGGCCATACTGGACCTGGTGCTTACCAATGGTGAAAGTGTATCTGATGTTATAGTGGGAAATCATCTCACATCCAGGGATCAATAGATGGTGTGGTACAGTATTAGGACTAGGACTGATAAAGTCCATTCAAAAGTAGAGATCCTAGACTTTAGGAACACTAACCTTCCCAAGATGAAACAATGCCTCAAGGAGTTGTTAGTGGGGGGATGTAGAAAGGTACTGGGCAAAACAGAAAGTGGATATTTTAAGGGCAACAAACCTTTTTTTGTTAGGAAAGTAACTAAATCTGGGGGGCGGAGCCTGATGTCCAGCGGGTAGGACGCTTTGCGTTGAAGCTCCCGAGAGGCCTACTTAGAATCCTGACTTAATACCTACACAAATTTACTATTTCGCTCCGAGCTGACCGGGGCACCTCGGGGGGAATGGCGGCCCATAAACCAGCGCGCTTGGACTTCGGGTCTCCTTCTTCTTCTCACGGAAAACGCTCCAAAACGGAGGTGTCCTCCCCACAGAAGATGGTTCCATTTCGTGAAAACCCCGAGATGCACCTGGAGATTTTGGAAGAAATACGCGGCGTGAAGGAATTGGTGCAGTCCAATGGAGAAGCGCTTCGAGCCATGCGAGAAGACTTTGGAGTGCTCCAAGACCGACTTGAAAGTCTTTCATTACGGCAGGACAACATGGCGGGGGTCCTCGACTCGCACGAGGTGCGCTTGGGCAAACTGGACGAGGCTGAGCGTCAGATACAGAATCTTCAAAAGGAGTTAGAAGATAGCAATAATCGAGCCCGTCGCAACAATGTGAGGCTCCTCGGAGTGCCGGAGGGGGTGGAAGCAGGAGATATAAGAGAATTCTTGCTCAAAACTCTTCCCTCCTTGCTGAAGATCACCTTTCATAAAGAACTGGAAATCGATCGTGCACACCGTGTTCCTGCTCACATGGCGCTCAACCGCACGACCCCCCGGCCTATTATCTTTAGCTTGCTACGATATCAACAAGTGGAACAAATTTTACATGCTGCCCGAGCGAATCATCATTTGGAATTTGAAGGTCGTAAGGTCTCCTTCTTTCCTGATTTGGCAAAGCCTACCGTTGACCGTCGGAAGAAACTCCTTGCTTTTCGCCCTCGACTTCAACAGCTACAGGCTCGCTTTGGCCTGTTGTATCCAGCGAAGCTCCGAGTGACTCTCCATAACCAAACCAGGACGTTCGAAGATCCTGATCTACTATCAACATTTTTAGACTCCAAAGAAGCAGAGCAGATGCGCTAATCCCAATAGTTTGGACTCTTATTTGCCGGCTCTATCCGCCATTTTGAAGGGCCCGATGCGGCGGTCATAGCCAAGCACAGAAATAGCCTGGACTTTCTTTCTTTCTCTATATGACTTTTGTTTTTTGGTCTCCTATCCCTTCATGATGTGTGCCTCGGTCGGATTCGGAGCACGCACAGTCCTACAGGTTATGTGTTTTTTCAATTTTGGCCTTCTCTGGGGTTTCTCCCCGCAGACACATGGTCGCCAGTAATTTTGGGGTTTTGCTTCTCCTCTACCGTACTGCGGTTTTCTTTGTTAATGTGGGGCGCTTCATTGTATTATATTAGTTTATTTTTCCTATGTCATGTGTACAGCCAGATACAGTCAGTTTGAGGGACACAGTGAAATTATGTGTGCTATCATGCTCAGAATTTTTAACTTTTCTGTATGGCCTTATGTAAAATCTTATCATTCACCGTCAAAGGCATTAATGGTCCACTCAAAGGAAAGAAAATCCTTAGCTATCTTAGCCATGAGCATGTTGATTTAGTGTTTCTTCAGGAAACGCATTTAAACTCTGCTGAAACACTGAAACTCAATGCTAAGCCTCACATGGTAGCTGCCTATTCTCCCACCGTTTTCAAATGGTACGGGATAGCCACTTTGGTTAAGAAGTCTTAGCACGCTACTGTACCTGATATTAGCGCTGACAAGAAGGGTAGATGGGCCCGTGTACACCTTGAGGTTGGAGATAGTTAATTCACGTGTATTTGCATTATGCCCCGAATGTGGACAACCCTGCTTACTATGCAAGTATTGCGCAGTTGGCCTCGGCCTCTGCCAATGCTCCATTAATACTTGGTGGCGATTTACTCAAGTGTTCCCTCAATCTTTTCTTCTCAAACAAGGTGCTCGTTGGTTGGAAGAGCCAGTACCGAGTAGACCTGTGTGGCTAGATACAGCAGCGGGCCTTCGCGAACCGATTCCTCTTACCTTTCTCCCTGGTATGACTCTCCCATCAGACTCCCACTATCCACCAATGCTTTTAGACACTTTAGGTGCCTTTACTACTCTTATGCAATCTTTAGACTCCCGACTCTGGTCAGTGCAACTTCAGCGTCGCCTTTGATCCACTAGAGTACTCCCGCCATCGGCATTCTCTATATAAGGTTGATTGGAGACTTTCCGACCTTTCGGTAATTCACCGGGTGTAGCATCCAATTTTACTAAACCTTCTGTAATGCTATACCTAGAGATACCCCTATAGCGCAGAAAGTATGGGAGAGAGAATTGCATGTGACTTTGATCTCGGAGCAATAGAGCCTTATCAGGAGTAGAGGGACACGAGTTCCCGATCCGCCTCACTCATTCAGACCCTCTCCTTTCTAGCCCACCGGTGTTTTTACACTTCTCACAGATTAGACAAATGGAACACTACTCAGGGCAATGGTTGCTGGACACGTCCTGCGGCCATTGGTTCATTGCCTCATGTTATGCATGAATATCCCGCACTACAGTATTACTGGCGTCGGGTCTGGGGTCGTATTTAGTCTATCTCGCACTCTCAGGAGCCCCTTTCTTGGAGGATAGTGGGACTTCGCCCAGTTGCGGGGATCCCCTCTCTCCCAAAAATGGCTTATCTCCTTTCGAACTTTATGCTTAGCATTGCTATTTCCCTAATTAAGTATTTCCCTAATTAAGTAATACTGGAAACTTAGCTCCCATTTGAGCCCCAATGACTGGTGGAATCATGCCTGTCTTTACAGTAAATATGAACAAATACCTCGTCTGTTCGCTTTCTCCGTTCAGACTCCTTCTCATTGGTCTCAATGGAAGCTGCTCAATGACTATGTACATTTTGCTAAATGCTCTCATTTGACTGTCTGACTTTGTATATATCTTTGTCCCATGATCATGCTGTATTGTAGATACTCTTTTGATCGTTTGATGTATAATCACTGTTAATTGGAAGCGCTCACATGCTGATATAATCGGGTAGAGAAGAAGCATCGGGGTGGGGGGTAATGGGTTTACTTTTCCTTATTGTATACTTGTTTTGTCTCTTTTGGTGTGTTGTTTCTTTTGTTTGTTGCAAAATGAAAATAAAAGTTTAAAAAAAAAAAAAGGAAAGTAACTAAATCTAAAAGGAAAAGGAGGCCATTATGGTTCTCGAAAGAAGTAGCCAAAAAGTTAAAGAAAAAGAGGTTGCTTTCATAAAATACAAAAGATCACAGAAAGAGGAAAACAAGTATCAATATTTTTAAAAAAATAGAGAATCTAGGAAAGTAGTCAGAAAGGAAATAAACAAATAGAAGAAAAAACAGCAAATGCAATAAAATGGGGGGAACAAGACATTTTTCAGATATGTTAGTGAGAGGAGGAACTGCAAAATTGCTATTGTCAGACTCAAAAGTGAAAGGGAGAAATATGTAGAAGCTGATGATAATAAAGCAGAATTGCTTAACAAATATTTTTGTTCTGTGTTCACAGATGAAGGGTCAGGAGCATGACCTCAGAAAACACCCACAAATAGGAACAGAAGTGAAGAAGATCTTGATTGTGTTTGTGAGGAACTAGCTAAACTAAAAGTAGAGAAAGCAATGGGGCCAGATGGGATACATCCCATAGTACTGGAGGAACTTGGGGAAGTTCTAGCAGTTATATTGTTTGACCTTTTCAATGTTTTTTTAGAGTCAAGAGTAGCCCCAGTGGACTGGAGAAAGGGCATGTGGTCACTATACACAAAAGTGGAAGTAAGGATGAGGTTGAAAACTGCAGACTGGTTAGTCTGACCTTTGTGGTGAGTAAATTAATGGAAATGCTGCTAACAGAGGATAGTGAAGATTCTAGAGTGACCCTGTATTTTTAAGCATTAAATCTCAGCTGCCAAATTTTCAACTAAAGCGTGCCAAAACAGCAGCAAAACAGACTGGAAGGCTCTAAAATACCCAAAGAAGGCCAGCATAGAACCTTTATTAGCCGGAAGGCCATAAATCTCCAGAAAAACCCAGCTGAGTATCTGAATCAGCTGCAAGCCCCTTCAATACCCAAAGAGGATCAGTAAAGTAGCAGGACAAACTAGAAGAACCCAGGCAGCAGGCGTAGACAGAGGTCAGCTAAGATGCATGCCTGCAAGCTAGAGTCCTAACACTGAGAACTTTGATCTTAATATGAGAACCTTTGATAAAGGTACTCACAGGTTGGAGACTGGCTTGATAGGATGCTTGAAATGAGATCCTGAAGGATTGAAATAAAATCAAAGATTGCACTGTAATGAAGAAGGCCCCAAAATAATGTCTGTAGTTGGAAAGGGGGGGGGGGGGACAGCAATGGCTGTGAGAACCCAAGACACCAGAAGAAGAGCCACAATAGTAAGGCAAGCTGGATAGCATTGAAATGAAAGGCTAAGACTAGTGGCAGGGATCTATAGTCAATAAGTACAATAATGGACATATGAAAAGATCTTTAAAGAGAAAATTTAAAGCTGTTCAGTGTTGTTAGGCTGATAGAGTTCAATTTTCTTGCAGTCTGTTTGGAACTCAGGCCAAAACTCTAGGTAGAACAATCAAAGAATACTTGCAGAAAACCTAGATTGGCTACATGGCCTAAAACACCTAAAGAGGACCAGCACAGCACAGGATGGTGGAACCCAGGCAGCAGGAGTGAAATGAGGTCAGCTAAGTTGTGTGCCTATAATTCAGAGTCCTAGCACTAAGGACTTTGGTTCCAGTATGAGAACCTTTGATGAAGATCCTCCTCGGCTTGAGGAAGACTTGACGGAATGTATGGCATGAGACCCTGTAATATCCATAGTTGTGGTCAACATTATTGGCACTCTTCCATTTTAGGTATGTTGTGTACAATATCAATGTAACACCAATTTTTAAAAAGGGTTCGAGGGGTGATCCGGGAAACTACAGACCGGTGAGCCTCACGTCAGTACCGGGAAAAATGGTAGAAACCATTATAAAGAATAAAATTACTCAGCATGTAGATAGTCATGACCTAATGGGAGACAGCCAACATGGCTTTAGACAAGGAAGATCTTGTCATACTAATCTGTTATGATTTTTTTGAAAGTGTGAATAAACAAGTGGACAAAGGTGAGTCGGTTGATATAGTGTATCTGGACTTTCAGAAAGCCTTTGACAAGGTCCCTCATCAGAGACTTTTGGCAAAACTAGAGTCATGGGATAGGAGGCAGTGTACTACTGTGGATCAGGAACTGGTTAAAAGACAGAAAGCAGAGTGTAGGGCTAAATGGCCAATTTTCCCAATGGAGAAAGGCGAATAGTGGTGTACCCCAGGGATCTGTGCTGGGTCCGCTGCTTTTTGACATATTCATAAATGACCTGGAAAGTGGAATAACGAGTGAGGTTATCAAATTTGCCGATGACACAAAACTATTTAAAGTTGTTAAAACCCAAGAAGATTGTGGAAAATTGCAAGAGGATCTTGATAAATTGGAAGACTGGGCATCAAAATGGCAGATGAAATTTAATGTGGATAAGTGCAAAGTTATGCACCTAGGGAAGAACAACCCAAACTATGGTTACACGATGCAAGGTTCCACATTAGGAACCACCACCCAGGACAAAGATTTAGGCGTCATTGTGGATAACATGTTAAAACCCTCGACCCAGTGTGCAGCGGCAGCCAAGAGAGCAAATAGAATGCTAGGTATGATAAGGAAAGGAATGGAAAATAAAACAAAAGATATTATAATGCCTCTATACCGTTCCATGGTGAGACCGCACCTTGAATATTGTGTGCAATTCTGATCACCGTATTTTAAAAAGGATATAGCGTTATTAGAAAAGGTTCAGAGAAGAGCCACCAAAATGGTAAAGGGGATGGAAGGATACTCCTATGAAGAAAGGCTAAAAAGGTTAGGGCTCTTTAACCTGGAAAAGAGACGGCTGAGGGGAGATATGATAGAAGTCTATAAATTAATGAACGGAGTGGAACGGGTAAACGTAGATCAACTGTTTACGTTATCAGAATATAGGAAGACTAGGGGACATGCAATGAAGCTACAGGGTAAACTATTTAAGACTAATAAAAGAAAATATTTTTCACTCAACGTGTAATCAAACTCTGGAATTTGTTACCAGAGGATGTAGTAAAGGCTGTTAGTGTAGTTGGGTTTAAAAAAGGTTTGGACAAGTTCCTGGAGGAAAGGTCCATAAACCATTATTAAGAAGGGACCCAGGATATCAATGCTTGACCTAGTACAAGCATTGCATAACCTGTGTCTTTTGGGGAAACTGCTAGGTACGTATGACCTAGATTGGCCACTGTTGGAAACAGGATACTGGGCTTGATGGACCTTGGTCTGACCCAGTATGGCATATCTTATGTTCTTATGTTCTTATCTTGAGAAATAAATGGAAATATTCCAATTGTATGTCATCATAATATTTTAATTGTATGTTCAAAAGTATACAACAACAAAAAGAAATATGTCTATCCAATTTAGATGTGGTAATTTCTTAGAAAAAAAAACCAAAATATGATCTGGACAGGATTAATGGCACCCTTCACTAATATTTGGTTGCACACCCCTTGGCAGTGATGCCAGCCTCCAAACATTTCTTGTAGCCATCTATAGGTTTCATACATCTGCCTGCTGGTAGATTCTTCCACTCTTCAATTACAATTTGTTCCAGCTCATGAATGTTTCCAGTATTCCTTTTCAGCTGTTTCCAAAGGTTCTCAATTGGAATGAGATCAGGACTCATTGCTGGCCAGTTTAAAACAGTCCATTTGTTTCTTTTAACCATTCTTTCGTACATTTCACTCCAAAATACCTTGGTAGTCCTCTGACTTCATGATTCCTTTAATGTGCTCCAGGACTCCAGTTCCTGAGGCAGCAAAACAGCCCTACAACATTATGGAATCTTCACCATATTTAACTATAGGAAGGGTGTTTTTTTCCCTTATAAGCTTCATTTCTTTGTCCCTAATTATATCACTGGCCTTCATTGCCAAAGAACTCAAGTTTGGCTTTAGCTGACCACAGGAAACTTTCCCTAAAGGATTTTGGTTTCTCAAGGTGGGTTTGGGCAAAGATCAGGCATGCCTTTTTATGTCTATCTTTGAGCAGTCTTCCTTTGCTTAGTGTACAGTATATGGTGCAGGTTGAAACCACCACTCCAGTGGTGGGGTTTTTTTTTAAATAACTTTTCATAGAACTTACAAAAGCAAGCACAAAGGAAAATTGAGAGCATTTACATCAAATCTCACAACACAAAGGGGCTTGTTTACAAAGCTGCGGTAGTGGTTCGCGATCGTTATCGGAGCCGCGACCCCATTGATTTCAATGGGGCCGCGGCTCCGATAACGACTGCGAACCGCTACCGCGGCTTTGTAAACAAGCCCCAAAGTGTCATATAATTAGCCCTTACACATAACTAAACCAGCAAACGCTCTCGCCTAGCCCACAATAATGGGGAGACAATTAAGAAGATAATTAATTAAAAAGAAAAAATAAGAGCAAAGCTCAAGATAAATGACAGCATTTAACATGGTTCCCTAACCCTCACGTATCGAATTCCGGTGTCCTTCTTTACCATCTAGGAAACTTCCTAACTGGGCTGGATCTGAGAAAACAAATTTAGAACCCTGAAATGTAACCAAACATTTACAGGGATACCTGAGGAAAAATGTAGCTGACAGGGCCACCACCCTAGGTTTCAGAACCAAAAAAGCCTTCCGCCTAGTTTGCGTGGCCCCGCAGACATCAGGAAACATTTGCACCCTAGCCCCACAAAACAGAGTCAATTTATTCTTAAAATAACTCCGAAAAACTAGCATCTTGTCCTGGTCAGAGACAAAAGTTACAACCAATGTAGCACGAGAAGCAATATTATCCTGAGAATCTTCCAGGAATTGAGTAAGATCAAGTCCATCACGGGCCTGAACTACATCAAATTCCCCTGGAGGATTCGTAGAGAGCCCCCGACCAGACAAATAATATAATTTAGATATAGCTATGGAATCGGCCGAGGCCAAACCCAAAACTTCCCTAAAATATTTTTGAAGCAAAATTTCAGCAGAAAGAAGACGGCAACAAGGAAAAATTAACAGTCGAATATTCTTAGCACGAAACATATTATCATACATCTCCATCCTATGATGGATAATTAAACTATCTTTGATATTAGAAGAACTGACAGCTTTAAGAGTAGAACACTGATTTTCACAACTAGATAATTGAATAGACATATTCCCCAACCGCCCTTCTACCTCACACAGCCTTGTAGTAACCTCCGAGGAAAAACTACAAAGCTGCTTAACAGTGGGTACTAAAGATTGTTCAATACGAGTTACAACTTTCCAGATATCAGCCAGAGTCACCTGATCCGATGATTCATTAGCTACACCTGGAAAGGATGTCCAAGCAACTGCTTCCAACATTCCACCAGTATCTGCTGGGGTACTCTGTTGAAACTGCACTCCCACAGGCCCGGTTAGAGGGGGTGAGATGTAGGTTGGTGGAGAGGGAGGAGAACGGTCCAGAGAGCTCAGGGACGCAACCGAAGAGCGCAGAACTAAAATGTCAGGGTCCAAAGTGGCATCAGCTCACCCCATCACCTTAACGTGCCTATCCATAGGGCCCACCGTTGTTTCTGCAGGAACCACTGAAGTGATTTTCTTTTTTCTCTTTCCCATTTCAAATACCGTCCCAAGTCACTGATGCCTCTTACTGCTAATCTCCTGCGGTTCTCCAAGGGGCTCCCAAGGGGCCTAACATGCCCCTTGTATCTAGCCCCTTAGATCGCTGCCCCCGACTGGCGCCTCCGGCTGCGCCTACCTTGCGGAGCTTTTGTAGAGGCCCCCGCTGACGTCGGGGCCGCTGGAGCAGGAGTCTGTCACCTCCGGACTGGAAGGCTGTCCTCTCTGGCTCTCCCTCCAGTGGTGTTTTTCAAACAGTTTGCACAAACTTTCAAAGACTTCTTGGATTAATTTTCCTCTTCCCACCATGTCCTGGGAGTTTATTGACAGTTCCATGAGCAGAAAACGTCTTAATAACATTGAAAACTGTAGATACAGGAATCCTAAGGTATTTGGAGAAGGGAGTAGTAGCCTTGTTGTTAGAGCAACTGCCTAAACCCAGACAATCAAGGGTTCAATTCCCACTGACACTCCTTATGACCTTGGACAAGTCACCTTACCTTCCATTGCCTCAGAAGAAAAGGCCTGGCAATCTGCTTCTGGTGATACATTTCTAAGAAAACCCAGAGGCTGCTGGGATGCCAGGAGTCAGCACTGACTTGATGGCACTAAAAAAATGGTCCTTGGATATGGCTTTGTATCCATTTGGTGATAATGGCTTTTCTGACAGTCTCAAGCAGTTCTCATCTTCACCATTGTGAAAATGGAACAGGGAGTGAATATGACTATTATAAATATTAGAGCCCTCATTCATTGGTTGATTCAAGTCATGTGAGTACTGACAATTGATCACAGGTGTGTCTAATGTTACTGCAATAGGAATGTGGTGCTTCTGTTCACACTGATTTGAATTGTTTATAAGGGTGCCAATAATCTTGTCCAGCAATGTCCCAGTTTCCATACAGTATTAGTTCCTATTTCCTTTTTTAATTGATCTTGTTTTATTTTATTTTATTTTTTTAATGTGTCAACTATGTGTGCATATATAGTCCAAGGCCATTTCACTGGCTACGTTTTTTAAGGAGATCTTGAACATTAAGGGGTTGAACTGCAAGGGTGCCAATAATGTTGACCACAACTGTAAATAAATGTTAACTCCCCCTTTGTGTGTGGCCCTAGCAGCTGCTATTAGCAGTTTGGTAGACAAGAGGGGAACACTAATCCAATGAGGTTTCTTGCAGTTTTTAGTCTTTTGCTCATAGATTTTATATTATCAGGGTCTTTTGTGGGCCCCAGCATACACTGGGAGTCCCTTGGCCCTTAAATAGGTTGTTACCCTGTAGCTTCATTACATGTCCCCTAGTCTTTCTATATTCTTTTTTTTTTTAATTTAATATCTTTAGACATTTTACAAAGCATAAATCCTTTATACCACATCTTTCCATAACAGTTACAAACTTCAGCAACGGGTAAGAAGAAAACAAGAAACAGAAACAAGAAAACATTTAATTGAGACTAATGGTCAATCCAGTCCAATCCAATCATTGCTATCATCCTTTCACTGTAATCAATATTATTTGCAATTAACTGGTTATGACAGATAGCGCATTCAAAGTATCTGGCTGGCGCTTAGCAGTGACCCGTTTATGTCAGCTCAGGGAAATGCAGCTAGGAAGCGCTCAACTCCATATACTTGTTCATAGCCTCCCATTTGTCAAGCAGCCTGGCTGAGCCAGGAGTTTTAAGCACATACAGTTCCTCATAAATCTTATGTTGACACACTAAATTCCACCAGTAGTCACTATGTACCTTCTCGAAATTCTTCCAGTGACACAGGATTACCTTGATGGCTATACTGAGCAAGACATCTAATAGTCGACTCTCTGGTTTTCCCAGTATGAGGCCTTCCATCGTGGATTTGTATATTATTATTTGATAGGAGGAGGGAATTGCCAGGCCAAGAATCCTTGATATTCATTTTATTACACATTCCCAGTATCTCTGCAGATACTCACAATAATAGAGCATATGATCTAAGGTCCCCATTTCCGTATTACAGGACCAGCATCTATTACCAGCGTGCGGTGCCCATTTCATTAGCTTCACTGGAGTCAAATATGCTCGATGCGATAGAAAGTACAACGACTGCGTAAGGGATGCTGCTCTAGTGACTCGTGTGAGTGACCAAAAGGCATCCCAGTGCTCCTGTTGTATGTGGTTCCCTGCTTCTCTTATCCAAGCTGATTGTACTCCATCGCATAGTTTATTAGAACCTGTCCTGAGCAGTTATAGAAATTTCGACATCACTCGGGTTCCCAATTGTATTTCACAAAATTTCTGTAGTAAGGGCCACCCTGGTCGCAGAAGCAATGGGGATACTCCTGCTTTGCTCAGACAATATCGGAGCTGGCACCACTGAAAGTAACAGGAATTGGGTAAGCCAAATTCACTGACCAGCATCTCGAAAGCTTTGAAATTGTTCCCATGGACTAAATGTCCTAGGACCGTGATACCACATTTCATCCATTTCTTCCACAATATAAGTTTACCACCTATGGTAAATCTTCGATTCAGCCATATCGGTGTCTCCAAGGCAAAATCATCGCCCCCATCAATGCATGGCGTTACGAGCCTACATGCTTGCTGAGTTGCCAGGATAACATTGTTTTGCCGTAAATGGGAAGTTCCAAGCATCATACTCATTTCTGTAAGGTCATTCATAGCTTCTTCTACCCGCCGCCACCTAGGAGATTCCTTACTGTCCCTTTCCACTTGCTTTAGCAGAGAGGACATATGCTACCATTCAACATCAGAAAAGTGCACACCCCCTTTCCCTTTGGGCAACTTAAGTTTCCACGTTGCTATTCTGGGGACTTTCTTGTTCCAGAGAAATGATACTAACATGCTGTTTAGTTTTTTGTAAAATCCTTGAGGAAAAATTATTGGAATCATGCTCAGTATGTAACTAAGCCTAGGGACCAACACCATTTTAATCGTCTCCAGTCTACCCCACCAGGTTAAATTTAGGGGGGACCAATTGCTGGCACAAGCGCTCACAAGATCTTTGCAGGAGTCAACAGTCCGACTCACAGTCTCACCCATTTAGTGACCATAGTTGACTCCCAAGTATTTGAAAGACGAGTGCGCGAACTGAAATGGGTAATTGGTAAACATATCTTCCTTCACCCAGGAGTTTAAAGGAATTATTGTTGTTTTGGTCAGGTTGACTTTATATCCAGACACAGCAGAATATTTGTCAAGTATGTTCAGGGCCGTGGGCAAGGAGGTGGGCTGTAGAAACAATATAAGATCGTCCGCATATGCAGACAGCTTGCATTGACCATCCGCAAGGGCTATTCCCTTAATCCTGTCTTGTTGTCTAATTGATATCAGGAGCGGCTCCAGGGCTAAGTTGAAGAGTAGCGGGGATAAAGGGCATCCTTGTCTAGTACCTCGTTGAAGTGTGAAGGGTCTAGACACCTCGGAGTTAGCTGCTATCCGAGCAGTGGGGTTAGAATATAAGAGTGCGATCCTCTTGAGGAAGATTTCTTCAATTCCAAACCATCGAAGGGCCTGAAATAGGAAGGACCACTCCAATCTGTCAAAGGCCTTTTCGGCATCCAGTGACAGCCCTATCAGCGGCTCAGGGGTCTTCTGCGCTTCAAGCAAGACATGGGCAAGCAATCTTCCATTATCCGTAGTTGATCGGCCGCACATAAAGCCGCATTGATCTGTATGTATTAGAGAACTCAGGACTTTATTGAGTCGATTTGCCAAAAGCTTCGCGTAGATCTTGTAGTCTGCATTGAGCAAAGAGATGGGTCTATAGTTTTCAACTCTTTGCGAGTCCCGTCCCGGTTTTGGGTGGATCACGATAGTTGCCTCTGCGAAGGCTCCAGCTTTCGGATCTTCTGCAGATAATCCACAAAAATATGTATGCAGCATAGGAGCCAATCTTACTTGACATTTTTGATAAAACTCTAGCGGGATTCCATCTGGACCTGATGCCTTCCCCTTGGCCAGCTGATCAATCGCCTTTTGTATCTCTTTTATGGTAAGGTCTTCTTCTAACATCCGTGCCTGGGCAGCTGATAGCTTGGGGCCCACTATATCCGATACAAATTCTCCGAAATCCGTATTATCGCAGACTACTTCAGAACAGTACAGCTTTTCATAGAACTCTTTGCAACGTCTCAGTATTTGCTCATTTTGCATCAGGAGATCTCCTTCTTCACTACGTAGCACTGCTATGCGAGTCATGTCTCTCTTTGCCTTCAGCAATTTCGCAAGGAGCGATCCAGCTCGGTTATTCTCATGATAGTACGTGCTTTGCTGCATCCGAATACAGGATTGCGCCTGTGCGGAGAGAATATTATTATATTTGCATCTTAATTTCTGTAGCCTTAACAGTATCATTGGATCACCTCTCTTTGTCAACAGGCGTTCTCCTGCTTTTATCTGATCTTCCAATTCTTTTTGCCCTTTCTTTTTAACTCTGTTTTTTTGAATCGAGAAGGTGGTTATGTGTGCCTGGATGGTCGCCTTAAAGCCTTCCCACCAAGCCCATGTCGACGTCTCTGAAGGGTCATTGACATTGTCATATGCTTCGATCTCTTTATTCATGTAAGCCACAAAGTCGGCATCAGCTAGTAAGGATTTGTCGAATGTCCACCGAGGGGGCATCTGTTGTTTCTGCCCTATGTCTAGAACTAAAGAGACTGCTGAGTGATCCGAGACTGTTCCCGCACTGATGTCAGACACTATGAGTTGTTTAACTAATCCACTCGTTACAAGAAAATAGTCAATTCTCTTCTGAGTAGCATGTGGGAGGGAGTAAAATGTAAATTCTTTATCTGTGGGATTTAGGAGATGCCATGCATCAGTTAGTTGCAATTCCTTCATCATACTCTGCATTACTGCAAATGATTTCACTTTGTGTACCGGACGATATGGGGCCCTATCCATCAGAGGGTCCAGAATCAAATTGAAATCCCCTCCTAGTACTATTTCAGTGTGCAACTTGTCCACTAGCTCCATAGCTATTGTCTTATAAAATGAAGAATCATCTGTATTTGGGGCATACACATTCATTAGTGTGTAGGATCTCTGCGAAATTTCCAGAGTAGCTCTGGCCCACCTTCCTTCTGGGTCTACTTTCGTCTTCTTAACCATTGCCGACAGGGACTTTCGCATTAATATCAAAACTCCTCCTTTTCTGTTGACTGCGGGTGCAGCAGTGATTACATGATAAAATTTTGAGACTACCTTCCATGACTCTTTTTCGGTCAGGTGCGTCTCTTGCAGGTACACTATGTCAGTGCTCTTATGTTGACAGTAGGTGAGAATCTTCTTGCGCTTAACTGGGTTTGTTACACCCTTAACATTCAGGGTAAGCAATACTAGTCTACTCAGAGTATGTGTTAATTTGGATAAATCTAAGCATGATAGCACTATGGTACCTGTCCTTAGTGGACCTCTGCTTCATCGGCGTCCCATTGGATTGGATTGACCTATCAAAACATTTAAACTGTACAATTAAATATCTTTTGGTGAAAACCACCCTACCTTGGCAGATTATCTTTAACCACTGACGTCACACGTTGCCTAATACAACTTTTTATAGTCCTGTCCCATTTTCCATTAAGAGCTGAACATGCCTACTCTCCACTCTATCACAACACTAAAATATACAGAGTGTTACAACTCTCTATTTCACAAGGGTTGCCATTAGAGTTCTTTTCTATGTTATATACTCTAAATTATATATGCAATATTCCCCCCATCCAAACAGGGTATACCTTACTCTTGTACGAAATGGACATCCATATATTTATCAATCTGACTCCTCTCCCCATTAGTCCCCACTCTTACAGTCAAGTCTCCATGGCACTGCTCTCCTGCAGGAATACTTTCAGCGATCCAGCGTCTACAAAGTTCCTTGTAGCATTATTCAGCGTTACCCGCATTGTACTAGGGTAGTACAGACCATATCTTGCCTGCAATTTTTGTAAGAGCGGTCTACACGCCAGCAGCTCCCTCCTGCGGTCCATTGTTGGCTTACACAAGTCAGGAAAAAAGGCAATCTTCTGTCCCTGTATTCTTAACGATGTCGCTCTCTTCGAAGCTTGCAGTATCTGCAGAACTTGTGGATAACGCAGCACTTTCATGACAATAGGCCTCGTGTATTTGCTATTCTCAGTCCTATGCATAGGAACGCGGTGCGCTTGCTCCAGCTCAAATGTCTTCACAAAGGATATCTGAAGGAGTTCCGGAATCATCTTCTCCAGATATTCTATCATGTCTGCCCCTTCAGCTCCTTCGGGAACCCCTACTAAGCGAATGTTATTGCGCCTCGCTCGATTGTTTTGATCCTCCAGTTGATTCTCAATCATCTTGACACGCTTTGATAAAGACCCCACGCACTCTAGCATGGCGCCATGCTTTTGCACTATTCCTTCAGCTGTAATTAAGCGACTATTCATGTCTTGTACTTTGCCTTTCACCTCGTTCAAATCCTCCTGTATAGTTTCCAGAGATGTTGTGTTGGCGACTATCAACTCTTTCACATTTCTCAGTTCAGCTAGAATCTCTTTTATACCTTCCCCCGTGGCTTCCTTCTCAGCCGCGGCCTCCTGCTTCAACCGTTTTGGCGCTGAACCGGTACCTTGCTGGAACTCCAATCGTGCAGGTTTTAGTGCTGACATCTTCACGTGTTCAATGTTAGTCCAGGATTAAGCATTTATGGACTATCTTTATTGGCATTAATTCAGGATTCTTGTATGGCAACGGGAGCTCACACTCACACGTCCATTCTGCTCTGCGGCTGGCTCCGCCCCCCCAGTCTTTCTATATTCTGATAGCGTAAACAATTGATCTACGTTTACCCGTTCAACTCCATTCATTAATTTATAGACCTCTATCATATCTCCCCTCAGCCTTCTCTTTTCCAGGTTGAAGAGCCCTAACTTTTGTAGCCTCTCTTCATAGGAGTAGCCTTCCATCCCCTTTACCATTTTGGTGGCTCTTCTCTGTACCTTTTCTAAAGGATATAGCGTTATTAGAAAAGGTACAGAGAAGAGCCACCAAAATGGTAAAGGGGATGGAAGGCTACTCCTATGAAGAGAGGCTACAAAAGTTAGGGCTCTTCAACCTGGAAAAGAGAAGGCTGAGGGGAGATATGATAGAGGTCTATAAATTAATGAATGGAGTGGAACGGGTAAACGTAGATCAATTGTTTACGCTATCAGAATATAGAAAGACTAGGGGACATGTAATGAAGCTACAGGGTAACAACCTATTTAAGACTAATAAGAGAAAATATTTTTTCACTCAACGTGTAATCAAACTCTGGAATTTGTTACCAGAGGATGTAGTAAGAACTGTTAGTGTAGCTAGGTTTAAAAAAGGTTTGGACAAGTTCCTGGAGGAAAGGTCCATAAACCATTATTAAAAAGGGACCCAGGATGTCAATGCTTGACCCAATACAAGTATTGTGGAACCTGTGTCTTTTGGGGATACTGCTATGTACGTATGACCGAGATTGGCCACTGTTGGAAACAGGATACTGGGCTTGCTGGACCTTGGTCTGACCTAGTATGGCATATCTTATGTTCTTATGTTATGACACTCACACCGCTTACATTCTGAAATAAATGAATCCAGGCTAGAAACTGTATTCTGAAGCAAGAGTTTATTTAAACTTTAGGTCAATGAACAATAACAAAAATAAAAATTGGCAGAAGCAACAAACATGAACCATGTTACAGTTACTCCTTCTTCTTAGTCAAAATGGTTGCAGGCAGATATATTCTTTTCTCCTCTCAGATGATATGTTAACACATTCTCTTCTCTTACTCTTTATCTTAAGCTGAACAATTACTCCACTCTTCACTACTCCTGAACTTAGTCTGGTTTCCTTGAGTGGTAACACTTCTCTCCTGTTTCTAGTATTCTTTTCTAGTGTACCTGAAACATTTCCAATGCTGTGCTGGACTCACTCCTGGATCTGGTGTCACTGGTGCATGATGAATGTTTGGGTTTCTTTTCTTCTTGAAACTTCTCCACAGGGCTCTTGGCTCTGATAGACTGTAATTGTACCACAAGGTAGGCAAAAACTCACGTATCTGTCGAACACACAGTCCAAAAACGTGATAGGGTGGAAAAACACTTTATTCAATCAAAACTATAGCCAACCCACAGGGCTCTTGGCTTTGATAGACTGTAAGACTGAGTTGTTGGTACAATTCTAAGGACCTCTATCTCTGAGACGGTGGGGTGCTCGCAGGTATTGCACAAACATCAGCCTTCTGCTCTCTTCTCCTATTTTACTTCCCTGATACCTGTTACTCACTATGGATGGTCTGAGAAGCTACGTGCTAAAGATACCTGTCCATAGTTCAGACACCTTAGTCCTTCCTCATGGTGCAGTGGCTCCTGCCAAAGACATCTGCCCAATGATCAGATGCCTTTGCTCCCTTCTGGTGCAGTGGCTGAGTGTGTGGTTTGGGAGTGGTTCCCTCCCAGAGGAGTCTCCTGCCAGCATGATGTGATTAGGAGCAAGAACCTTCTTTGCTCTGGAAAATGTTAGGCTTTTCTCAAACCTTCATTGTATTAGAGACATTGGATGGTGTTACTGTTCTCAAAATAACATCCAAGCAATTTTTACATAAATGCCTCGTATCATAGGATGCACTTTGGTGAAGAAGACCACAAAAGCAGAGGGAGTGGGTTGAAAGGGTGACATTATAGAGCTGGCTGTGAAAGCCCAGGACACCAGAGAAAGGGCCACCCAGTGGCAAGACAGACATTGACAACTCATAAACACCTGAAGAGAGACATCACTGCAGCAAGATAATCTGGAAGGCTCAATAACACCTAGACTGAGGCAATACAGCAGTAACACAGGCTGGAAGACTCAACCACCCAAGAAAAATATTTGAAAGCAAGGCACTGAGGGCTTCTGTTATAGAGAAAAATCTCATGAGGAACTTTTAAGTAACAAGGTAAATAAATGTTGCAGGAATAGCAAAAGCTGCAGCAACAATCGGAGGAACAATTTGACCAGGGCAAAAGAGTTAAAGCAGCAATAACAAGAGTACAATTAAGATTCTAAGTAGTAGGTAAGAAGAAATTTGCAAAAAAAGAAATTGAGGAAGACTGCATTGACCCCCAAAGACATTGATTGCAGTGCAATGCAGCACAAAGTGATAATAAACCCCCAAGACATAAAATAAAGTGAAAGTGATAGTATGAAAACCCAAAGAGGTTTGCTGGCCCCTTTCTGTATGAACTCCTTTCAAAAGCACTTGAAGCACTTTATTTCCAGCAAGCTTTTTGTTAGATTTGTTGTATTTTAGAAGTCGTATTATTTATTGCTACAATTCACTGGTGTATTATTTATTGGTACAATTCACTATGGTGAATTGTAAACTGCCTAGAATACTGGATAGGTGAGATATAATTTTTTTAAATAAATAAAAAAGTAAATCAGACTAGACATTGTGGCAGCCTAGCAAGTACCCTCCAACTTGAAAACATATACCAGTTTTTCAAATGCGCATTCTGTTGTGTGTATTGCCCAAGGCCTGTGGCAAAATCATTCTTTCATCACTTTTGTTTTCATAGCTTTGTATCTTGTTCTATTATGAGCTAAATTACTGGAGCCTCAGCAGCTAGTACCCAATCCTGCCTCTTTGATAGTCTGATACAGAATGGATCTCTCTCCTTGGATCCTGCTCTTGTATTTCCAGCCCACCTATGATATCATCCCCCATGGAATTTGATTAAGCCAGGTAAGAAAACGCAAGCTGAAAATGCAGAGCAGAAGGAGGAAGATTGGCCAAAAAGATAAAAAGCCACAAGTCACCACAGAAAGAAGGGTGCCATGAAGGGAGGCAAAAAGCATAACAATTATGACATGAGATCTGACTACTAGTTCTGTTGGTCCCAAGGTCTAAGGAGTCTTTGACGAATAGGTGCAATAAATGTATAAAGTATCTGATACCATGAAAGGCCCCCTCCTTCACTGCTTTAACTATGTTCGCTCCACATCTGCTATAAAAAAATAAAAGAAAAATAGAAAAACTGGAAGCACATTGCTCTCTCTCTGTGGCCTAATGTCTGCCAGCTCTGCAGCATTCAACTTATTTCTGCTAAGATATATACCGAGGTATAGCTATCATTCATCATGTAATGTCAGGGACTGCCGAGGAAAGGGGGAAGGAAGATGAGGGAAGGGATGAGAGAGCTCTAAACACCATGTAAAGGCAATGAGAAGATTGTGAGGCTGAGGAAATGACATGGGAATGCTAATAACATTTAGCCTAATTAATCAATGAATGATATTCATGATGACGTTGGTGAAATACAGCTTGGGTTGTAGAGGAGGGGTGAGAGTGCCAGGCATGCTCAGCATGACATAGATAGGAGCGAAGAAGCCTGAGACCAGGATGATACCACTGGTGATGACAGGGGTGGGGAACAGCCGGAGAAGAGCGGGGGGGGGGGGGGGAGGGTGCTAGGAGATCCAGTGTAGTGGAGATGGTATTGTTCCATGTGGAAACCTGGGAGTCCAGGGACATGAGAGAGAAATCCGAGGGAAGGGATCTGCAGCCGGAAAATGTTGTAGAGCAAAGGGGGCAGGGGGAGAGGGGAAGGATACAGCAGGGGGGGGTTGGGGGGGGGGGAGAGGGGAAGGGTTTAAACAGAAGGGAGGCCCTAGGAAGAAAAGGGCACATGAATGATCAGTCCAGGGGAGAGAATGGGCCAACATCGTCAATAAAGGAAGGGAAGAGGCAGAGGGGGTAATAATGAGATCTAATATGTGACCTGCTATGTGGGTTGGAAAATGGACATGTTATACAAGGGAAAGATCTTCGAGGAGAGAGATGAAAATCTTACCACAGGGTCGAGTGGGAGCATCTAAGTGGATATTAAAGTCCCCCAAAAACATGACGTGGGAGAAAAGAGAGGAAACTTCAGAAGTAGTTAATAGTAGATTGTCTCAGGACTGGAGAGAAATGGAGGGCAGGACATAAAGAAGAAGAAAGTGCATCGGGGTGAGGAATCAAGTCTAAGGAAAAGAGTCTCCTGATAACGAATGGCTAGAGAAGTGACCTCACGGAGAGGGATGGTGGAATGGTGTAAAACAGCCAGACCACCACCCAACCTGTCCTGCCGGGGGGCCGACAGGGCAGAAAATCTTGGAGGCAAGCAGCGAGTCAAAAGTTCCTCCACCCCATCACAAAGCCAAGTGTCTGTGGCAAAGAGGATATTCAAAGAGTAATTCAGGATCAGGTCGTGTACCTAAGCCGACTGTGCCCGGAGAGTGCGGCAGTTGATGAGAGCGAGAATGAGAAGAAGATGAGAAGAAACAGAGGGAACAGTGACACGATTGTATGTTTGTGCATATAATGCTGCATGCCACTGTTAGTAAGATGGCTCATCAGCTTCCCTCTTCTAATGTTCTTCCTACAATGATTACATTTGGCATATTGTGGATACTTAAGCATGTTAATATACCTCCACACCTCAGGGATTTTATGAGACTTCCACTCTACTTTGTGGGGGAGGGATATTCTGCTATTGCTGCTGCTGGACCCGAGGAATAAAAAGATGAAGGGCTAGTAGCATCCATTTCACTCTTAACTCTCTGCTTTGCCCTGGAGGTGCTCTTGGCCTTGGCAGTACCAGTATCATTTCCTACTTGTTCATCACTTACAAGGCCAAAAAGGTCCTCAAGCCTCTCTTCAAACATTAAACTTTCGGTATCTGAAGAGTCTTATGTAAATCCATGTAGGGATTCCTTAGATTCTGTATCTACCACAACCATCTGCATACACTTTTTAGCAAGGAATTTATTTTATTTATTTATTTATTTATGTTTCTTATATACCGCGCTATTATAATCAGTGCGGTTTACAGTAGGAACAACTTTACTACAATGAAATAGTACATTGAGCTTATATAGAACAGGATATTCAAAAACTTGGAAAAAACTGAGGGAAACTATATACAGATTATGTACATGTTACAGTAACGATTAATCACGGAAGGTATGTAAGGGGTCTGTACGAATACTAGTACACATGTGTCAGAATGGGGAGGGGGAGAGCTGGTTAACCATTATCGGTGGGGGGATGTTCAGTGGGTGGAGTTAGGTGGGGGGTTCCAGGGGTGGGTGTGTGTTTCTCAGACTGGGAGGTCGGGTAGTGCTGTATGAACAGGTGGTGTTTTAGGGCTTTTCGGAACACCACTAGGTTTTGGATGGCTCGGAGTTCTGCTGGGAGGGCATTCCATGCAATCGGTGCAAAAATAGAAAATGCTCTGTTGGCTGTTGATTTTGTACATTTTGTTATAAACTTGGGAACTTCAATTGTGTTCAGCTGCGTATTTCTTCTTGTTCTGTTGATTGTGGTACGGTGGAGAAGTGCATTGATGGGTGTGGGGGGCTGATTCTTGAGGGCTTTGAAGGTTAGTATTAGAAATTTGTAGGTGATTCTGGCAGGAAGAGGCAGCCAGTGTAGGTTTATCAAGATAGGCGTTATATGATCTGACCTTGATGCACCAACTAGAACCCTTGCAGCTGTGTTCATGGCAAGTCTGAGTGGGCTTAAGGTTGACTGTGGAAGTCCCTGTAGGATGATATTCGCAAAGTCAAGATGTGGGATGATTAGAGCTTGGAATATTGATCTATAGTCAGAGAAGTCGAGTAATGGAATAGAGTGTGCCTGTGCTTGAAGATCTGCTCTGTTGTCTTTACCTGATGTTTTTTTCCAGCTCTCCTCCCCCACCCTACACTGTCTCTAGTTTTGCCCCTCTATGGAGATAGGATCTGACACAAGCTCTTTCACACATTGCACTAGAGGCTGCAGCTCTTGAAAAAATATTTCTTTACCTTGGAATGGCCTGTCTGCCTTCACACTTGTGCTGTTGTTGCTCCCAGCTATTTTCCACAACTACCCTTCATAAGCATTATGTTGTGATTGCATTAGGTTGTAATCTCTTGTGGACAGGGACTCCATTCCTTTATGTCTTTACAGTGCCTCCTACAGCATACTCATATGCAAAACCTAATAGCACTTTTGGAGTTTAGGAGATATGCATGTATCCCCTGCTATGATTTCTCAGAGATGTGGGTTGAAGATCTTTTTATGAGCATGCTGAATGCCCCTTTTTGATATTCTCTGCGGTGATTATTTATCTATTAGTATTTTGATGACACCTTTCCAGTGGTAGTTCAAGGCGAGTTACATTCAGGTGCACAAGTATTTCCTTGTCCTGCAGTCTATGTTTGTACCTGAGGCAATGGAGAATTAAATGACTTGCCCAAGACCACGAGAAGTGCACTGGTGCTCTGTGCTCTCACCAGATGCTACTGATCAATTCAGTCATCTCAGTTGGGGAAGCCTTCTGCAGTCGGAAATGCACTGGGACCAGGTTGAAAGCTCTCTGAAACAGGAGCTGCATCTTTATTATTATTATTTTTTATGTATTTATTCAAAATTTTATATAACATATTTCTCAATTCAAAATGGCTCTCAAGTTTAAAACAAAAAAAAATTAAAATTTAATAAAATTTAAAAAATTAAGAATTTTAGCTCCTCAGGTAATCCCACAAGCAGCCCTTGCAATTTTAAGTCAAGCACATTAATAATCTTCTATTCCCTGTTAACATTAGCTTACCTCATATTTTCTAACAATTTCATCAGTGTCAGCAGCTGCATTCTCTCAGTAGCTGAAATTAAATACAATTTGCAGCGCTAGCAATTACCCTTGTCATAATCCTCTCTCTTCAGATAAACAATAACTACCACTGCTCTCAATTCTCAAGCCAGTAAAATATGAGGAAACAACCAAGTTTTCAATGCGCTGTTTGGGAGGTGATTCCACAGCTTGGTGAAATTGAAGCTCAACATGTATTTTATGGGTGTTATTTTAAAAGCATTATTCACGGTTTGGATGCATGCAAATCACAGAGACATCCCCAGAGCCGTTTTTAAAGCTGTTTTTGTGGGCATCCCCAGCATGAGGACATCCAAGTCTGAACGGAGGTGTGGCAGAGATGTGGCTAGAGTGTTCCTAAGAGCCTGGACATCCCCGTCTGATTTGAGAAATGCCCTGGACATCCTGAATCATGTCTAAGATAAACCTGCTGCAGGTATGAACAGGCATCTGGAAAGTGCTTGTTTTGTCAGGCAAATAATCTGGAAGGTGTAGAGAAGGAGCTGTACTAATACCCCATGTGCAGTATTTTACACTATGTCAAAGAAGACTGATGGGAAATGGGAGATCATGTTTTCACTTTGCTATTCCGCTGGATGTCCACTTCTGCCATCTTGCCTGAGATGGATGTTTCCGATCCAAGCATCCCTAATGGGCCGTCTAGATGGCTACCCACGTGCACATCCAGGTTGGGGACATCTCTATTCCTGAAATCAGCTGGAGAAATAGACATCCCTAGCATTTTTCTGCATGTTCTGCCCTGAATATCAGCAACTGAACTTGGATTTTCTTTCTAAAATCCTTCTCTTTGCATTTCACCAGTCCTAATTTTGTATGTCTTTACAGCGCCACCATGTAAGCATACATGTAACCCAATAGTGTTTTTGGAGATCAGAAGGCATGCATGTAGCCTCAGATATTTGGTCTGAAGTCCCCTGAAAAGTCTGCCAGACCCCCTCACTGTAGTGCTCACAGTGGCCACTGGTGCCCTCTCTACTTTGACCTGCTCATACTGTCAATTCAGTCAGTTCAGCTGGGGAAGAATTTCTGCAGATTGGAAATATGCTGGGATTAGATTATACAGCCTCTGGGACAGGGACTTTTTTTTATGTGTTTTTGCAGCACCACTTACTGAATATATTTACACAAAACCCAATTGTGGTTTGGAATTCAGAAGGCATGTGTGTAATCTCTACTATAGTTTCTCAGATATTTGGACTGAGGTTCCTTTAAAAGACTACAATTGGAATTTAGAAGTAATGCTTGTGAGACAGTGATAAATTGTCAAAAAACTCAACCGTTTCTGTGTGTGCCCAGTCTATACTGTCACATACATCTACAGTTCCCCTTCCTTGCCTACAGTGCACAGCGCCAACTCTCACAAGCCTGGGAAGCTATTATTTATTTATTTATTTAACAATTTTTCTATACCACCTAATCTTCAAATCAAGGCGGTTTACAATAAAACTTCAATTTACAGAGAACTTTCGATAGGAACAATTAAAACTTTATCCCATTACAGAATAGCTTCTTAGCAAACATAGGGAGGGGGGGAACTGGGAATGATAACATATAACTTATGTACAATGTGATGTGTATGTAGAAGTTCATGAGGGGGAACATCAGGTTTCATTGAAATGCTCGATGAAAAGAAGGGTCTTGAGCTGTTTCCGAAATTCCTTTATGTCTGTGGTGGCTCTCATTTTCTCTGGGAGAGTGTTCCAGATAGAGGGAGCAGCAAGCGAGAGGGCCCTCTTGGATGTGATTTGTTTGGCTTTTGTGAACAGGTTGGGTGTTGGTATGGTATTGATGTTGCTGCTTCTCTCAGGTCTGTTAGGTTTGGTACAGATGAGATCCTGCAGATTGGCAACCAGTGCAGTTGTTGCAGTAGGGGAGTTATATGCTCTCGCCGAGATGATCCCATGATGGTTCTGGCAGCAGTGCTCTGGATTAGTTGCAGGGGTCAGGTAGTTTGTTTAGGCAGACCTTGGAAGAGAGCATTACAGTAGTCCAGAGATGGCCTTATGATGGACTGACATACTGTCCGAAAGTGTTCCTGACTGAGGAGGGGTTTTAATCTCCTGATTATTGCAAGCTTGTGGAAGGCAGCCCTGGAGGTTTTGTTGATATGAGCTTGTAAGTTGAGATGCTTGTCAATGATGATACCCAAGTATCGGACTTCATCCTTTATTGTGATTTGTGAATTGGCCATTTTGATTGAGGCGGGGGGTTGAAATCAGTGTTCCTTTTAATGATTATTGCATCAGTTTTCTTGATGTTGATGTTGAGGTTGTTTTTGGTAAGCCAGGATACCATTTCATGGAGGCAAGTTGACAATGCAGTGAAGTCTAGAGAGTCTAACTGGATTTTGGTGTAGGCCATCATATCATCTGTATACGAGTTCCTGGAGGAAAGGTCCATAAACCATTATTAAGAAGGGACCCAGGATATCAATGCTTGACCCAGTACAAGCATTGCGGAACCTGTGTCTTTTGGGGAAACTGCTAGGTACGTATGACCTAGATTGGCCACTTTTGGAAACAGGATACTGGGCTTGATGGACCTTGGTCTGACCCAGTATGGCATATCTTATGTTCTTATGTTCTTATGAGGGACCTTGTCAAAGGCTTTCTGAAAGTCCAGATACACTTTATCAACCGACTCGCCTTTGTCCACCTGTTTATTCACACCTTCAAAAAAACATAACAGATTAGTAAGACAAGATCTTCCTTGTCTAAAGCCATGTTGGCTGTCTCCCATTAGGCTATGACTATCTACATGCTGAGTAATTTTATTCTTTATGATGGTTTCTACCATTTTTGCCGGTACTGACGTCAGGCTCACCAGTCTGTAGTTTCCCTGATCACCCCTGGAACCCTTTTTAAAAATTGGTGTTACATTGGCGATCCTCCAATCTTTAGGTATTAGAGATTATTTTAATGATAGTTCACAGATTACTAATAGCAGGTTTGCAATCTCATATTTGAGTTCTTTCATCACCCTTGGATGTATACCATCCGGCCAAGGTGATTTGCTACTCTTCAGTTTATCAAATAGTTGTAATACATCTTCCCGATGTATCGATATTTCCTTCAATTCTTCCGCACCTTTAAATACCACTTCAGTCATGGGTAACATCCCTACATCTTCCTCAGTAAAGACCGAAGCAAAGAATTCATTCAGTCTCTCCGCTATCGCCTTGTCGCCTCTTAGTGCTCCTTTAACTCCTCTATCATCTAATGGACCAACTGACTCTGTCACAGGTTTTTTGCTACGAATGTACTTGAAAAAGTCTTTATTTTGTGTTTTTGCTTCCGCAGCAAGCTTCTTCTCAAATTCTCCCTTTGCCCGCCTTATCAATGCCTTGCATTTGACTTGCCAGTGCTTGTGCTGTTTCCAGGTTTCGTCGTTTGGCTCTTTTTTCCATTTCCTGTAAGATGCCTCTCTGACCTCACCTTTAAACCATGCTGGCAATTTTTTGGATTTTTTCCACTTTTCTTAAAGCGTGGAATACAGTTGGTCTGGGCTTCCAAAATAGTATTTTTCAAAAACACCCAAGCTTGATGTAAGTCTTTAACCTTTGAAAATGCTCCTTTTAGATTTTTCTTAACTATTTTCCTCATTTTATCATAGTCTCCCTTTCGAAAGTTAAAAGTTAGTACTGTGGATTTCCTTACCATCCCTCCTCCACTAATTAAATCAAAGGCGATCATGCTATGATCACTATTGCCAAGTGGCCCCAACACCCTTATCTCTTGCAATAGATCTGGTGTTCCACTAAGGACTAGGTCTAATATGGCTTCCCCTCTGGTCGGTTCATGAACCAGCTGCTCCAAGAAGTAGTCATTTATTTCATCTAGGAACTTTATCTCCCTAGCATGTCCTGCCGTGACACTGACCCAGTCGATACCGGGGTAATTGAAATCACCCATTATTATTACTGCACTGTAATTTTTGTTAGCTTCCTTGATTTCTTTGAGCATTTCATCGTCTATTTGTTCGTTCTGGCCAGGCGGTCGATAGTACACCCCCACTGCCATCGTCTTCCCCTTTTTACATGGAATTTCAATACATATAGATTCTACAGCAAATTTAGTTTCCTGCAAAACTTTAATCCTTTCTGACTCAATGCCCTCTCTAATAGAGAGCGCAACCCCTCCACCAATTTGATCAGCTCTATCATTACGATATAGTTTGTAACCAGGTATCACAGTGTCCCACTGGTTGTCCTCCTTCCACCATGTCTCTGATATTCCAATCATATCTAACCTCTCATTTAGTGCTATATATTCTAACTCTCCCATCTTATTTTTTAGACTTCTAGCATTTGCATACAAGCATTTTAGAGACTGTATTTTATTCATATTAATTTGGCTATTGGTCGACATGGGTAATTTGGGATCTTTAAGCTCTGTCTGCTCCATACTTGAGGGCATTTGGGCTACTTTACTCTTTTTTGGAACCTCTCTGCTTTTGGTAGTATCCTTCAAGGATTCGTTCTCCCGAACCATCTGTTCTTGGGCGACTGTCAGCTTTCCCCTATTATCTAGTTTAAAAGCTGCTCTATCTCCTTTTTAAAGGTTAATGCCAGCAGCCTGCTTCCATCCCGGTTACAGTTTCAAGTAACATCACAGCACCTCTGCTACCTCCTGCTCAGTCCAAAATATTGGCAGTGTGGCAGATAGGGTTGCCAAATACCCCTATCATTGCACAGTGCTGCGGTAGGAGTGTGTGTGTATATGTCTATCCATAGTTTTGTGGCTGCCAACCCCCCCCCCCCCAGCCCACATTGTCCAACTGTTACCAGCATCAGCCTGCAAATGTGCATATTGAGGAGCAAGGTAGTATGGGTATGGGCCAGATAGGGTGAATTGGGCAGACTGCATCTGCACAGGGAATTTTGCAATGGCTGGTACACGTTAATGTTTGAACCCCACCTGCATGGACAGGGTGGCTACATCATGTCATGCTGGGAGTGCAGTGTCGCCGTGACTCAACAGTGACCATGGCATGTCCAGGTTCCCACATAGTCCTTTATACTATCTGTTTCCAGTGATACCTGTGGGACCCCAGTTCTTGGCCCAATCATGGACATACCTGCTTGGTGTGTGTGTGTGTGTGTGTGTGTGTGCGTGTGCTGGCTAGCCTATATCGGGGTGCATATGTTTTCTCATTGACCATGTACCATGGAATGGCCAGTGGCATGTCTCAGTTAGTCTGTACATGGTGAGAACACTGTGTATGCTGGTGCAGTCTGACAGTGTTGTCTGATGATGCATGGCAGACTGTGTTATGTGGCAAGTGAGGATTCACACAGCAACCCCACAT
Source organism: Ichthyophis bannanicus (assembly GCA_033557465.1). Classification (NCBI taxonomy): domain Eukaryota; kingdom Metazoa; phylum Chordata; class Amphibia; order Gymnophiona; family Ichthyophiidae; genus Ichthyophis; species Ichthyophis bannanicus. The sequence continues at coordinate 949,449,004 of CM066031.1, forward strand.
TAACGTTGCTCTGCCAATGCTCCAGTCACAGGTATGTCTCATGCACACTAGCCCTAGAGGGATATCCTTAGCCACAAGGAACAGGCTTGCTGGTCTCAGGCACCTGTCCCTCCATACCCCCGCCTACAAGATGGGTGTTATGGGGCCCTTGGGGTGGCACATAGTGTATACCATTCTGAGCAGTAGGAGCCACGGTATATAACCCTCATAAGACACTGGACACCCCTCTGACCTGCTAACAGGTAGCTATGGCAGCCAGACCTTAACACTGGGCACCCACTGATCTGGGTGGTCTGTGGTCCCAGGGGAATACCTGTGACTGTGTAACACAGATGGGTACAGAGGTGCCTTTGGCACACTGCCTGGGACACCTGCCACACACTGCCAGTGATGGGGATGTGCAGCAGGACCTATATATAAGCACAACTTGTACTGTGGACCTAGTGCTGGGCAGCCATTCTTATCCTCAGGGTGAATACAGAACCTGCACAATGGCAGGGTCCATAGCTACTCTGTGGCAGTATCTCGCATGGCAGTCCACCTTAGCAGGCTGCGGTAACAGAGAGGTGCAGACCCCATTTGGTGATCAGCTGTAGACCACTGTTCCGCATGTGCAATGCATCATGGGTGCTGGTGTGGTTATCCTAACCTGGCACACAGAGCAGATGGTCCATGAGGTGACCTGCAGTCCCTCTGTACCCAGGCACTGCTGTACAGCAGGCCATAGAAGTATAGCCCACTGTGTCGTACAATGACATTCCAAACTGTGTTCATGGATTCGATCCCCTATTGTTCCCCCCCATGCATAACCAACTCAGATACCCTGCATGCCTCTAACACTCATATTTTTGCAGATATGTGCTGCCAGGCCATAAGAGACTTGAAACAGTGGGCGACAGTCCTCTGGTACAGCTATCTGTGGCTGTCAGCTGAGTAGAGTCCAGACTGCCTGTGCAGGCTGCCACCACAGGTCATGCACTGTGAACCTGTCCTGCATTGTGCCTCTATGTTGCCTGCCTCACCTGTACCTCAGCTGTATGGTACCACCACACCTCTGTCCACCCTTCATGGTAAGCATCCTGGCACTCCAGACGCCCCTGGAGGACACGTATGCCCACCATCTGTCACCCACTGCCCTCCCAGTACTTTACATTGCCCACACACAGTGCTGTGGTACAGTTGCCCACAACATGTATGTCTCCAGTACTGGCAGGCACATGGTCAGGCCGCAGATATGGCACGTCCAGGAGCCTCAAGCCCTCACCCACAAGCACCTGTGCAGTGGCAGTAAACCGTGGCTAATCCAGTGTTAGCGTGACATCAGTATCTCTGGACATACGTAATGCATGCCAACCTGAGGCACCTTGCAGGCTGCAGTGCAAAGTAACCTATGGCACTGTCACATTGCTATGCCACTGTGAACTATGGTGGAATATCCCAGGGAGCCCACAAGGATGACCTGTCCAGGTGTGCCCAGTACAGTGCGCTGCCAAGGGAACCTGAGAAGGTGTTGCAGAAGGTGCCTCACATGGCACATGACAAGCATTTTATACGGCACCTTACAATATGGTGCCCAGTAACACGCCTACTAAGGTGCGTTCGCACAATATACCATAGACGAAACCCACAAACGTGCCATATTCTGAGGCATGGCATTGGGTGATGTACAACAGGCTATTAGGGCTGCTATTAGGTTTCACAGGTCTGCTATATCCCCAGGATGCTGCAGGCCTCACTACAAAGGCCCACTATTCATCCTGGCGTTATGGTACCTGCAGCTGTTCAGGTTTCTCAGGTCTGCTATATCCCCAGGATGCCCCAGGCCTCACTACAGAGGTTATCATCCATCCTGGTGTAATGGTACCTGCTCCTGTTCAGTTTTCAGAGGTCTGCTATATCCCCAGGATGCCATCCCTGCTCTGTGTCCCCACAACACATTGTCGCCCAACGCTGCTACCACAGGCCTGTCACCCCCCCGCACCCATCCACCGTGCAGCACCGACCCCCACTCAACGAGATATGATAGAGGTCTATAAATTAATTAATGGAGTGGAGCAGGTAAACGTGGATCAATTGTTTACACTATCAGAATATAGAAAGTCTAGGGGACATGCAATGAAGCTACAGGGTAAACTATTTAAGACAAATAAGAGAAAATATTTTTTCACTCAACGTGTAATCAAACTCGAATTTGTTACCAGAGGATGTAGTAAGGGCTGTTAGTGTAGCTGGGTTTAAAAAAAGTTTGGACAAGTTCCTGGAGGAAAGGTCCATAAACCACTATTAAAAAGGGACCCAGGATAATCAATGCTTGACCCAGTACAAGCATTGTGGAACCTGTGTCTTTTGGGGATACTGCTAGGTACGTATGACCTAGATTGGCCACTGTTGGAAACAGGATACTGGGCTTGATGGACCTCGGTCTGACCCAGTATGGCATATCTTATGTTCTTATATTCTTATGTTAACGTCGCCATGTCCACCCCCTTTCTGGCCCCTGCACCTACAGCTGCACCTGTGCTGCCATCCCTGCTCTGTGACCCCACAACACATTGTCGCCCAATACTGCTACCACGGGCCTGTCACCTCCCGCCCCTGCACCCATCCCCCAGCACCTGCCCCCCATGGACCGCTGTCACTCAATGGGGGCTCTTGGCATGCAATGCGCCTGATGTGCTTCCATGGCCCCCCCGCGTCCATCCCTGCACTCGCTTGTTTAAGGTCTGTCACCGGTACACCTCTCTCCGTCTTACCTGCACGTGGATATGCTGTATCCAGCGCAGGGGGCAGGTCATGTATATACATGGGCGAGAGTCAGTCCGCCAGGTGCTGTTCCAGGCTGGTCAGGGTGGCCCTCTGTGCTGGACCCCCGCCAGTGCCCTGCGCATTGTGCCTCTCCCGCGAGAGTTGGGCATGGATGTTTTGCTTAATGTCGCAGTAGCGCTTGCAGAGGCTCTCCATGTCATGATGTGGGCCCCCTGCTGCTGCCACCTCTGCCTGTACCTCTGCCCATGCCCTTGTGTGCATGGCAATGGTGGTGGTTGAGCTCATCCATCTGAAGAGCACCTTGAACCTCTCCAGGATGCTGGCCAGGAGGAGGTCATTCTCCTCCTGGGTGAAGCGGACTGCCCTCCTCCTGGCTTCCTCGGCTGCAGGCGTCCTACAGTGTTTCTGCCCTGGAGCACCTCCAGGCTGTTCTGGGGGGTGGTGTATGGCCCCGGATGGGCCTGCCCTCTCACTCTCTGGGTCTGCGGTGGTCTGGGCCACTGGTGGCTGCTGGCTGCACTCCCTTCCTGCCTCATGATGTCCCTCGTCCTCCATGCTGTACTGTGTGCCATAGCCCTTGCCGTTCTGGGCATGCTGTGCCCAGTTATGTACCTTGGGTGTAGTCCTATGCGCGTTCTGCATGGGCGATACGTGCATGCGCAGTAGCATGCGTTAGCTTTGTGCATGCTTGTTTCCTGCATGCATGTATGCGCATTACGTATGATGCATCCTCAGGCGCCGTGTGCTTGTAAGGTGCATTCATAGGCATGCTACCCCTTTCCCTATGCTCCCAGACCTCACATCTATCCTCATCATTGCTATTGGCGTGCTCCGCTCCATTCACGGTCTGTTTATCCTCCGGTGTGGTTCATGGTGCATGCAGGCACACTGCTGATTATCATTGCTTTGGGTGCTATGGTGCCTTCCGACGCACATAGGTGGGTCATGCGACATGTCCCCACACGCTACTCTACATCAGATGTACTTGTGTCTGCCACGCCTCCACGCTTTGGAATGCGCCTTGCGTTCTGCTCTCACCTACATGTCTGGGTGGGGCACGTAGTACAGAATGCCATATGTTTGTGCCCTACTGTGGCAAGGGGACACGCCAGTGCTCCTCCTACCCTCATTCAGCATGCCCAATCACGGAACATGCATTTCTGGGAACGCGCATTTCTGCACGCACTATGGCGTTACGATTCCGTACGTGCAGGATGTTGTCTCATGCTGTTGATAGTGTATGTCCCAGAATCACCAGGTGTGTAAGGTTTGCTCTGATTATTTGTTGCACCCCACACCCTATTTAACATCTACTTGTGCTCCATCCCATGTCTATCATGGCTAAGATCGTGAATGCGGGTTGTGCGGTGGTGGCGCTGGTGGAGCTGGTGGAGCTGTGGTTGCCTGAAGAGGGAGATGATGTCCCTGGGGCTGTGGCACAGGGCATGGGTGCAGTCCCGCTGCAACTCATACCTGCAGCTGTGGAGGCTCCACAGGCAGAGATGATACCAGCATGGTGCCATAGGCGTGCTGAGGCACGGCCCCACCTGCCACACCTCTACAGGCCGAGGCCCATGCTCCAGGACATACGTGAAGACCAGGTCATCTCCCTCTACCGAATGGACACAGGGGCTATTAGGGAGCTCTATGAGGATCTCTGACCTGACCTCGAGGCCCGGACTGCCCAGTCACATGCCATACCGGGAATGGCCAAGCTCCTGGCTGCCCTACATTTCTTTGCCTCTGGCTGTTTCCAATCCTCAGTGGCCACAGTGGGCGGGATGAGCAGACCAACATTCTCACGCTGTCTCTATCAGGTACTATGGGCTATAGTCAGCTGGGCCATAGTCAGCCGGCCATAGTCAGCCAGCCATAGTCAGCCGGGTTGGGAATTACATTGCGATTCCCAACAGTAGACAACATTGGGGGCCCTGGGCCATGCATTCCAGTGGATTGCAGGGATACCACACATGATGGGAGCTATTGATTGCACACATGTTGACCTGGTCCCGCCATGCGACAGGGAGGTTGTGTTCCGCAACTGCAAACACTTCCATTCCCTGAATGTGCAGGTTGTTTGAGATGCAAATATGCATATTCTGAATGTGGTTCCACAGTTCCCAGGGTCAGCCCATGACTCCTATATCCTGCAGCACTCAGCACTGTTTGGCCAATTTGAGGCCAGACAATATGGGGACTGTGTCCTGCTGGGTCAGTATTTACCATATCTCACATACAGTATATGATATCTGGGGTCCCATTGTCACCTGTGTCCTCTGCATGCCTTTCATTGCATTGTGGTTGTGGGGCACTGCCTTGTATGGGTCTTTGTACAATGTCACACCCTGTAACCAGGGACATGGTCACGTACCTCTGTGTGCTGCTAGATGTTTCTATGCATACCATGTGTGCCTCATTGCTCATTTGGGTGTCTTGGCACATATGCGGTTGAGACTGGTATCTGCTACTGCTGTTCAGTTGCAAAGGTCTTATGTACAGGGACACTCTGAGCACATATGGTGTGTCCATTCTATGGCTGGGTGCATCACCTCTTGTTTCACCATGGCTCCCGCACATGGCCTCAGACATACCGCACACGCAGATGTACATGTGTATGCCTTTGTGGTGTGTCCCTCATGGACCCCATATCCAACGTGTGTGTGTGTGTGCCATCCAGGTGGGGGGGGGGGGTTTAGTTATGCACCCAGAACAGTCCTAATGCTCTACGGTGTGTATGGGGCCTTTTCTCCGTTGTCCTTGTGTGCGACAACAAATGGGTGGAGCTGTGGTCGCACTTGACATCACACATGTATGCTGTCTGTCTGCCCACGTTATCTTGTCTCTACTGCCATTCCGACCTGGCCCCTCGGGTATGTGTTCCAGTGACATCTGCTGTGTGTGCACTGTATCATGGGCATCACATGGTTGCACACATGCACATCTCTGCCTCTTCCAGTATGCTTTGCCACTATTGGCCAGATGCCTTCACACCTGCCACTGCTACCGTTTGGGCACAGGTTTTTGGCCGTGTGTTTTATTTTATTTATTTATTTATTTAGTATACATTTGTATACCGCTACTTCCAGCGATCAGCAGCGGTTTTGATTACAGATTGGAAATTGTCAAATCATGACAGGAAATTTTTGAGGCATAAACACATTGATTAGACAGGAAAGCACAGCACACAGAGAACTATTTTACAGGGAACATGGGCTATGGAGGGTTAAGTGGCTTGCCCAAGACCACAAGGAGCACCTGTGGGACTAGAAACCCCAGTCCTTCCGGCCCAAGGTTGCTGTCCTCTCTAGTGGGATTTGAACCCCCGACCTTCCGGCCCGAAGTACCTTGCCCCAACCACTAGGCCACTCCTCCATGGCCTGGATACAGTTGATGTGTGTTGCCCTCATTAGCCTTCCCCAAGGTTCTGGGTCTCCCAGCTTCAGACGCTGGTGCAGTACCATTATATGCCATTCTATGAAGTCGTATGTTTGTTTCCCTGTTTATCTGCTGTCCAGTTAAACATTGCTACTTCTGTGCTTTTGTGTCCATCATCTCCTGATTGACCGTACCACATTTCTTTCTGCAGGTGATGCAGGATATGGCTGTCATGCCTGGTTGCTGACCCCTGTGCATCTCCCACGGCCAGGTGCAGAGATGGGGTACAATGAGGCCCATGCCTCCAGCCACTCAGTCATTGAGCACACCTTTGGCATTCTGAAGAGTCGCTTCAGGTGTCTGGATAGGACCGGCGGTGCCTTACAGTACGGACCCATGACTGTGGCACATATCATTCTGGCCTGTTGCATCCTGCATAACATTGCTCTCAGGCACAATGTCCCAGTCAAAATTAATGAGGATCTGGAGGAGGATCCTGAGTGCCCTCCTGTATATGGCTGTGGTGACACATGTGAGAGGATGGCAGTCAGGCAACATCTGATCGAGGAGCTGTTCTCCTGTAGGTTCTGCATATGTGTGGATATGCATATGTGTCTCCATGTTTGTGGTGACCTGTGTGTTTCACGGCACTATCATGACATATATATATGTCACTTGTGTTTTTGACTTCCCAGGATAGGCTGCCGACCCTGCCCGGTGCTGTGGTGCATGTGGGAACTGTGTGTATGTCATTACGACCTGCAGGTGCCTGGGGTGGATGGACATATAGGCAAGTGTACTGTAGGGGCTGTACAGCATTACACATATCTGTGTTTCCCTCTCCATTGCACCTCTGTTGTTGTACATGTGTTTGGCCTGCGGCTCCATCCCCCATATGTTCCGGTTGACATGGATATGGCCATTGGCCTGTGCACATTTTGGGTGTTTACACACTGTACCTAGGGCACATGTTACCGGGTTGTGTGTGTCTCCAGGCACAGGGTGTGGGGTTGATGGATAGCACATACAGCCTTCCCTGGCTTTGTGGCATTACACAATATCAGTGTATCCTTGCATGGACTGTGATGATTGTCTCCACTGGTCCCTGATTGTGCACAGACCTGCTGTATGCAACTTGCGGCATGCTCACCTTGTCTCACGGTGTATGTCTCTGTGTCTTTGGGGTGTGTCTAGGTGACGGTACCTTCTGATGCCCTCTGCCATTGTCTGGTACAGGGATGTGTCTGGCCACCTGTGCAGTGGTGTTCACCCATCTCTCTGTGACCTTCTGCTTTTGGCCTTCTGTACATTGTGCGCATGTGTCATGTATTGTTGCCTGACATGTCTCATGTTTGCTGACAGGACACTACACATCAACGTTTAGGTTACACGCAACTCACCATTTCCTGGACATGCGCCACTGACAGCTGACCATGATGACGTGGTGATGGACGCAGTTCATTGACATCCACAGCCTCTACTTTGGCCCCTTGTGCCCTTTATGTGGCTCCGACAGTCCCCATCAGACACATGCTGTACAATGAAGGTAGGTTGCACCTTCGATCTTCTGGGACTAATATCCACATGTAGATGTTTATTTTGGGCTATTTGTATCATCATGCCTTTCTGTGGGATCTCTGTGCACCACCACTGCTGGACATGATGTGGACCTCTGGGATGCCTGTGTGACATGGGCATTGACATGACCATGTTGAGATGGTAACCTGGTCTGCAGTGCCATCTCCTGCTGTGGTCAATGTGCACTGTGCTGTGTGTTGTGGCTGTGTCATGTTTTAATATCTGGGAATTCATTATGCACATAATGTGCTGTCACTGTCTGCATTGTGACCTGATGGTGGGTGTGGCATACCTTTACCTTTTCTCTACTCCTTTTAACACAGGGCACAGCCAACACACACGGCACATCTACTACTCTTCATCTGGAGTCCCCATCGCCCAAATGTGGTTGGACAGGACAACTCCATGCAACGGTCCCTGGGTGATGGTGCCAGTGGGAGATGGATCTATGCGAGTGGGACACATGCCTATGTTGGACATCATTGTTGGCCTGCTACTTTGGGCATCACCGGGGGAATGACACACCATTGCTGCCATGCTCTATCTGGGTGTTGCGTTTATCACAGCAGAGACACATCACCTTTGCATGGCTGTGGAACATTGAGACGTCACTTGTGACTTTGCATGGCCATGTAATCTGGGATGGTCACAGCCGGACTTGTAGGGTCACAGGTGGTATTTACAGTGTGGACACTTGTCCATACATCTACAGCAGGAACTCACATGTGCGCTCTATGTTGTACATCCATCTGACATTGTGTAGCTGTGTGGGGCTCGCATTGCAGGCATTGCACCAATATTTGGCTACACAGGTCCATGCAGCCATGAATGTGGCACAGGAGATACATTCTGTAGGTCCTGCTTATTTGTGTGGCCAACTTTCACTTGTACATGACACACTATCATTCTCCAGAACACTCTAATGCATGCCACCATCTCTGATTGCTGTTTGACCATTGCAGGGGGTGTTACAGTGGATATGGGGCAGCACTCTGTGGTGTTTAAACATACACGGTGCCTGCGCATGTGCCAGACTCATCTCTTACACTGGTGCATGTGCCAGGGTGGGATTTGTGTGGGTACGTGCACGGTTGTGGATGTCTCTTTGTAGCTCTACATACATGTTATTGTGTGTGTATACTGGACAGATGTGGCAATGTACATTGATTTGCTGGCTTATCTTTGCATGTGTGTGCGGTCCTCTTTCTGACATGACATTGCTCCACTCACATTGTGCCAGTACCTTTGCACTGTGGCAGCGGGTGTGTCCATTTCCAGGCTTCATTTGTGCAGTCCCTGTATATTGCTTTGCTATGACTGCTCCTGTTTCCATGGCATCCATTGCTGTGTGACTTCCACATAGTGCTACATCTGTATGCTAATGGGATCCCATCTTCTTTGCTTTTGGCCCACATGTGACTCTCGTCCTGCTACCATGCCCTCATATTGCATTATGTCACTGTTTTTGATGCCATGTGTGCATTAAAGGTGTTTATTTACAAGACTGCCTGACGTCTGGCCTTTCTCAGCACATTACATGCTGTTCTAGGGACATCTACACTGCTGTATGACCCACTGATATGCACACATCAGGTCTACACATCTGAGGGGTGGTGCTGGGTTATTGGGACATGACATCATTGGCATGTTTGTGCATTTGCCTGTGCACTGCGTATGCACTTCACTGTGTTTGGCAGCATCACATTACATCTCTGTATCTTCCCTTCAGACCTTCTTGCCTTGTGTGTGTGTTGTCAGCCTGGTGTGCCTGCCTGATACATGCCACCTGTCAGCTGTGTGTTCTGGTGCTGTGGCCATTATGATGCAGACATGTACTTCTATCACTACTGAGCATTTGTATAGTGCTACATGGCGAATGCGGTGCACTGCAGACATTTGGGATACATGTTCTGCGCATCAGTGATTACTATCTAGTCAGCACAGACACAGATGGGGTGAGAGGGATACCGCTGGGGACAGTGGGGGGGGGGGGGCGTTCAGGGGGATCATGCTTCTATGGCTACAGCGAGGACGAGTGGTTTCATCCTGGATCTGTGAGGGGTTGGAGACAGTGCCTGCTGTATGGACAGCAGAGGTTTGCTCACGGCGTATGTGGCATCACAGAGAGAGGGGCAGAGTATGGGGTTGCCAGTAGGGGTGTACTGCACAGGTGGTTGGTGTCTGCTTGGGGCCGATTTTTTTCAGATGTGTTTTTACGGGGAGATGGGAGATGAGGGGTGGTGGGTAGCCACAGAGTCTCTGAATCTTGAGCTCAGCAGGGGAGGTTTGCCATGGGTATGGTAAAGGTTAGGTAGGATTTGACGTGACCGGACAAGGGGGGTGGTGTGGCCATGACTGGCCTGGCGCACGGTTGGATGCACAGCAAATTATTGCACAGAGGGACGGGGAATGAGGTGTGTCCAGGTAAGACCTGCAGGGGGCAGACTACTGAGATACTGATGGGATGCGATTGGGCAGTGCATGGGCATATTGGTGGTGTGTCCAGGGTGGATGGGGCGAGTCTCACTGCTGTTGTGGAGGAAGGGGGCAGGTGTTAGCTATCAGATGACTGTGTGTCGTGGACAGTGGTGAAGGGTCAGGGATGGGCCAAGATTGCGGCCTGGGGACACTGGAGGATGTACAGAGTTGTCCACAGACACCGACAACAAGGGGGGGCAGGGAGGTGTTCCGATGATATATGGGAGGTACAGTCATGGCCATGTTCACTTTCAGGCCATGGTGAGACATCCAGGCAGCGATGTCATCACGACAGGCATGGATCAGGGTTTGGTTAGCTGGGGAGGGTTCAGGTGTGCATAGGTGGCTCTGAGAGCCATCAGTATCTAGCTGGTACAGCCAGCCATGGGTGCTGATGGGCACACCAGGGGACTGTGTATGGAGGGTGTAGAGGGTATCCACGCCAGATCCTTGGGGTATACCATCCGGGTGCGGGGTTGTGGGGGATGGGGTAGGTGTACAGGTATTGTTACTGTGTACCGTGTATGTGTATAGTTAAATCACAAAGTTTAATCTCACTACTTTCATTGCTACCACACCTACTGCACCTGCACAGTGGGAGACATGTCTGTGCAGCACTGTGTACAAGGAGCAGTGACAGACATAAGTACTGAGTTATCTCTGTAAGTAACCAGTTGTCTATCCCGCCTTATCCATCAAATGAAGCAGTGGCCAAAGGAGGGCCAAAGGAGGGCCACGTGGCATGCCCAAGGCCACAAGGAATGGCAATAAGACTAGAAACCCCAACCCCAACATTGCTGTCCCCAGGTGGGATGTGAACCCACGGCCCTCTGGTCAAAGGTACTGTGTCCTAACCAACAGGCCATGTCTCCCACTGTGCAGGTGCAGTAGGTGTGGTAGCAATGAAAGTAGTGAGATTAAACTTTGTGATTTAACTATACACATACACGGTACACAGTAACAATACCTGTACACCTACCCCATCCCCCACAACCCCACACCCGGATGGTATACCCCAAGGATCTGGCGTGGATACCCTCTACACCCTCCACAGCTTACATTCTAGTTAGGATAAGTGAGAGGACTGGGAGCAGGGGTAGGGGAGCCAACGGTGGAGGGGGATCAGGGTAGTTAGAGTCCACAGGCAGCAGCAGATAGGTGAGCTCTCAGCATGGATTGGATGTGTGTTTGCAAGGGTGCCTGGCACACAGACCCCGTGAGTTTATCCCAGGTATACGGAGCATCAGGGTGGGGGACGCAATGTCTGCTGTGATCCAGTGTGTGCCTTTTGTGGTAACTAGTTTGCATTGTGTTTTGGGGGTTCTTTGGGATAGTGGTCACAGACACCCATTGGCAGTCCATAGGTTGCCAGTTTGATTCCCACATGTTCTGTTCCTTTTCCTTTCCTGTGTTCTGCTAACCTGCCCATGCGATGGCTGTAGCCTCGTCACCTCCCCACACCCTTCCATCTCTGCGCTGTGCGCCACAGTGTGCCCTCTCTGCAACCTATCTGTCGCATATTGTGTGTAACATATGGCTATATCTTTGTAGTGGGACACAGTCCAAAGCGTGATTTGAGTGGAAAAACAATTTATTAATATATTACTCTAAGACCTATTATACAACCCGACACAGGCCGTGTTTCGAAAACCTTCATCAGGGGTTGTTGAAGTAGGTACTAGAAACATAAAAACATACAAAATAAATACATTTAAAGTGAAACAAAACGGGAAAGAACAAAATGCTAATTAAAATACATGTAAACCCATTGAGATTAATCTTATAAATAATACATAAAAACAAAAATTATAATGTAACTTTATAAAAAACACTAAAAAGTGTGGATACGCAATACCAATAAAATGGTGATTAAAATACACATAAACACATTAAGATCAATCTTATAAATAATAAAACAATGAGGGCACTAAAAAGTGTGGATACGCAATACCAATAAAATAGTTACAAACAAACAATAACTCATAACTAGAACAATATAAAATTAAATAAACTAAAATTAATTAAAACTATAAACACATTAGGGGGTGTAACAAGCAACATAGCTTTCTCTAGGATACCTTAGTTTAATGACCATACAACACTCAGTTGAAGATAACAGAGCTGGAACAAAGAAAACGAGATTAGGCACATGTATACATTGAAGACAATAATCCAAACCATCTCAAACATTAAAACAATAAATAAATAAATAGCTAAAGATATTTAAAATGTCTTGGAAAACGAACCGCCTAAGAAAGGCAGCGTGTACACTGTACATATCCGGAAGCCAGGGAGGGAGGAGGTCAAAACTGCAACCCGTGGGTACCAGCAGAGCTACTTAGAAATAAATATATCTTGACCGTTGGCAATTGTGAATATTAAGTATCTTTTTGTTAAGAAACCTTGGATGAACTACAATAATTTAAATGTAAAAATTATACCAACTAAAACTGAGTTAAAACTAATATTGAACCGGACACTAACATTTAAAATTGGTAAAAATAAAAAGGTGGAAAGAAACTGCGTGAAAATTGTCCTTAAAAGAAAATCCACAAAAGTGTGGACTAACAATAGAACTCATCGAGAGAAACAAAGTGTAGTAAATCTGATCGTGCTTACCAAATTCAGTAGCTAACTCAAATTCTCTCTTTCCAAACTATGCGGTACGAAGTCCAGTGCATAGGAAAAAACTGAAAGAAAAAGCAACTCGCTCTAATTGTGGTTCTTATTAGACCGGACATGTATATTTTTAATCAAATGTGGTTGGCAGAGCATATGGAGAGGACCCCAGAGGATTGAATAATAAAGTGAAACTAAAATAGTGTAAGCTACTGATATTAAAATGAAAGAATCTGGATATACCAGAAACCAGCGATATAGTAAAGCGCACTTACCGAAGTCAGTAGCTGTCTAAATTCCAGCTTTCAAAACCAAACAGTGAGTCGCCCGGCACACCGAAAAGAAATTTCTAAGAAACGCCGACACATGTGCAGAGATAGTAGTTAGCGTATTGAGCGGGAAGCTGAGGGGCGTAACGGAGGCGGAGTCTAGTCCTTCTATCATTGGTAATGCATATGTATACAATAACTGAACTACCTTTTATATTGCATCTAAAAGAAAATCTCAAACAATAAAAAGGTGAATATCTCTAGTTATCAGTAGAATGTCTTGGAGAGAATCCCTTAGAAATAACAAGTGCAGGGAGGCGGAGCCAGCGGGAAGCCAGCATGGCCGCATAAGAGCGACTCTCCCGGTTGACGGCACCCAATTCAGCCCCCCATCGGCGATATTGCCTCCTTGATCAGAGCCTTAGTGTCTGGATATCGAGGGAGCATGTCTGGCGGTAAGCAGACGCGGCTGGAATTCGCCGGAGCGTCATCTGCGGGTTCTAAAAGATCCAAAACGGATCCCCTCTCACCGCACAAAATGGCGCCTGGTCAAGAGCAACCGGAGGGCATCAAAGAGTTGCTGCTAGAGATCAGAGCCGTCAGGGCTCGAGTGGAGGCGAATGGTGACACCCTTGCTGAACTGCAGTCTGACATGAAAGCCCTGGGCACGCAATTGCAGGCACTCACGATCAGGGTGGAGACTGTGGAAAGCACAACGGCGGCACAAGGTGAGCAGCTTAAGAGCTTTGCAGCGGCGGCCCGGAAAATAGACTGGCTTGAACGCAACCTCGAGGACATGGGAAACAGGGCCCGCCGCAACAATGTGCGCATACTAGGCCTACGGGAAGGCGTGGAAGGGGGCGACCCGGTCCGTTTCCTTGAGGGCTTCCTACCTGCATTGCTCAAACTTGACCTCAAATACCCGCTTGAAATCGAAAGGGCTCACCGTATTCCAACAACTGCGGTTAAGCAGAACGCAAGACCGAGACCAATGATTATGTGCATTTTGCGGCACCAGCAGACCCTGCAAATCTTCGAGGCTGCCAAGAAGCAGTACCCGCTACAACATGAGGGTCAAAGAGTGGCTTTCTATGCGGACTTCTGCAAGCATACCGTTGATAAGAGAAGGCAATTTCTTGCTCTGCGACCGAGGCTGCAACGTTTACAAGCTCGCTATGGACTCTTTAACCCTGCGAGGTTCAAAGTAACCTTAAATAATGTCACCAAATCGTTTGACGAGCCTGCAGCCCTCCAACAGTTCGTTGAGGAACAGGAGGCACTGGCGATGCAACTACCCTGATCGGCCTAGCGAATGTGTCCTTCTTACTATGGACTGCGGACTTGCCTCGGGTCAGGTCTGGTACAGAGAAGTTCTATACCCGGCCCCTGGCATGCTAGAATGAGGGTGCTCTGTAGGGGGTGGTATTGGCTGATGGGAGGGGGTTAACAACATCTTGTTTTCTTATTTTAAATGTCTTCAACCGGGCTGCGCTATGCTGTAATAGTGCTTTCGCTGCCTTGCCCAGTTTATTTTTGTTATGGGATTGGGGGAAATGGCTCTCTGGGGGGTTGTGTTGGTTTGGCACTTTATAGTTTTAAGATGAATGCTACTGTTAATCTCTCTGATCGATCTAGGTATGGCTAAAATGTTAAAGATACTATCCCTGAATGTTAAAGGTATCCACTCCCCGATAAAACGAAAAAAGATTATGGCCTATTGCAAGCGCCAGAATGCTGACGTCATTCTCTTGCAGGAGACTCACTTATCCCTGCAAGAGACTTCTAAGTTGGCGAGCAATGGGTATCAGTTAGTGGGTTCCTCTCCAGCGGCTCATAAGAAAAACGGTGTGGCTACGTTGGCCAAAGCCTCGCTTGATTGTAAGATTATTCAAGCTAGCAATGATGATGAGGGAAGGTGTGCGAAATCCTTGCTAATGTTTGGCGGTGTTCAGATTTTACTTATTAATATCTATGGGCCTAATAGAGAGGACCCTGCTTTTTTCTGTAATTTGAATGAGAGCATACAGAGAGCAGGGGAGCCCTTGATTATCCTGGGTGGTGACTTTAATCAAGTCAGAGATGCTCTGATAGATCGAAACCCAGGGAGAGTAGAGCGCCCATCTCGTACGAGCTCGGCGCTCTCTGCTCTCGTGGATGCATGTGAGCTGGTGGACATCTGGCGGCTACTCCACCCGAGTGATAAAGATTATTCTTTTTTTTCCCCTGTGCATAATTCCTCGTCTCGCATTGACTTCTTTTTAATGTCTAAGCTCCTGGTCTCTGATAGCTGTATGGCAGAGATTTTAAGTGTCACTGTCTCTGATCATGCGGCTATCACGGTTTCCGTGAAAATCCCAGATCTTGAGAAGCCGCACCCTATCTGGTCCTTTAGCAGAACCTGGCTGGCAGAACCCATGTTTCAAGCAGAGGTAAAGGCGACCATTACTTCTTACTTTCATGAGAACACACTGGGAGAGTCGGCTAGCTGGGCGTGGTGGGAGGCCTTCAAGGCCTCGTTGAGGGCCTCAATCACTAGCTTCAAAATTAAGGAGTCTAAGAGGCGTAAAGCCCACTTAACGGCTTTGGAAAGCCAGATCAAGGCAGGTGAGCGCTTGTGGCTGAAGCAGCCAGTACCTGGTCTCCTTTTGCGATTACAAAGATTACGATTTCAATATAACGAAATTCTTAGCTCGGATGTGGAACAGGTTATGCTTAGGCAGGCTGCTAGATATCATGTGGAGCAGAATAGAGCAGGGCGGCTGCTTGCCAATACTGCTAGTGGCCAGCGCTGCAAGTCCAGGATTACAGCTATCGAGGACAGCCAGGCAGTGAGGCAGACCACAAGTCTCGGAATAGTTGAGGAATTTTCTAAATTTTACAGGGCCTTATATTCATCGGAGACGAAGGCCGAGTTGGAGGATTTTCAGCAGTTTACTGATAATCTAGCCCACCCTGTATTGACTGAGCGGCAAGCCGCGAATCTTGGAAAGCCCATTTCGGGAGATGAGCTTAGCGTAGCAATTAAATCTATGCCCCAAGGGAAAGCTGCAGGCCCGGATGGTATCCCCGCCGAATTCTATGCTGTTTTTAGAGCCGAGCTTCAGCCTTTCTTGCTAGATTATTATGAAGAGTTAGGGGAGAGCCACGGCCAGACTGGTTTATTTTCAGATGCAATTATAACGGTCATTGAAAAGCCCGGAAGGGATCCTACTAAGGTGGGGAATTATCGGCCCATCTCTCTCTTTTAAATGCCGATTACAAAATATACGCGAGTGTCCTGGCGAAGCGGCTGTCGACTCTCATGTGTGAGGTGATACATCCAGATCAGTGCGGTTTTATACCCGGACGGTCCACATCCGATAACGCCCGGTTGCTTTGCAATCTACTCGATAGTGCGGCGGTAGTACTTAGGCCTTACGTAGCCCTTTCCCTTGATGCAGAGAAGGCATTTGATAGATTAGAGTGGCCTTTTCTATTTTTTATTCTGAATTGGTTTGGGCTTGGGGAGGGGTTTATCAAAAAAGTGCAGGTGTTATACGCCAGAACATCAGCGCGCATAGCGGCGAATGGTGTTCTGTCCCGCTCTTTCTCCTTGCATAGAGGCACCAGGCAGGGCTGCCCTCTCTCCCCCTTGCTTTTCAATTTGGCAATGGAGCCGCTGCTCCTTGCGGTTCGACAACACAGCGGCTTGGCTGGCATCACAGGGGGGGTATCAGCGGTGAAATTGTCGGCGTATGCTGACGACTTGCTTCTTTTCGTGCAGCCGCTTGAAATACCAATAATATTAGATTTGATAGAGTCTTATTCTACCATCTCCGGTTATAAAATCAATTGGAGCAAATCGGTGGCTTTCCCGCTCAACAAGGTCTCTACTTCTGCCGAGATGGCTAGCTATCCTTTCAGATGGGAGGCTGACTGCATTAAATATTTAGGAGCTTGGTACTGTTCCTCAGTTGAGACTATGATTCAAAAGAATGTGGAGGAGTTGATGCAGGTGATAAGAGGGAAGACTTTATCGTGGTCCATCCTTCATTTCTCATGGTGGGGAAGGTTGGAGCTCATTAAAATGATTCTGGTACCAAAAATCAATTATGTTTTGGGCATGCTCCCTATCCTCCTGCCGCATAGTTTATTTTCTAGACTGGAAAGACGCCTTACCAGTTTTTTGTGGAAAGACGCTCAGCCGCGCATTGCCCTTCGAAAGCTCAAGGCGGCTAAGGACGCGGGGGGTGTACAGTTCCCAGATCTTTTCCTATATCACCAGGCTTCCTTATTAAAGCAAGGGGCCTTCTGGCTAGAGCTGGGGGAATTAGAGTCGCGCCCAGCTTGGCTGGAGTTTGAAGCAGGGCTGGCTGCTCCTTACCCCCTGGGGTCATTGTTAGGTGCACTGCAGCCTGAATGGCTTAATGCGGGAGGCGTCATTAGAGCGACGCAGGAAGCCTACTTAAACTTGGTTCGGAGAGCAGGTAAGGATAACTTGCCCGCGGGAGCGTCGCCGCTGTGGTGGAATCCACTGTTCCGAATCCGTGGCAAGATGTTTGCGTGGAAAACCTGGCAAGAGCATGGGGTATGGTCGCTCGGCCAGCTGATAGGGTCGCAGGGTTGGAAAGATTTCAATGTATTACAGTCAGACTATGCTCTCCCTGGCACTAATTATTTCAAGTGGGTGCAGCTCAAACATTGTCTGGCTACTTCTCGTATTAATGTGCGGCAGCTGGTGGGCGAGAGTGGATTGTTTGGAATGCTTCGAGGCACAATTCGGCAGCAGGGTGCTCTCTCCAAATTATATGCGTTTCTTAGGGACAGTGCCCCTCAGGGGCTGCTTGGGCTGGTGAGAGTGTGGGAGTCTGACACGTCTGGTCCCGTCCCCGCGGGTGCTTGGAAGGTTTTATGGGGCCCTGTAACTAGGGTTTCCAGGTCGGCAGCTCTCACACAGGCGCTGTATTTCTTCCTTCATAGGGCTTTTGTAACTCCAGCGAAGCTGGCCAAATGGGATAAGGGGGCCTCAGGTAAATGTTGGTCCTGCCAGTCCGGAAAGGGTACATATTCACATATGTTTTTTGATTGTCCCTTTATTAAGAGCTACCTAGATCGGGTCTGGGAGAGAATTTGTCATATTTTGAAACTATCCTGTGAATTTACATGGAGAGTGATGTTTTTGAGATCCCTGGCGCTGAGTCCTGCCATGGGTCGCGGGGAAGGTTTCCTACTAAATTTCCTGTTGGCTATTGCAATTAAGCAGATTCTGACCAACTGGAAATCTTTCCCGAAGCTCACCTTCGCTCACTGGTGGAATTCGGTTTGTCAGTACTCCAAATATGAGAAATTGTACTGTAAACTATATCGCCCGAGCGATGTTGACCTAACTATTCGACGATGGGAGTTGCTGGATCAATATATTGCATGTTCCACAGTAGTTCTGTAAGTGCTGTCCCAAAAGGCGAATGTTCCGCCCTGGCCGCTAGCCTGGGGACGCTCATAGGCGACCCCGGCCTGCGGTAGGTTGATGCCCAGAGAGCCGGGGGGGAGGAGTGGGTGGGTTAGGGGTGTTTTACAGTAGGGGTATTGTTATTTAGTATTGTTCCTTGGTTGGAAATTTGTGTTTCCTTCTTCTTTTCTGTTTTGGTTTTGAAATGATAAATAAAGAATTAAAAAAAAAAAAAGAAATAACAAGTGCAGTGTACACATCGGGAAGTACAGAGAGATGAGAACACACGAACTCAGAGATACAAGCAAGGCTACTAAAAGACTGTTCATGAACCACCAACCGGAGAGAATAAATAGATAAAAATTATAAAGAATATGAATAAATAAATAAATAAATAAAACAAAAGAGTGTCAGGATCATTTATAAAATAACAGAAAAATCTTGGTCCAAATTAAGACCATTGGGAGCTAGAGTGTCTAGTAAGAATATATATCTCTGTTCTAACCTAAGAATAGTTTTATTAATATCCCCTCCTCGCCAATTGGGTTTTACTTGCTTTATAACAAAAAATTTTAAATCAGTGACTTTGGGGTATGTTTACTAAACGGCGTACCTGTGCGGGGCGCACTTGAGCGCCCTAAAATGATGCATTTAAGTGCTCTTAAACGCCCCGTACGCGTGCATGTCACATTAATGGGCCCCGCACGTGTGCGACGAAAACGCGCACGTTTGCGGGGCGCTCATGTGCGATAGAGGCGTGCAAAGGCGAAATGAGGGCGGAGGAAGGCCCCCGAGGGGCGGAGAGACGGGGTCAATGGGTGGGATGTGGGAGGGGAGAGACCCCCGCACAGGAGCGTCCCCGAATTTACAAGGAAAAAATACCGCGAGTGAAACACTCGCGGTAGAGCGCATTTAAAGGGAAGAGAAACCATTTCCGTCAGCAATGTACAGCAAAATTGGGGAAACTTAAAAAACGTGAGCAGTGTGATACATGTGCACAGAACAAAATAGCAAATATGATATGAAAATGACCACAACACATTCTAAGAAAATTATAATCCAGCAGGGCAACAGTGATATTAATGGGCAACCATACAAAACACTCCCAGGAAAGCTCCAAAAAAAAGAAATGATTTATGGAAGGGTCTACGCTCCGTAGACTCATTCAAAAGCACTGCATTTTAATGGAGCATTCCTGGGAGTGTTGTCCAGGTTGCCCATTGATATCACTGTTGCGCAGCTTGGTTATGGGTTACCCAGAGGGCCACAGGTTCAAAGCCCAGATGGGGCTACTGCCAATCCAGTCCACATATTTTTCCTACAACTAAACCGTGATAGTAAGGACAAAACTGTATAGCTAGGAACATATGCATGATTAATACACCTATATTTTACCACAGCACTCACAGACACCATAAACAGGCGCATTATCTGGAGCAGAGTCTCCCAAATGCAGTCCTGGAGGGCCCCACACCATTCAGGTTCCATGCTGCCTCTAACAAAGATGCCTGTGCTGCATAGCTATGCACCACCCCCATGGTATGCAAATGTAGCTCATGCATATGTATGAGGGATAGCATGAAAACCAGAACAGTGTGTGGAACACCAGGACTGGATTTGGGGAACTCTGTGAAATGGGTTTTCCAGATAAGGACATGTCTGCATGTTGGCTGAGGGGTACAGGTGGTGGAGGGGGCATTGGCTGAAAGACACAGCAGACAGTACAGTAGGCGTGTGCAGTCTGGCACCGTCCACCACAACAGACATGCTCTGTTGGATGTACAGTCATGGACTCCCCTGGGAATGCAGCATATATGTTGCAAAACGTTGGTGCAGTGGATACAGACAGCGTGTGCAATAACAGAAGGTCACAGGTTCAAATCCTGTATGTGGCTCCTGGCCAACTAGTTCACATAATTGTACCCCTCTAAAACAAGCCAGTAAAGAGTGGCTATTTGCTGATGAGAACCTAAGATCGTATCCCATATGTGTATTTTTCCTTCAACAGTAGCCACCACATAAGCATGTGCATCACCTACAGCAGAGTCAACCAAATGCAGTCCTGGAGTGTCAATTGTTATTTAAGTTTTATGCAGTCTCCAATATAAGGCCATGTGAGCATGTTGACGGCAGAGCAATTGGTGGCAGCTGTCCACAGCACACCATGGCATACTCCTTTTTAAGTGGGTGGTGTGGAGTGCAACAGACAGGGTCAGTGTGACAAACAGCCATGCATTTCCCTGGGAATGCACTGTCTCCATTGCAAGACGGTGGTGCAAAGCACACAGCCATTGCCTTCAGGAGGTAAAGGTCACAAGTTCAAATCCTGTGTGTCGTCCCTGGCCAAAAAGTCCCCACGATTGTGACATCGCACAATTTTTAGAAACATAAAATAATGTGTAGTGCAGGTAATGCAAACATGGCCAATACATGTATTTTTTCTGAGAAAGTGTACATATATGAGAAACATGTGCATCACATAGAGCAGTTTCACTCAAATGCAGTCCTGAAGTGCCTCAAATCATGCACATCTTATGATGTGTCAAATAAAGATGGTGTTGTTCATTGTAATGTGTTGGTCCATGGTATGCAGATATATCTCATGCATATTCCGTAGGCACACTTGGGAAAAATGAACAGTGTCTGACTCAACAGGACTGTATTTGGGTACCTCTGCCGGACAGTACTGGTCATCAGGAGAATAAATGAGTAGACCCACAGGCTCCATGATCCAAAGCCTATTGGATATACATGATATTGGGCCTTGCGTACATCTCACACAAGTAGTAAGTGTGCACCTTAGCGCTGTCACCATAAACCTGGTAATTCAAAACACATATAGCAACATGTTGAACAGATTAGTAGCAGATATCAATTTCTAGGTAAAGCACAATATGGTGATTGAGTGTTATCACACCAATATGTTTGATGTTTGTGGAGTGTGTCTCACGTCTGGTGTTTGACAATGTGTCCCACCTTGGGGTGTGACAGCAACAGTATTGCATACCATAGCTATGCCTGCACTGTGTCCAGGACTGCTGAGTTGGCCTAGACTGCAAAAGCTATCTATAGTAGCACAGTGATGGCCTAGCTGTGGGATTGTGTGTCTGTACATCCAGTGTGTGATGTCTGCAAGACCTTACTCAGCCCACAATGTTTGTACTGTGTCCAGTATTAGCTTGCCAATGTGCATAATGAGGAGCTAGGTATTGTGGGTATACCCCCGACAGGCTGGCCTGGGCTGGATGCATGAGCGCAGAACATAGGGCAATGTAGCAGACATCGTAGTGTGTGGTCATCAGCAGCATGGACAAGGTAGCCCTTGCATGTCCTCCTGGAAGGTCACTCTCACCCTGACTAAGCAGTTACCATGGCGTGGCTAGGGCAGCCATAGTGCCAACAGCATCTCTTGTAAGTGATATGTATGGGTTTCCTTTTGGTGCCGAATCACTTGCTAAACTGCTTGGTGATTGTGCAGACATCCCAGTTTTGGGTGCACACATTTCCTCCAGTAGTATGCACTATGGGCTAGCTAGCAGACCGATTGCATCTAGTATGTGTAAGGTTGCCACACCTTCAGGGGTGCATCGGCTGCAGTGTTTCACTATTTGCTGGAGGACAATGTCAGATAGTGGTGATGTGCTGCTGATCATTTTCAGGCCTGCCATTTGTCTGCTGTCACCTTATGGATGTGCATAGAAATGCATGCACCATGTTTATTTTTGGTTTTAAGTTTTTTTTTCTCTCAGCTGGACCCAGGTTATCATTTCCCACCAGCAGCGCCATTGCAGTATTGTGGATGTGTTGTTGGGTGATTATGTGTTACAGTGGTTAATTTATGGGTTGTTACTGAAGCCGTCTATCTGTCCAACCCACCTTCCACCTTCCCTCCCCCCAATTACATAACTTATGTGGGCATTGGCACCACACAGCATAAGACCAATGTGGGTGCTGCAAATTGCTGAAGGTGTAAATGTCACAGAGAAATATCAGATGGCCACAAGTGTATTTGGCAGTTCATCTACAACAACTACCCATCAAACAGTGTCACTGATGTGCACCTACACCATAGCCTATCCCACCTAAGCCAGGTGCTGAGGACATGGTGCTGTGTGTCCACTCTCATTCTCAGGGTGAGCACGTGACCCACACAATGTAACAGTCAATAGCAACTCTGTGTCATCAACCTACACGTTCAGTAATTATATACAGGTTGAGGTGGGTTTGTGGCTGCATAAATCATCTTGCTGTTATTTGTAGACTGATGATTTACATGTGCAGTGCATCATGGGTATGTGTGGTTAACCCCATCTTGGTAAAGAAAGCAAACAGGTCATGTGTTGGCCCGTAGTCCACCTGTAGGCAGCCAGGGGTGTTTTAGCAGCTATGGCAGTGGTTCTGAACCAGTCCTCCTTGAAACCCTAGGCAAGATGGTTGTTTATGATCGGCCAAACGAAGATGCATGATATATATAAGCAATCACTATTTTTGGTCAACCTGAATGGTGTACGGCTCTCCAGGACTGCCTGTGAACACTCCAGCCCAACACCTCTGTCAGCCACCATTGTAAGTGTCCAAGGTGCTGATGTCGAAGACATCAAAAAGGTCAGATAGAATGTGTAGCATGCATCTTGGCCTCTCACCACCCACAACATATGTTTAAGTATACAACTGCATGGTGGTGTTGAAAAATAATAAACTATGTGACACAGTCTATCTATTCTATGCCTTCCATGTCTATGTCATCTGAGCTTTGCACACTCACACACCTAAATGACAGAGGTGTAAGGCAGGTGTCCCTAAAGCCAGACTTATAGAGCCACAAAACAGTCAGGTTGGCAGGATAGCTCTGATGCATAGCGATCTCATGCATAGTCATTAGGCCTATCCAGATTACCAGACAGGCCAAGGGGTTCAAGGAGGACTGCTCCACAACCGCTGAGCTATGGAGATGTGGGCGACCTGTGACCTCACAGTGTCTACAGGCAAAAGTCCTGCGTCTGATCCTACAGTTGAGTAATGTGATATGGGTTTGTGAGGCTTGTTTCCTATATAACGTCATTTGCTGCTGCCAACAACAACACCCTCAGTGCTGTAGCCTGAACCGTTCTCAAATGCACCCTATACGGTGGCTGAAATGGAATATTAGAAGGTGCTGTGGCGGACACTGCAACTCATATTGCACTCTCTGGAGTGGCTCATAGGGTAGCTGATGTGCCATCCAAGATTATTGCAATGTCCCAGTGTGTTTGCTGTCAGAAGAAAAACCATAACCCAAGGACACACAAACCACTGCTGATATAAGAGAGGAATGTCCCAGCAAGTCATATTGATTAGGCAGACTGTGTCAAGGGAAACAGTAGTTCTGTACCATAAGGAGAATTGGCAAATAATGTGGCACACCTCAGCCACTATGTTTGTATGTCATTACACCTACTTAAAATCAACGTGCTTGTCTGTCTCATGCCAACCCCCATCAGCTCATTATGTGTGTTACGCAACCGAATGTGGATGTAGACTGTCCAGATGGAATTGGCCCCCGGCCCCCCCCCCTCCCTTATGCCACCCAGCACATCATTGCTGGCCTCACATTGAGATGAACTACTAAACATGATATATTGGGACTCATAGCCCCATATCACCAGGATGACTGTTAGGCCACTCTGTTGTGCTGTGTGGTCCCCTGTGGATAGGGAGGGTCTGTTGTCTACCTTAAGCACACACAACCATA
Organism: Ichthyophis bannanicus; assembly: GCA_033557465.1. Taxonomy (NCBI): domain Eukaryota; kingdom Metazoa; phylum Chordata; class Amphibia; order Gymnophiona; family Ichthyophiidae; genus Ichthyophis; species Ichthyophis bannanicus. The sequence goes on from CM066031.1 coordinate 949,473,248, forward strand.
TCACCATGGTGACTGATATGCCACTGTGATGGGCTATCATGACCCATGGGGATAGGGAGGCTGCATTAAACGGTGCAAGCACACACAAACATATTCCCATATTGACTGACAGCCCGCTTTGATGGGCTTCCATGACGCCATGTTGTGTTTGCAGTTGTACTGCCACTCATTGCAATGTGAAAGCCATAGCACATCACATCATACGAAAGCCTAATAACCATTGTTGAAGTGTTGATAAATTCAAGTCCCAAATCTGTAGGCACGATATGATCACAAACTATCTTATGTGTCTCAAATACGTGACACACAGCAGTGTATATGCAAATTGTGGTGCGAATGTGCGTATGTCTTTGCGCTAAAATGTTTATGTGCGCTGCGCATTTGGACGGAATACGTTGCGGAACTGCGCCAGTTGCGTGTCGTACTTTAATGTAAAATATTGGAACAATGGGCCAGCTGCGGTGCGCAGTTTCACGTATGACGTCGTTAAACTATGGCAGTTTCATTGCGCAGATGGACGTCATACGTCGCTAAACCGCGCCATTTGCGGGGCGCAGTTGCACGTAAAATGTCGCTAATCTGCGCCAGTTGCGGAGCGCATGCGCATGATTTACGCTGCGTGCAATCAGGTGACAATATCTGAAAATGGCGCCCAGGCAAAGGAAGCCCTCCTTTACCCCACGTGAGCTCCGCTACCTGGCACGGCTGATCGCCAGCAGGCAAGAAAAGCTGTTCCCCGGGGCCAACAGGCACAGGGACAGCTCAAAGGTCCGCAGGGCATGGGAGCGTCTACAAAGACGTTTTAATCGCATAGCTGAATACTCAAGGGAGGTAAGTGTATGGGGCCAACTCATTGGAATCAGATATATAGCCTGTGTCCATTGCACATGTCCATGCTGGTGATGTAAGGTTTTGTGAGTGAGGAATGTCCAGCAGATGACCAGACATTACATAATGTCTGTGTATCATATGTGACTGCTTTGGCCTGTACCCTGGTGTTGCTGGTAATGGTCACAGAGGTCCTGATGCTATCGGTGTGACATGGCATCTGGTGCTGTGGCTCTGCAACAACATACTTGAAGAATGTAAGCCCATAGATCACCCTCAATCCATCAATACCACATCATATGGATATGGTGGGATCTGGATCTGGATCCAAACACCTTGGGTACAGCACAAGGCTATGCGAAATGTAGCATTAATGGTATGTATGTCAACCCGGTGATATGGGTTTTACAACCAAAGGTGTGGAATACGCCCCCCCTATCCCCAGGGGTCCTGAGAGCTCATCACAGTGGCCTATCCATCACCCTGGAGATATGGTTGTGTGTGGATAGACAATTTAAGATATATCCACCCTATCCCCAGAAGACTACAAAGACCATCACAGTGAGTTACCTGTCATCCTGGTGATATTGATTTGTGTAGTGTCAAAGTTTAAAACATTCTCCCTAGCTCCAGGGGTCCTGAAAGCTCATCACAGTGGCCTATCATTCACCCTGGAGATATGGTTCTGTGTGCCCACACAATGTAAGACACCCACCATATCCCCAACAGATGACAAAGACCATCACAGTGGGTCATCTGTCATCCTGGCTAGATGTTGTTGTGTGCAGAAACAGTTTGCATTAGCCTCCCCATCCCCAGGAGAAGACAGAGCCCATCACAGTGGGTCCACTGTCACCCAGGGGATATGGTTGTGTGTGCTCAAACAGTTTGCATTAGCCTCCCTATTCCCTGGAGTCCAGAGAGCCCATCACAGTGGGTTCACTGTCACCCAGGGGATATGGTTGTGTGTGCTTAAACAGTTTGCATTAGCCTCCCTATTCCCAGGAGAAGACAGAACCCATCACAGTGGGTCATCTGTCATCCTGGCTAGATGTTGTTGTGTGCAGAAACAGTTTGCATTAGTCTCCCCATCCCCAGGAGAAGACAGAGTCCATCACAGTGGGTTCACTGTCACCCAGGGGATATGGTTGTGTGTGCTCAAACAGTTTGCATTAGCCTCCCTATCCCCTGGAGTCCAGAGAGCCCATCACAGTGGGTTCACTGTCACCCAGGGGATATGGTTGTGTGTGCTTAAACAGTTTGCATCAGCCTCCCTATCCCCAGGAGAACACAGAGCCCATCACAGTGGGTTCACTGTCACCCAGGGGATATGGTTGTGTGTGCTTAAACAGTTTGCATTAGCCTCCCTATCCCCAGGAGAAGACAGAACCCATCACAGTGGGTCATCTGTCATCCTGGCTAGATGTTGTTGTGTGCAGAAACAGTTTGCATTAGCCTCCCCATCCCCAGGAGAAGACAGAGCCCATCACAGTGGGTTCACTGTCACCCAGGGGATATGGTTGTGTGTGCTCAAACAGTTTGCATTAGCCTCCCTATCCCCTGGAGTCCAGAGAGCCCATCACAGTGGGTTCACTGTCACCCAGGGGATATGGTTGTGTGTGCTCAAACAGTTTGCATTAGCCTCCCTATCCCCTGGAGCCCAGAGAGCCCATCACAGTGGGTTCACTGTCACCCAGGGGATATGGTTGTGTGTGCTTAAACAGTTTGCATCAGCCTCCCTATCCCCAGGAGAACACAGAGCCCATCACAGTGGGTCCACTGTCACCCAGGGGATATGGTTGTGTGTGCTTAAACAGTTTGCATCAGCCTCCCTATCCCCTGGAGTCCAGAGAGCCCATCACAGTGGGTTCACTGTCACCCAGGGGATAAGGTTGTGTGTGCTTAAACAGTTTGCATTAGCCTCCCTATCCCCAGGAGAAGACAGAACCCATCACAGTGGGTCATCTGTCATCCTGGCTAGATGTTGTTGTGTGCAGAAACAGTTTGCATTAGCCACCCTATCCCCATGCATTAGCTATCCCCAGGAGAAGACAGAGCCCATCACAGTGGGTTCACTGTCACCCAGGGGATATGGTTCTTTGTGCTCAAACAGTTTGCATTAGCCTCCCTATCCCCTGTAGTCCAGAGAGCCCATCACAGTGGGTTCACTGTCACCCAGGGGATATGGTTGTGTGTGCTTAAACAGTTTGCATCAGCCTCCCTATCCCCAGGAGAACACAGAGCACATCACAGTGCGTTATCTGTCATCCTGGCTAGATGTTGTTGTGTGCAGAAACAGTTTGCATTAGCCTCCCCATCCCCAGGAGAAGACAGAGCCCATCACAGTGGGTTCACTGTCACCCAGGGGATATGGTTCTGTGTGCTTAAACAGTTTGCATTAGCCTCCCTATCCCCTGGAGTCCAGAGAGCCCATCACAGTGGGTTCACTGTCACCCAGGGGATATGGTTGTGTGTGCTTAAACAGTTTGCATTAGCCTCCCTATCCCCAGGAGAAGACAGAACCCATCACAGTGGGTCATCTGTCATCCTGGCTAGATGTTGTTGTGTGCAGAAACAGTTTGCATTAGCCTCCCCATCCCCAGGAGAAGACAGAGCCCATCACAGTGGGTTCACTGTCACCCAGGGGATATGGTTCTGTGTGCTTAAACAGTTTGCATTAGCCTCCCTATCCCCTGGAGTCCAGAGAGCCCATCACAGTGGGTTCACTGTCACCCAGGGGATATGGTTGTGTGTGCTTAAACAGTGTGCATTAGCCTCCCTATCCCCAGGAGAAGACAGAACCCATCACAGTGGGTCATCTGTCATCCTGGCTAGATGTTGTTGTGTGCAGAAACAGTTTGCATGAGCCTCCCCATCCCCAGGAGAAGACAGAGCCCATCACAGTGGGTCCACTGTCACCCAGGGGATATGGTTGTGTGTGCTTAAACAGTTTGCATCAGCCTCCCTATCCCCTGGAGTCAAGAGAGCCCATCACAGTGGGTTCACTGTCACCCAGGGGATATGGTTGTGTGTGCTTAAACAGTTTGCATCAGCCTCCCTATCCCCAGGAGAAGACAGAGCCCATCGCAGTGGGTCACCTGTCATCCAGGAGATATGGTTGTGTGTGCTTAAACAGTTTGCATCAGCCTCCCTATCCCCAGGAGAAGACAGAGCCCATCGCAGTGGGTCACCTGTCATCCAGGGGATATGGTTGTGTGTGCTTAAACAGTTTGCATCAGCCTCCCTATCCCCAGGAGAAGACAGAGCCCATCGCAGTAGGTCACCTGTCACCCAGGGGATATGGTTGTGTGTGCTTAAACAGTTTGCATTAGCCTCCCTATCCCCTGGAGTCCACAGAGCCCATCACAGTGGGTTCACTGTCACCCAGGGGATATGGTTGTGTGTGCTTAAACAGTTTGCATTAGCCTCCCTATCCCCAGGAGAAGACAGAACCCATCACAGTGGGTCATCTGTCATCCTGGCTAGATGTTGTTGTGTGCAGAAACAGTTTGCATTAGCCTCCCCATCCCCAGGAGAAGACAGAGCCCATCACAGTGGGTTCACTGTCACCCAGGGGATATGGTTCTGTGTGCTTAAACAGTTTGCATTAGCCTCCCTATCCCCTGGAGTCCAGAGAGGCCATCACAGTGGGTTCACTGTCACCCAGGGGATATGGTTGTGTGTGCTTAAACAGTGTGCATTAGCCTCCCTATCCCCAGGAGAAGACAGAACCCATCACAGTGGGTCATCTGTCATCCTGGCTAGATGTTGTTGTGTGCAGAAACAGTTTGCATTAGCCTCCCCATCCCCAGGAGAAGACAAAGCCCATCACAGTGGGTCCACTGTCACCCAGGGGATATGGTTGTGTGTGCTTAAACAGTTTGCAGCAGCCTCCCTATCCCCTGGAGTCCAGAGAGCCCATCACAGTGGGTTCACTGTCACCCAGGGGATCTGGTTGTGTGTGCTAACACAGTTTGCTTTGTCCTCCCTATCCCCTGGAGTCCAGAGAGCCCATCACAGTGGGTTCACTGTCACCCTGGAGATATGGTTGTGTGTGCTAACACAGTTTGCTTTGTCCTCCCTATCCCCTGGAGTGCAGGGAGCCCATCACAGTGGGTTCACTGTCACCCAGGGGATATGGTTGTGTGTGCTTAAACAGTTTGCTTTGTCCTCCCTATCCCCTGGAGTCCAGGGAGCCCATCACACTGGGTTATCTGGCACCATGGGGATATGGTTGTGTGTGACTAACAAGTTATATGCATTCTCAATATCCCCAGGAGTCCAGTCACCTTCGTAATGTGTCCTGTTAGTCACCCTCTTGCTAAAGTGTATGCAGCTGATGATGTGTGTCCGGACACACCACCCCCAGGGGGCCAGATACTGGCATGCAATGGTGGGTATGTTTGAAAGATACTGTGGTTGGTCATGGCACATAGGTTGTACGTAGCCCATAGTCGTGGAGGTCAATATATCATCACACATGTCTCCGATGTCTGCAAATGATATGGTAGGGGAAGATGTTTATGTGTGTAATAGCATCCCATCCCCATAAACCATGGGGGGGGGAGGGAACAGTGACCTTGTGGTTAGGACAAGGTACTTCAGTCCGGAGGGCCGGGGGTTCAAGTCCCACCTGGGTACAGCAATCTCAGGCCGGAGGGACTGGGATTTCTAGTCCTATAGGCACTCCTTGTGGTCTTGGGCATGCCACTTAACCCTTCATTGCCCATGTTCCCTGTAAGTATTAGCGTATGTGTGTCATATCCCCTCATGTTAAATGTATCTCTCAATTGACCGCTTTGACACGGTGAAAAGCGGAATATAAATACAGCTAAATAAATAAATGTCAGGAGCTAACAAACGCCTGTAACAGATCTTTGTCCCCATACCATCATGCAGATGTTGTTTCACCATCTTAACACATAATAGGAAGCCAACACTATTACACACATGGACATTAGTGATGTTGTTTCAATGATAGATTCAGCAGTTGTGGTTGACCAACACATACACAAACCAACACATGACCACAGGTGTCCACAGATGTTATGGTGATTTTTCCCATGTCTATGGTGTTGTAAACACACATGTTGTCTGCATAGCAGGGCTAGGGCCTACAGACATAGCAACCTACCATAGCTCATACACGATCAATCCCTACCACCACACACACATTATGCTCCCTGCAACAGTGTCCACATCATCCTGGACATAAACAGCACTTCACCCATAAGATACACTTGACACAATGCTGCTACTGGTTCAAGCAGTGTTATTTTGTGCCCTGTGTAAGGTGAAATGTCATGGTAGTGGCCCCTGGCAAGGTCAATAGGGCCACCCACACCATCTCTCATGTTGCTATAGTGCGACATTGATTGGTGGGAGATGAGGTTTCCATTGGGGTAATGTCCCAGGATGTCCTAAACCAATTATGTCAACACAAATGTGTGCAACAGAGCACATGCTTGGAAACGCTGCTTAGCATGGACACTATCATTGGCAAACACCATTTCCCCAGGTTCTGTAATGTCATGCAAGGGGGCCCCAGGGTGGTTCAATGATTGGCTCAGGGTGACAAGCACAATGGGCATTGTTGTCGTTGCACACATGTGCACAGACAAAGATACAGAGGGAGGTGACACTCGGAAACTAAAATGGCGTCTAAAAACCTAAACAAAACCCTTACATGTCTGTATCATCATTTGCAAAAGAGGATGCCTGCAAACAGTCCCCAGTGTGCAATGAGAAAGCTCTGTTGCCCAAACTAAAGTGTCTGTGTGTGGTGATGGTACCTGTGAAAAATGCACGTTTGCAGCTCATGGCATCTCACACATCCCCCAGGTCACTGTGGCTGTGTTGTGGAGAAAGCAGCTATTGTAGTGACACACCTGTGGCCCTGCATGTCATTTACGGTGGGATGTCAACCTCTATCCCACTACGTACAAAGATTTGAACCTCACATTTACCCACACACTGCAGCCATCATATCAACAGTAGAGTCGTCTGTTTTCTAACCCTCCCCTGGATTCCCATTAGGCCCTAAGCCAGGATTCAGCATGGAGAAGCACTCATGCCATGAAAACCATATTTTGTGATTGTTGTGCTATGTTCCCAGACACACACAACCATGTCTGGTACTGCAATTGCTAATGATGAGATGTTAAAATGTATGCATTTTCTGGCCTGTGTGAAGGAAGGCAAAAGTGACTGGCATGAGAAAGCAGCACAACCCCGTACACACCTCTCCAACAATGTGTCTGTGGCCACACACATTTTGTCAGGGGCCACCTCTACCCCATGTGGCGGTATGGTAGGCGATCAAACAACACTTTTATCAGAAAGCCTACGTCACCATTGAATAGTGGACATCCACTGGCAGTACCCTTGGGGAGAACGCTTGCGCCAATAAACCCCCATTGGGAGTGGCGAGCCCCCATAGCCACAATGCTGCCACATGTTGTATTGTACGACTCATCCTAGTCACTGAACCGTACAGCATGCTGTGGTGTCCTGACTTTGGCAAGTTCATATACACAGACATTGTTTGTGTTGGTTAACCATAGCATTGTGTCCATCTGATGACATATGGTAGCTCACAATGTGGCAGCCAGGATCCCTGTCCCACCCCAGATTTGCATAGTGCACCACTGGCTGGGGCAGCAAACGATTATACAACATGGGCAAATGCATGAAAGGTGATAATGTGTACGTGTGTGTACACCACAGTACCATGTAACTGTTTAGCAAAGGCAAATGTCCATCACAACCTAATTTCACATTAGCCGCCATACTGAGGCTACATCCAATTCCCGTGATGGTTCTACTGACTCTGCTCACTCTGTGGGGAACAATGTACCTGTTCAAGGCAGGCCTGTCTATGCCTAGGGGAGAATGTCCCATATGCAACATGTGCTCTTCGTGGATCAGCACACACATGTTTTGGCCCATATCTCCATATCATCATTATCAAAATATGATAAAACACCAAAATAAACAGAGTCACCTATATCAGCAAATCACATATGGGGTCACATCATGCCATTACAGTGGACATTACATGATGTCAATCGGATACTGTGGACTATAGCTCAGAACATGTCCACACATATCCCCAGGTGTTGCCATCACCTGGTGTGCATTGAGGACACCTCCATAATCACTCCATCATGATTATGTGTGTACAGAGATAAGAATCTAACGTTACTTACCACATGGCAGACGACCTCCTGTTAGGGATTGAAAGTCATTATGTGGCCTTGGTGCCTGCATGTACAATATTTCAAAAATGACTGACAGGACAGCTGTATAGAACATTTACATGGACTACGTCCTGATGCATGTCCCAAAACATCTTCAGCATCGACGTCAGCATCTCTCACGACACAGACGTCACAACTCTGAAGCACGTGACAAGCATGGGCAGAACATTGCCCATGTTGTGATTACGGCAAATACAGGCTGTTGTTCATGTGAGGGCCCAGTCTACTGCATTGTTCGTGCTGCAAGGACACATGGCTGGTGTGAATCATCTCAGATATTAAAAATGCCTACAGTCTAACCTGTCAACATCACCTGTAGTGTTGGAGAGTCTATTTCAGAGTACTCCAGGACAATGTGACCTCAACATGTCTGTCACATATTGCGCAACATGCAAAGATGACAGCTGTCTAACAACAGGTCCCACATAACACATCATGGCAGTTCTGTCCTCTGCTTAGTATGTAGCACCATCATTACACACAACTCCAATGTGTGAGCATGCGAATATGCCTAGCAGAATGAGAGCTAGTCAGCCGCAACACACCCAGCGGCCTGACCCCCCCCCCTCACCCCCAAGCCTGTTGCCTCTGTGATGGGTTACATGGCCTTCCATCGCCTCCATGGACAGCCAATGTGGTGAATCCCATGAAAATGAGATCACCGTATTGCCAGATGGCCGGAGGTAACATTTGACCCATGGACAGAGTACGTTGTACAGAATGGTACAGGCGTCATGCACATAGTTACTCAAACGCATCAGTAATGCAAGCATCCAGCATACCTAACTCACCAAAGAAGAACAACAACGTCAAACATTTAGCACCTAACGGAGCACTGTAGAGCTTGCAACATCCCCACAAGGGTGGCTGCCTCTCACCACACTATGTCAGTCAACCTACAGCACACGGAGCTCAAAGCAACATCTGAGCTTTCACAGAGGTGACAATGTGTCTGTTACAGCTGACATTGTAAATGAGCCACTGTGTAAACATAATCCGTGACCAACACAATCTGCTATGCCGATGCTGCTCACATCACACGGCTGTGCACCCACATTGTCTCTGCCCACAAGCACAACGGACCCTCCTTTGGTCAACACCATTAAGGAAACCACAAGTATGATGATGTGCTTATCCAGGTGTGCACAATCACCCACAGTGTACACAAAGTCCATGTTTGTGTTCTGCAGCTCGGTACATAGGAACGGAATGTTTGTGTGGGGCCAAGTGGATGACTGGCACATGCATCCACATTTGAAAGGATATGTGGAGGGCTCTCTCGCCTACCCAATGCATGTACCCCAAAATGTGGACCCTGTCAGCTATCCTGTGCAATCTTGCCAAGCGCCGACATAAATGCCTTGACTCTTAGGTGCATGTCTAGCTATCAAACTCCCAAAGACATAAGTCACTGAGATGCTATTTGCTTCTATTGTGCAATGTAGGTTCACAGCAGTACAACAAGTGCAGCGGTCATGTCAGGCGATGCATCAGCTGCTCGGTCACATGACATGTGTGGTGCATGTGGCTCCCAACGAGTGTGTCCACATGAGAGCAGCACAGTGGCCACAGTCTCGTCCCAATGGACAGAACCAATAGGATAACTCACGGATGTGACAGTGACCACAAACACACATAAGCTGTGCCTGCACAGGTGGCAGTCAGCACACAAACGCATATAGGGGTCACCTGTCTAGCACAACGACCCTCAGACCACATCAACAACAGATGTGTGTAATGTGGGCTGTAATGCACATGTTCATGACACCTGCAACCAAGCAACAGTTAACTGTCTAGAGACTCAAGTATGTAAAAATAGGTTTTGGTTTGGAGAAACCTGCAAAAATATGAATGACCTGCAGTCACCTCAACAGACCAATGGACACAGAAGTTAAACTGTCAATCACGTACTTATTATACACGTCAAAAAACATGGATGGTAAGCGTCTGTGTCTCTTGGTGTCGACACACCTGAGATGTGTGTGTTTGCCACACACTACCAGATAGATCATGTCACATTCAGGCTTGCAAATAAACACAACCTTTACACGTGCAGAACCTAGTGCATTGTGGCCATGCCAAAATGTATCTTGGACATGTAGTACCTCCAGTGACTATTGCAACGCTGGCCAACGTAACATATAAACATAATTGTCATTTCAATCATATGAACAACCTACACGCCTCAATACACCAATGCATGCCCACAGCTATCACGCCAGGGATGTGGCACAGCTCAAATGGCCAAAGACATGTCTATATTCCTTACCTCTCATTACCAGAATTGCATATAGCGTAATGGAACCCCTAAGAGACGGAACCTATATTATCCGCATAGTCTCAGCCTCAATAAAACCTATTGCATACCCTAGGAATCTACATATGACCCTGCTTTTCCCCCTGTATCTGGGCCAGCTGAATTATGCTGTACACTGCCGGATATAATTATGGAACATATGGAACCCCCCTCTCTGCACCTGAGAGACTGGCTAGTGCTGGCTCAACCATTGTTTACAGTCCCCTCGGTCAGGATGTCCATAATGTGCTGTTTGTTTGCAGCAACCTTGCACAGGGCAATCCAGTACCATCAGATGTACATGTTATGTGATGTTCTCCTAACAAAAGGCATGGAAAGCACCTTGTCCTCCGTGCATGAACATGTGTATCCCTCACGCCATTATACTGCAAACAATGGTTCCTGAACTGTGTGTGGGCCAGCCCATAGATGTGTCCTTGCCACTCCTTCAGAGTCTATCTGTGGTCAACCCCTGTCAGCACATGTATGCCTATTGGGTATCATAGGAGACCTGAGGCAGACATGTCGGGGCCGGATAACACCTCCTGGAACATGGGATTGCAGTTTTTTGTCAGGGTAGTAATTTCCAAAACACTCTGAGAGCCCCAACACTACATTGACAGAGGGTTCAGACCTGTGATATGAGATAGCAACATGTAATCACATCACCAAGACGTATCAGTGAATCACTATGCCTATAGCTGCATCCACAACACGCAATGTTTGTACATTAGCACGTCCTCCCATGGACGCATACACACAGCATGCCTATGGAGGAGTCCAGCTGTAATTTGCAACAACAGTGGTACTTACCTGTAGCCTGTACACAGTTGAATGCTGTAAATGTAGTTTGGCCTGCTCCCACCTTGCAGCGTGAATGTGGTGTCCCATTGCATCCACACAGGACCCAGCTGCAGCACATCACCCGTCACCTAAACAGAGTGTCAAATAGACGACATGGAGGTAGACTACAGTCACAACGTTTGCTAAACAACTGCATGGGCCAGTGTATATGCCGTTATCTGCACTAGAACCCAGCAGTCTCTGTTGTTGCATGTGCACATTCTCAGTGTGTCAGTCATGACACACCCCTGCGCTACCGGTCATGTTTTTGCTAGTAAAAACATACCTTGCATCACCTACCGTGTCTGGCTCCCCCGCTTCACGTAAGCTGCAATGATGGTCCTTGCACGCATTTCATGGTTTAATATTCTGCTATGCCAAACTCCCTCTATATGTACAACAGTACTTTCTGTCACTCACCCAGTGTCCTCTACACACAGTTGTGGAAGGAGAGCCCACCCATACATCCTCTGCACACTGGTGCCACCTTTGTAAAATGTACATATAGGTTGTGGACACAGGATTTGCCATGTTTTGCGTGTAGGTCAAGAAAGCATAGTTAATTCCCTGTAAGAAGTGATCTGCAGGAACAGCAGCAGTAGGTAATCCCACACCACCCATCTACTCTTGTGGGTTGTGTGTGTCACACTATGTCTCTGTCAGACTCCCACTAACCTCTGCAGGTTCTGCCCTGTGTAAGATGTATACTGTACTTCAGAGAGCCATGTTGGACAGGGGCGAGGGCAGCACATGAACACTGTGGGATCCTGCCATAGATGTTCACAAAGGATGTGGTTCAGCATGGACCCAGGTGCTCCCTTGCCACACACATTATGCACATGTGATGACAGATGTCTGTTGCCCATGGGGATCCCCAGTGACATGTGTTGAACTATGCTATATCTGAGACACACATACAACAGTGGGGCTGTAGCAGCAAAACATTGGCCACAAGGATGTGTGATTGTATGGGTGACCCAGCAGAGGGTTGACCTGTCACTAATGCCCCCAACCTTTCAATTACCATCCACAGGTCGAGGATCTCCGGAAGAAGGGGAGAGAGCTGCGCCTCCACCATGCCAACTACCTGCAGCGACTCCAGGGTGAGAGCTCACAAAAGGTTGAATTTGCGTATTATCAGGATGTCAAATCAGTAACAGATGTCCCATTGGCAACAAAGCCTGTGTGGCCACTGCAGATGTAGACGTGCTAGATTTGAGACCTAACAGAGTTCTGATCCCTGTCGTCTTCCACAGATGGTGATGTCGCAGAAGATGTGCCCACCACCTCCGCACCCCTCCTGAGACGTCCCACTACACCACATGTGGACGAGGTGGTGGTCCTCACAACATCGGAGGAGGGGGAACAGGAGGAGGAACAGGAGGAGGAGGAGGAGGAGGTGGTGGTGGTGGAGGCGGCCACAGATGCATCCCCATCAGATGACACCCACCAGGGGCCAGATGGCGATTTGGAGGGGCTGATTGGGGGGGTGTCAGGGGGGGAGGGGGGGCCAGAGGGGGTATGGGAAAGTGATCTGGAAGACAGGGCATCACAGGGCACTGTGGGCTCCCCCCAGCCACAATGGTTGTCTCCACCATGGAGGGCCCCACCCAGGGGCTACGCAGATGCCACCACACAAACACCTGAGACAATGTGTGTGTGTGGTGGCAGATGCGTGGACAATCTGTCTGGGGCCCTGCATGCGATGGAGCAACGGATCCACCAGCTGATCCACTCTCAGCAATGGCTTGCGGGAGTCATTGAGAGGGTGGTAGCCGAGGTGGTGAGTCTGCCATGTCGCCAACCACCCCTCAATGGCGTCACTGGCGTCAGTAATGGCTCAAGTGACGTCCACATATGTGCCCTGTGTTGCCCTGTCTTCCAGCACTGGGCATGCTGAGGGAGGGTGTGGGTCATGTGGGGGTGGGGGATTGTGGATGGGACTTTGTTCAGGGCGTGTGGGTGACAGGGGTGGGGAGGGTGTGTGTTAGGGGGGGCGGGTGATGGTATGATCCCCCTCCCTGTAACTGTAAATAGTTGTCCCATTATTTGTTTTTGGTTTATATTAAACATATGTTAAACACACCTTGTAATGCTTGTATGCCTCACTCAGCATAAGACTGTGGATGGCAGTATGTGATATTTGTGAAGACAGATATGATTTTGAAGGGTAAACATGCTGGTGATAACTCAAGTGGCTCTACAGTACGTTTGGGTGGTTGACCATGTGTGTAGGTGTCTGATATGAGGTTCTTGCGTCATATGTTGCACCGTAGCACCTGTCCCAGAGTCACACAACGCATACGTTAGCGAATAGCTGACCACATATTTAAAAATATATAACCAACCAATTAATTCATGTTACGCATTTCTGCCACTGTCACATGCATCACCATGGTGGGGTGGACGGAATGCGATCATTACACTAGGCACGGCAAGGTTTACACATCTGCCACCAATTACTCGTGTAAGAGGGGTTGGGCACATTGATGCATATGGCAACAACACAGGTAATGTACAACATAGTTCCCCTGTTTTGACATGGATGTGTGTGCACACTGTGCCAGAGCAGCTCATAGACTGTGCTGACACAATGTGCACAGGACAGCTTGCATATGTGAGCATCATAAACATGGTAGGTGCCTGTGGCAAGGTAGCTGCAGCACGGGTCCGGGATGCAAGTCATGTAGTCTGGGCCCCCCCCCACCAATTTCATAGATACACACGGGACCACATGGACAGTCACTGGACACACACGGTGTATGTAGTTATTGCCAGCTGTTTATTGTCACAGCTTTTAAGTCACATCAATGTAGTTATACTAAAATGTCAACATAAGTGTGTGATTTCCATCACAGCCATGTCAAGAACACACTATGAACATAGGATTGTCATCTCTGAGCTTTTCAAATATCACACATACAGACATCTCAAAAACAGGGTGAACTATATACATAGATGCTGCAAATGATCATTGCAACAGAGACAGGCTTAGACAACTGTTAACAAAAATGAGGATAACAGCATAGTTTAACGTCTACGTGGTCGGCCACGCCTGCCACATTGGCCCCTCCCCCCTCGTGGGTCCATGGCCACCTCATGAACCGGTGGTGGTGGTGGTGGTGGTGGTGCAGGTACAGCTCGGCGCAGCACATCAAGTATGCCCTCAAGGGCTTCACCTATCCGTGTGAGGGGCATGGCTCGTAACTCCTCACGTAATTGGCGCAGATCAGCACACTCCTCCCTCGTGTTCTGCTGCACTGCTATGCTGATCCTGTAAAGAACGAGTCGGTTGCCTGTGCTTGGGATACAGGGTGGTCTATTAGATACCTCTCCACTAATACACCGTAGTACAGATACATGGTCATGCACATCCAACACTATAGAATATGTGATAGGGCAGAGTCCAATTATAACATGGATAGAGTTTACATACATAATTAACACATTGTTAGAGGTCTTCAAACCCTAAACGACACTTTACAGGACCTAGGTGTGGGTGGGCAACACCACAACCTGCAGGATGTGCAGTCACACCCACATAGTACAGACGTCTCAACAGGATTGTGCAAAGATAACTATCACCTTTCCATTGTGTAGGGGAGGTGCAGCATGCAGCACACACAAATGACTGTGCTGAGCAGCATTAGGGAGGGACAGTGGAAGGTATTGAAAACGCCAGCAACATTGAGATCACAGCTGGAGTGATTAACACAATTGCTCATGTCTACAGGAGATAGTTTTGGGAATCTGTGGGATGCAATGTGAGGACAGGGATATGACGGCTGACGTTCACACGTGCAGTGCTGCTGCACATATGTGAGACCTGAGGGTTTCCACAAACCTTGTGTAACACAGAGGGGATCATATATTAGGAAATGAGACAAATATGGGGGTGTGGACAAAACTGCCAGTCACAGAGGGACCCACCATAGGTGGACCATACCAAGGGAAACAATGACGGTGTATGAGGGGATGAACACAGCTAGTGGTACTAACTGTTGACGGGCAGTGAAAGCCTGAGTTGGCAGGGTCTGTTTCGGATATCAGTAGGCATGAGGGGTTGTAGCTGGTGGTTGTCTAGTCTTTTACATTTCAACATAGGCATTTCTCACACATATGTGTTTATGTGTGTGAGTTCCAAACAGGGCTAAGCCATCCATTGATCACTTATCTATTTGCACAGGGACCGCCATTCCAGGTATTCCCACGCAGGGGACATTAGTTTTCCCCAACTTCCACAGATGATTTGCCTACCCACCTCACCCTGCTGATGTGGCCCCAATGACATAATGGTATGCCCTGCAGGTCTCCCACTGTTCTGTTATTACCTCAGCAATGACTTAGATGATTTGTAGATGGAGAGTGTCTCCCTTCCGTGTCTGTTTAGGACACATGAGCGCATTTGATGATATGCCTAGGCTCTGTTAGACACAAGGGTGCGATGGATAGGATATCTATACAAACATTGTTTTAGATGAGACGCAATGCAAACTATGTTCTGTCTGCAAACCTTTGGCCCTCCAGAGGGACTTAGCGGAGTGAGGGCCTGTTCCCCCCCACCCCCAACACACCAATCTGCTACTGGTGCTGCAATATGGCAATTGCACAGTGCATATTGGCAAAGCATCACATAGCCAATGGGGGTGTGGAGGTGAGGGCGTGACATGCGTAGGGGTATTGCTTGTGTTGGGTTACAACACAATATGTGTTTTCAATGAGGGTTTACATCGTAAGATGTCATTTGTATGGTGCTAGGACCCTTAATGGTCTATGGGGAGGTTTGGAGCACTCCTGAACTGTGGGTTATACTGGCCAATGTGTGCTGTAGTGATTTGCGTGTTTCAGAGATAGGCCTCCACATGAGATGTTTTGGGGGGGATGTTGTGTCTTACTTTGTCTGGTGTGGCTTTTGGGGTTCAAAATACGATGCTTGTGTTGATTGCACTGTGTTTGTAGTGCAAATCATGGATGTTCTTTTGCTGACGGGTCACGTGTGTGATGTTGACGTAGGTTGACATGGGATGGTGGTTTTGTTGTGTGAGGACAGGAATATGTATGGTATGATGGGGACCGTTTGCCTTAAACTAGTGGCCGATGAGGGGTTTTCAAACTGTTAATGGATGACTGAGGTATCTTTTGGGAAAAGTGCCTATTGCAAGGACCGCACTGAATTGGATGCTGTGTGGGTCAGGGACTGCAAGGCAGTCGATTGATGGCGGAATGAACATCATGTGATGTTGCTCTGACAATTTCAGGCAGAGACGTTATATATGTTTTGTGTGGGTGGGAGGGGTGATACATTCTACCATATACCTGGCCCATGTGAGGTTTATGTGTGGTTTTGAGAGGGCCACCATGATTGATCACTTGAGGCAGGGCTGTGGAGGGATGTGCGGGACAAAACAATTGGGGAAATGATGTGTATGTTCAAGCCAGCAGGTAAAGTTCTGATGGGAACAGAACAATATGATTGGAGCCCGTCTGCCAAAGTTAGACATGTGACGAGGCTGAGTGAGCACAAACTCATGCATAGTTCTGCTGAATGTGGCTGGCTCAATTGCAACTTGATTAAGCCATGCAACAAGATGTCAGACTAGCACTTCCTTTTATATTTTGACAGACATATGGAGGGTGTTGACATAAATTCACACATTACGTTATTTACTGTGTCTTGTGCAAGGGA